>RXON01002956.1:0-450387 GCA_009667805.1 Leptobrachium leishanense
TTGGCCTCTACCACTTCTACTGGAAGACTGTTCCATGTATCCACCACCCGCTCAGTAAAATAATGCTTCCTGATGTTACTTTTAAACCATTGCCCCTCTAATCTAAGACTATGTCCTCTTGTTTTGCTATTTTAACACAGTGACTATATACAGAATGCACCTGTAAACATGTAACACAGTGACTTATACAGAATGCGCCTGTAAACATGTAACATAGTGACTATATACAGAATACACCTGTAAACATGTAACACAGTGACTATATACAGAATGCGCCTGTAAACATGTAACACAGACTACATATACCGAATGCACCTGTAAACATGTAACACAGTGACTATATACAGAATGCACCTGTAAACATGTAACACAGTGACTATATACAGAATGCGCCTGTAAACATGTAACAGTGACTATATACAGAATGCACCTGTAAACATGTAACACAGTGACTATATACAGAATGCACCTGTAACACATAACACAGTGACTATATACAGAATGCACCTGTAAACATGTAAACACAGTGACTATATACAGAATGCGCCTGTAAACATGTAACACAGTGACTATATACAGAATGCGCCTGTAAACATGTAACACAGTGACTATATACAGAATGCACCTGTAAACATGTAACACAGTGACTATATACAGAATGCGCCTGTAAACAGTAACACAGTGACTATATACAGAATGCACCTGTAACATGTAACACAGTGACTATATACAGAATGCACCTGTAAACATGTAACACAGTGACTATATACAGAATGCACCTGTAAACATGTAACGCAGTGACTATATACAGAATGCACCTGTAAACATGTAACACAGTGACTATACAGAATGCACCTGTAAAACATGTACCACAGTGACTATATACAGAATGCGCCTGTAAACCTGTATCACAGTGACTATATACAGAATGCACCTGTACACATGTAACACAGTGACTATATACAGAATGCGCCTGTAAACATGTAACACAGTGACTATATACAGAATGCACCTGTACACATGTAACACAGTGACTATATACAGAATGCGCCTGTAAACATGTAACACAGTGACTATATACAGAATGCACCTGTAAACATGTAACACAGTGACTATATACAGAATGCGCCTGTAAACCTGTAATACAGTGACTATATACAGAATGCTCCTGTAAACATGTAACACAGTGACTATATACAGAATGCGCCTGTAAACATGTAACACAGTGACTATATACAGAATGCACCTGTAAACATGTAACATAATGACTATATACAGAATGCGCCTGTAAACATGTAACACAGTGACTATATACAGAGTGCACCTGTAAACATGTAACATAGTGGACTATATACAGAATGCACCTGTAAACAGTAACACAGTGACTATATACAGAATGCACCTGTAAACATGTAACACAGTGACTATATACAGAATGCGCCTGTAAACCTGTAACACAGTGACTATATACAGAATGCACCCGTAAACATGTAACACAGTGACTATATACAGAATGCACCTGTAAACATGTAACACAGTGACTATATATAGAATGCGCCTGTAAACCTGTAACACAGTGACTATATACAGAATGCACCTGTAAACATGTAACATAGAAACATAGAAACATAGAAAAATGTCGGCAGATAAGAACCTTTCGGCCCATCTAGTCTGCCCAATTACATGGATACTTAACCTGGATTTATCTTTTGTTTAGGATAGCCTTATGCCTATCCCATGCTTGCTTAAATTCAATTACTGTTTTGGCCTCTACCACTTCTACTGGAAGACTGTTCCATGTATCCACCACCCGCTCAGTAAAATAATGCTTCCTGATGTTACTTTTAAACCTTTGCCCCTCTAATCTAAGACTATGTCCTCTTGTTTTGCTATTTTAACACAGTGACTATATACAGAATGCACCTGTAAACATGTAAGACAGTGACTATATACAGAATGCGCCTGTAAACATGTAACATAGTGACTATATACAGAATACACCTGTAAACATGTAACACAGTGACTATATACAGAATGCGCCTGTAAACATGTAACACAGTGACTATATACCGAATGCACCTGTAAACATGTAACACAGTGACTATATACAGAATGCACCTGTAAACATGTAACACAGTGACTATATACAGAATGCGCCTGTAAACATGTAACAGTGACTATATACAGAATGCACCTGTAAACATGTAACAGTGACTATATACAGATTGCACCTGTAAACATGTAACACAGTGACTATATACAGAATGCACCTGTAAACATATAACACAGTGACTATATACAGAATGCACCTGTAAACATGTAACACAGTGACTATATACAGAATGCACCTGTAAACATGTAACACAGTGACTATATACAGAATGCGCCTGTAAACATGTAACACAGTGACTATATACAGAATGCACCTGTAAACATGTAACACATTGACTATATACAGAATGCGCCTGTAAACATGTAACACAGTGACTATATACAGAATGCACCTGTAAACATGTACACAGTGACTATATACAGAATGCACCTGTAAACATGTAACACAGTGACTATATAACAGAATGCACCTGTAAACATGTAACGCAGTGACTATATACAGAATGCACCTGTAAACATGTAACACAGTGACTATATACAGAATGCACCTGTAAACATGTAACACAGTGACTATATACAGAATGCACCTGTAAACATGTAACACAGTGACTATATACAGAATGCGCCTGTAAACATGTAACACAGTGACTATATACAGAATGCACCTGTAAACATGTAACGCAGTGACTATTTACAGAATGCACCTGTAAACATGTAACTCAGTGACTATATACAGAATGCACCTGTAAACATGTAACGCAGTGACTATATACAGAATGCACCTGTAAACATGTAACGCAGTGACTATATACAGAATGTACCTGTAAACATGTAACACAGTGACTATATACAGAATGCACCTGTAAACATGTAACACAGTGACTATATACAGAATGCGCCTGTAAACATGTAACACAGTGACTATATACAGAATGCGCCTGTAAACATGTAACACAGTGACTATATACAGAATGCGCCTGTAAACATGTAACACAGTGACTATATACAGAATTCGCCTGTAAACATGTAACACAGTGACTATATACAGAATGCCACTGTAAACATGTAACACAGTGACTATATACAGAATGCGCCTGTAAACATGTAACAGTGACTATATACAGAATGCACCTGTAAACATGTAACATAGTGACTATATACAGAATGCACCTGTAAACATGTAACATAGTGACTATATACAGAATTCGCCTGTAAACATGTAACACAGTGACTATATACAGAATGCACCTGTAAACGTGTAACACAGTGACTGTATACAGAATGCACCTGTAAACATGTAACACAGTGACTATACAGTGGCAAGAAAAAGTATGTAAACCCTTTGGGATTACGTGGAGTTTTGCATGAATTGGTCATAAAACGTGCTCTGATCTTCATCTAAGTCACAACAATTTGAAAAACACAGTCTGCTTAAAAATACAAACACAAACATTATATGTTTTCATGTTTTATTGAAACAGAACATGTAAACATTCACAGTGTAAGGTGGAAAAAGTATGTGAACCTTTGGACTTAATAACTGGTTGACCCTCCTTTGGCAGCAATAACCTCAACCAAACGTTTCCTGTAGTTGCAGATCAGACCTGCACAACGATCTGGAGTAATTTTGGACCACTCCTCTTCACAAAACGGTTTCAGTGTAGCAATATTCTTGGGATGTCTGGTGTGAATCGCTCTCTTAAGATCATGCCACAGCATTTCAATCGGGTTGAGGTCAGGACTCTGACTGGGCCACTCCAGAGGCGTATTTTGTTTTGTTGAAGCCATTCTTGTTGAATTACTTGTATGCTTTGGGTCATTGTCCTGTTACATCACCCATCCTCTGCGGAGCTTCAGTTGGCAGACAGATGGTCTTACGTTTTCCTGCAAAATGTCTTGATAAACTCTGGAATTCATTTTTCCATCAATGACAACAGTCCATCCAGGCCCTGAGGCAGCAAAGCCGTCCCCAAACCATGATGCTCCCTCCGCCATGTTTTACAGTGGGGATGAGGTTTTGATGTTGGTGTGCTGTGCCTTTTTTCTCCATACATAGTGTTGTGTGTTTTTTACAAACAACTCAATTTTGGTTTCATCTGGCCACAGAATATTTTGCCAGTAGTGCTGTGGAATATCCAGGTGCTCTTTTGCAAACTTCAAATGTGCTGCAATATTCTTTTTTGGACAGCAATGGCTTCCTCCGTGGTGTCCTCCCATGTACTTCATTCTTGTTTAATGTTTTAATGTTTTTCCTTATTGTAGATGTGTCAACAAAAATGTTAGCATGTGCCAGAGATTTCTGTAAGTCTTTAGCTGACACTCTAGGATTCTTCTTTACCTCATTAAGCATTCTGTGCTGTGCTCTTGCAGTCATCTTTACAGGATGACCACGCCTAGGGAGAGTAGCAACAGTGCTGAACTTTCTCCATTTGTAGACAGTCGGTCTTACCGTGGACACATGAACATCAAGGCTTATGGAGATACTTTTGTAACCCTTTCCAGCTTCATGCAAGTCAACAATTCTTGATCGTAGGTCTTCTGAGAGCTCTTTTCTGCGAGGCTTGGTTCACATCAGGCAGTGCTTCTTGAAACCAGTAAACCCAAAACTGGTGTGTGTTTTTTAAGGGCAGGACAGCTTTCAGCAACACATCCAATAAAATCACACTGATTGGACTCAAGGTTGGCTCACTCCTGGCTCCAATTAGCTCTTGGAGAAGTCATTAGGCTAGGGGTTCACATACTTTTTCCACCCTGCACTGTGAATGTTTACATGTTCGGTTCAATAAACACATGAAAACATATAATGTTTGTGTTGTATTATTTTAAGCAGACTGTTTTTCAAATTGTTGTGACTTAGATGAAGATCAGAGCACATTTTATGACCAATTCATGCAAAACCCCACGTAATCCCAAAGGGTTCACATACTTTTTCTTGCCACTGTATACAGAATGCACCTGTAAACCTGTAACACAGTGACTATATACAGAATACACCTGTAAACATGTAACACAATGACTATATACAGAATGCGCCTGTAAACATGTAACACAGTGACTATATACAAAATGCGCCTGTACACATGTAACACAGTGACTATATACAGAATGCACCTGTAAACATGTAACTCAGTGACTATATACAGAATGCACCTGTAAACATGTAACACAGTGACTATATACAGAATGCGCCTGTAAACATGTAACACAGTGACTATATACAGAATGCACCTGTAAACATGTAACACAGTGACTATATACAGAATGCGCCTGTAAACATGTATCACAGTGACTATATACAGAATGCACCTGTACACATGTAACACAGTGACTATATACAGAATGCGCCTGTAAACATGTAACACAGTGACTATATACAGAATGCACCTGTAAACATGTAACACAGTGACTATATACAGAATGCGCCTGTAAACATGTAACACAGTGACTATATACAGAATGCCCCTGTAAACATGTAACACAGTGACTATATACAGAATGCGCCTGTAAACCTGTATCACAGTGACTATATACAGAATGCACCTGTACACATGTAACACAGTGACTATATACAGAATGCGCCTGTAAACATGTAACACAGTGACTATATACAGAATGCACCTGTAAACATGTAACACAGTGACTATATACAGAATGCGCCTGTAAACCTGTAACACAGTGACTATATACAGAATGTGCCTGTAAACATGTAACACAGTGACTATATACAGAGTGCACCTGTAAACATGTAACATAGTGACTATATACAGAATGCACCTGTAAACATGTAACACAGTGACTATATACAGAATGCACCTGTAAACATGTAACATAATGACTATATACAGAATGCGCCTGTAAACATGTAACACAGTGACTATATACAGAGTGCACCTGTAAACATGTAACATAGTGACTATATACAGAATGCACCTGTAAACATGTAACACAGTGACTATATACAGAATGCACCTGTAAACATGTAACACAGTGACTATATACAGAATGCGCCTGTAAACCTGTAACACAGTGACTATATACAGAATGCACCTGTAAACATGTAACACAGTGACTATATACAGAATGCACCTGTAAACATGTAACACAGTGACTATATATAGAATGCGCCTGTAAACCTGTAACACAGTGACTATATACAGAATGCACCTGTAAACATGTAACGCAGTGACTATATATAGAATGCGCCTGTAAACCTGTAACACAGTGACTATATACAGAATGCACCTGTAAACATGTAACATAGAAACATAGAAACATAGAAAAATGTCGGCAGATAAGAACCTTTCGGCCCATCTAGTCTGCCCAATTACATGGATACTTTACCTGGATTTATCTTTTGTTTAGGATAGCCTTATGCCTATCCCATGCTTGCTTAAATTCAATTACTGTTTTGGCCTCTACCACTTCTACTGGAAGACTGTTCCATGTATCCACCACCCTCTCAGTAAAATAATGCTTCCTGATGTTACTTTTAAACCTTTGCCCCTCTAATCTAAGACTATGTCCTCTTGTTTTGCTATTTTAACACAGTGACTATATACAGAATGCACCTGTAAACATGTAACACAGTGACTATATACAGAATGCGCCTGTAAACATGTAACATAGTGACTATATAGAGAATACACCTGTAAACATGTAACACAGTGACTATATACAGAATGCGCCTGTAAACATGTAACACAGTGACTATATACCGAATGCACCTGTAAACATGTAACACAGTGACTATATACAGAATGCACCTGTAAACATGTAACACAGTGACTATATACAGAATGCGCCTGTAAACATGTAACAGTGACTATATACAGAATGCACCTGTAAACATGTAACACAGTGACTATATACAGAATGCACCTGTAAACATATAACACAGTGACTATATACAGAATGCACCTGTAAACATGTAACACAGTGACTATATACAGAATGCGCCTGTAAACATGAACACAGTGACTATTATACAGAATGCGCCTGTAAACATGTAACACAGTGACTATATACAGAATGCACCTGTAACATGTAACACAGTGACTATATACAGAATGCGCCTGTAAACATGTAACACAGTGACTATATACAGAATGCACCTGTAAACATGTAACACAGTGACTATATTACAGAATGCACCTGTAAACATGTAACACAGTGACTATATACAGAATGCACCTGTAACATGTGGGAGTGACTATATACAGAATGCACCTCTAAACATGTAACACAGTGACTATATACAGAATGCACCTGTAAACATGTAACACAGTGACTATATACAGAATGCACCTGTAAACATGTAACACAGTGACTATATACAGAATGCGCCTGTAAACTTGTAACACAGTGACTATATACAGAATGCACCTGTAAACATGTAACACAGTGACTATATACAGAATGCGCCTGTAAACCTGTATCACAGTGACTATATACAGAATGCACCTGTACACATGTAACACAGTGACTATATACAGACTGCGCCTGTAAACATGTAACACAGTGACTATATACAGAATGCACCTGTACACATGTAACACAGTGACTATATACAGAATGTGCCTGTAAACATGTAACACAGTGACTATATACAGAATGCACCTGTAAACATGTAACACAGTGACTATATACAGAATGCGCCTGTAAACCTGTAACACAGTGACTATATACAGAATGCTCCTGTAAACATGTAACACAGTGACTATATACAGAATGCGCCTGTAAACATGTAACACAGTGACTATATACAGAATGCACCTGTAAACATGTAACATAATGACTATATACAGAATGCGCCTGTAAACATGTAACACAGTGACTATATACAGAGTGCACCTGTAAACATGTAACATAGTGACTATATACAGAATGCACCTGTAAACATGTAACACAGTGACTATATACAGAATGCACCTGTAAACATGTAACACAGTGACTATATACAGATTGCGCCTGTAAACCTGTAACACAGTGACTATATACAGAATGCACCGGTAAACATGTAACACAGTGACTATATACAGAATGCACCTGTAAACATGTAACACAGTGACTATATATAGAATGCGCCTGTAAACCTGTAACACAGTGACTATATACAGAATGCACCTGTAAACATGTAACACAGTGACTATATACAGATTGCGCCTGTAAACCTGTAACACAGTGACTATATACAGAATGCACCGGTAAACATGTAACACAGTGACTATATACAGAATGCACCTGTAAACATGTAACACAGTGACTATATATAGAATGCGCCTGTAAACCTGTAACACAGTGACTATATACAGAATGCACCTGTAAACATGTAACATAGAAACATAGAAACATAGAAAAATGTCGGCAGATAAGAACCTTTCGGCCCATCTAGTCTGCCCAATTACATGGATACTTAACCTGGATTTATCTTTTGTTTAGGATAGCCTTATGCCTATCCCATGCTTGCTTAAATTCAATTACTGTTTTGGCCTCTACCACTTCTACTGGAAGACTGTTCCATGTATCCACCACCCTCTCAGTAAATAATAATGCTTCTGATGTTACTTTTAAACCTTTGCCCCTCTAATCTAAGACTATGTCCTCTTGTTTTGCTATTTTAACACAGTGACTATATACAGAATGCACCTGTAAACATGTAACACAGTGACTATATACAGAATGCGCCTGTAAACATGTAACATAGTGACTATATACAGAATCACCTGTAAACATGTAACACAGTGACTATATACAGAATGCGCCTGTAAACATGTAACACAGTGACTATATACCGAATGCACCTGTAAACATGTAACACAGTGACTATATACAGAATGCACCTGTAAACATGTAACACAGTGACTATATACAGAATGCGCCTGTAAACATGTAACAGTGACTATATACAGAATGCACCTGTAAACATGTAACAGTGACTATATACAGAATGCACCTGTAAACATGTAACACAGTGACTATATACAGAATGCACCTGTAAACATGTAACACAGTGACTATATACAGAATGCGCCTGTAAACATGTAACACAGTGACTTATACAGAATGCGCCTGTAAACATGTAACACAGTGACTATATACAGAATGCACCTGTAAACATGTAACACAGTGACTATATACAGAATGCGCCTGTAAACATGTAACACAGTGACTATATACAGAATGCACCTGTAAACATGTAACACAGTGACTATATACAGAATGCACCTGTAAACATGTAACACAGTGACTATATACAGAATGCACCTGTAAACATGTAACACAGTGACTATATACAGAATGCACCTGTAAACATGTAACACAGTGACTATATACAGAATGCGCCTGTAAACATGTAACACAGTGACTATATACAGAATGCACCTGTAAACATGTAACACAGTGACTATATACAGAATGCGCCTGTAAACATGTAACACAGTGACTATATACAGAATGCACCTGTAAACATGTAACACAGTGACTATATACAGAATGCACCTGTAAACATGTAACACAGTGACTATATACAGAATGCACCTGTAAACATGTAACGCAGTGACTATATACAGAATGCACCTGTAAACATGTAACACAGTGACTATATACAGAATGCACCTGTAAACATGTAACACAGTGACTATATACAAAATGCACCTGTAAACATGTAACACAGTGACTATATACAGAATGCGCCTGTAAACATGTAACACAGTGACTATATACAGAATGCACCTGTAAACATGTAACACAGTGACTATATACAGAATGCACCTGTAAACATGTAACACAGTGACTATATACAGAATGCACCTGTAAACATGTAACACAGTGACTATATACAGAATGCGCCTGTAAACATGTAACACAGTGACTATATTTGCTACATATTTACTTTCTGGGTTAATCTGTATATTTGTGTTTTTAATATCTTGCATTTTATTACTTTGTGTTTCTGTAACAATTCAATGTTGTTGAATCCGGAACAAACTGAAATCTCCAGAGAAATCTCAATGTTTCTGTTCTGGTAAAACACTTTGTAAATAAATAAATACATGGGTGATTCCTGGGGATATTTTACTTTGATGTTTTCGTTGTCCCAGCTTGAGGGAGGACTTGGGATATTGTATGATCTAAAGGTCACGTACGCCCAGGTGAGCAGAGAATGGGGTCTACAGAGATTACTAAAAGAAGTGGAGGAATTAATCTCCGTCAGATCTGCGAGGAATGTCAAAGCCAAGCTGGAAAGTGGCTGGAAGGTGCGCAATGCAGAACAATGAGCCGCAAGTCCCTCCAGGTTCAGTAATAACAGAGGAAACATTTGATTTGTTAAATAAAGTGTAATTAAATTGTGGGAAAGCCAGGGCTGCTGCGCGGAGCGGCATCAATTCCTCCCGCTCGGTGATAGAAGCAATTTATTGAGATAAAGTAGCTGAAGGGTAATTATTACACAGCAAAGGCTACAAGTAAGTGAAATGTATTTGCTCATTATCCGGGAGTCTGCCTGTGCAGCTTTTTCCCGTATCAGGGTGAAGGCTATTCTAGAATCCAGGGTTCAGGGCTTTTTTTTTATGGGAATTTCCACGTGGCATTTGGTGCTCATTAACTTGCTCGTTAGTGTCCGGGCGCCTGTGGTGGGACGTTCCGGGAAACAGCTGGAGTTAATGCATATGTTAATAACACTAATGTGGTGGCATTTTCTGCTTCCAGCGAAGGACGCTGACTTATCGGAGCTGTCTCCAAATGCTCTTACAAAGAGAAAGTGCCGGCCCGTGGACATAAAGCTCGCGTGGCAGCGCAGTATTTATAGACTAGCAATGGTTTCCAGGTCCCCTGCTCAATGCAAAGTCTCTGCCCAATGAATTATTCAGCACACAAACCAGTAAAAGAAAGGAAAGCAGCCGTATATTAGTGTGAAAATAAATCCTACCATCGTCATTGGCGGATAATGATGGAGCGGGCGCTAGTCTAGAACCTTCCGTATTATGTTGCACATTAATAAGTGGTCACAACGTGTGAACGGGAGATTAGGCTATTAAAGCCACACACACACCAGCTGTTAAATTAAAAAGATCAACTTGTTCCTTATTTACAGATTATAATTACAAGCTCTCGTCTGAAGAGTTAACCCTTGCAGCCTTGTGGCAGGGGATCTATCTTCTGATGGGTTTACGGATATTTTATGCTACCATGAGTGGATCGCTTGTTACGGAACGCTGAGCTGGTTTGTGAATGAGAGCAGCGGGTTACACATATCTCAACGCGACTCCTACATCATAATGCAAGGTTTATGGTGACATCATAATTCACATGACCGGGCGGAGTGAGGGTCATTCAGCCCAAGAGATATAGCAATTATGGTGGAACATGGTGTCCTAAGGGATTAAACCCGACTGTGCTCGATCCATCTCATCCGTTATGCTATGGTGGTGTCAGAGTGGGTTTAAGCCTCACATCTGGGAGTCGGAGGCATCTGAATAGATCACGGGGTTTTACGGGAGAGACACCGAATCCACATACAGCTACCAAAACATTTATCATTGAGGATTTGGTTCAGGACTCTCTCGTCCAACACAAAGACTTCCTGTTGGAATTCCCAGATCCCCCTATTACCATGACGGGGAATCAGAATTATCCCACAAGACACGGAGGCGGGTATTATGCTATCTTTTCTTTACTTAAGCCGATAGCAGCAAAGAAAATCTCTCAAATACAACAACAGAAGTATTTAGAGAGAAAAATACAGTTTAACAATACATATAACAATAGCAGGTAATGGTACAGTCCAGCTCCCTGCTGTCCAATCGTCAGGTAGACCGCTCCATAAATTCCCTTGTAACCCTTGGCTCCTCCTCTTTTCTTGATGCGAGACAGGTCAACATCTTCTTTATCGAAATGGAACAATGGAAGAATAATCATCCTTTAACAAACTCCAACAGGAAGTGAAAACCTTCAAAGTAGACTCAAACTTGAAGCTCAAGTATGGAAGAATATTCATCCTTCCACGAAAAACCTCCAACACGAAGCTCCAGCCTTCAACGCAAACCCCGACATGAAGCTCAAGCTCTTCTCCAACGAACAGAACAACGGAAGAACTCTTCCTCATCCAATGAAAGCTTCGACATGAAGTTTAGGCTGTCGGAACATAAATGTATTAAAGATCATCAAGAGCTTATATTAAGAAGGTTTGAAAAAATCCGTAATGACTACTGAAACATCAAAACCTAATAACCAAATATAAAGGGTGGGAATAACCCAATTATCGGGTGGGATAATACTCGCCTCCGTGTCTTTATTATAATTATGATTCCCCGTCATGATAATAGAGAAATCTGGGAATTATCCCACAAGACACGGAGGCGAGTATTATGCTATCCTTTCTTTACTTAAGCTGATAGCAGCAAAGAACAATCTCTCAAATACCAAACAAAGTATTTAGAGAGTGAAAAAAATACATTAAACAGTATATACATAACAGATAACAATGGTACAGTCCAGCATAACAATGGTACAGTCCAACTCCTCCAATCCTCTGACGACCGTTGGCCTCTCCTCTTTTCTTTGCTGCTCGACGAGATGAGATGAGTATTAGCAGCAAGCTCTATATTAAGTGACATTTTCACTATATTTTATTGTAGTGTTATATATATATATATTCTAATTTAGCATATTGTTTATACACACACACTGTTAGCTTGTGTTTATTTGTGCTTATTGTCAACCCGTTAGGGACTTATGTGCAGGGACTAGGCTTTGCCTTTATTTGGTTTTAATTGTCTCTTGGGGGATTGTATATATATATATTTTTCTGCTTCCAGTGTTTTTTGCCTTCGGGGGACGAGTCCGTCTTTACGGCGGCTTTCTAGTGTGTTTTCGCGCCTCCCCTGTATCTCCGTCATTAGGAGGCGCGGCTTCACGCCGCTGCCTGAGGTAAACGCTCGCAATGACTAAAGGCGAGTTTTACCTCAGGTGATGTACGTTTGAAAATGAACCAGCGATTAAACAGCGAGTTCTCTCAAATTTATTTAATTTAATTGTTCCCGTTGTTTCCTCCGGGGAGACGGGTGCGTCTCTCCGGCGGTTTCTGTGGGGATTTGGTTTCCCCCCCCCCAGCTGTTCCTGAGGAGAGGCGCGGCTTCGCGTCACTGCTCTGAGGTAACGCTCGCGGCGGTTAGTTAGCGCATGCGCGGAACGCCGCAGCTTGTTGCCTCGGGAAATTTCCCAATAAAATTTGTAAATAAGTAATATAAGTGATTAAAATAAATAAATAAAATAATAAGTGGTTTATGACTGGCCCGAACCTGCCTGTTGCCCAGGTGTCCTCGTTACTATACCCACGTAAATAACCCGGTAGATGCCCTTGTTGTGGCTCTGTCGGCTTTTTTCCCCTCATACTTGGAGTATATTTGGTTAAAATGTCTAGAGAATCTCTCAGCCAGACGTTCATTTATAATTTCCCCAACTTCAGATAGATTTTTATCTAGTGATTCCTGACAGGATAATGAGGTCCCTGAGACTTCAATGAGGGAGAAGAGCAACTCCCAAAAAAATCCCTCATAAAACCTACGTCTACCCGTACTTGTAATGAATTTCCACAGCACATCACTGTGACGAAAAAAGGAGCCAGTTAACTCCGGCTGACAAAGAAAGTGGAAGCGCGCTAGAGGCGCAAAGATACCGGCAGCTCCTCAGAACATTCTAGAGAGGAAGCAATGTCAGATTGTGAGGTGAATTCCTCTGACCCGGAGTATGATCCGGTCTCCTCTCCTGAGGCCTCACATTCAGTTTCCTCACCTGATTCCACTGATTCTAAAAACCGCTTATTGATCCGGTAGATGCTGTAAGAAATTCAATGTTTGTACCAGAGCAATTAAAACATCCCCGGTCAGTGGAATGGACACACATAGAGCATGTGGCTGGTTATATAGAACAGCATATCCGTATGTCAATGGATAAACAAACCAGAAGTAATTTGAGGGCTGAGTGTCCAGACCCAACTTTGTCACATAAGCTTAATGTAACCCCGAGTTAGATCCCAAAATTATTCACATCCTTAACCAGTCAAATTGGTCCCGAAAACGGGGAGTAGAGGCACCTTAAGGGGTGTCATGATAAAGTGTTTGATTTTGTAGGTCCATTGGTAAAATTAATGGATTCGATTGAGGTTTCTCCTCACTAATGAAACCAGTCCTGTTTGAACACAGGGGCCGAGTACAGAGATTAGTCTGTGTTTTTGGTAACATAACACAGCTTTATCAAGTGAAAAGGAGACGCTCAATTCTCCTCAGGATCCACCCTAAAGTGGCGACCTTAGCGCATAATAAACTGTTGGCGCTATATAAATGATAATAATAATAATGAGCCTGGTCCCAACGCTGAGGGTCAGTTATTTGGAGAAGACATCTTCAAGGAGATGACCGAATATACAAGGTCCTTCTTGACCACAGGTTAGATAAAGGCTAATATCAGGAAGGTTTTCTCGAAATAGGTTTTTCACATTCCTTATTCCACCTCAAGAAGCTCCTTGAAATCCTCTTAACTAGAGCCCCAAGATGGACCATAATTTCACCGTCAAAGTGGTTACAAGGGTTCGAGAAGATCAGGATTTTTGGTGAGTATAATTTCACACCAACATCCCAAGGTGGAGAATTCCGCCCAGTATCAATTTAAAACACCGAAACGAGTACGTTGTGTACAATCATTTCTAAAGGGAAGACATTCCATCATTAAAAGGAGTTTTATCTCCACAAGATTGGATGGTCAATATAGACCTAAAAGACGCTTATCTGACAATCCCGATAAACTACAAAATATCGGTCCTTACACGACACAGTCTATCGCATTTCTAGGCGTCACCGTAACTACGATGGAGATGTCTCTTTCTCTGCCTTCAGACAAAGTTCGGCGGATTCACAGAGAAATCAGATGTCTTCTATCTGCAGAAGAATTCTCTCTGAGATGGTTAGCTCACCTCCTGGGCCTACTCTCTGCAGCAATACAAGTGGTCTTTACAGGACCGCTTTATTGTCGAGCTCTTCAATGTCTGAAAGCTCGATTTCTGCGGAGGGGATGGCTTTATCCAGATTGCATTTCTCTGGACGACAAGTCGAAATTGGAGATGCAGTGGTGGCTAAATCATTTAGGCTGGGGTCAGACCAGCGCACTTTTAACGTGCGTTCTGGCGCACATAATCACGGCCGCACTAGCAGCAAATGACGGGCAATGACGGCCAATATACGAAGTACGGTCGCACGAAAGTCCGGCCGCGCAACGCAAGTGGAAAATGAACGCATTTTTTCGAGAACGCAGAACCGCTAGTACGGACGTACAGAGTGCGCTGCGCCCGCTAGCGGTGTGTGTGTGTGATTTGGAGACGTCAGACCCTGCTCATGTCCGGCCAACATAACGTCCAGACGCAAAAAGTTTCCTGGTTTGGATTCATAAAACATCACGCACGAAAATGCGCATCGTATGACCGTTTTCGCATATTCCGTGAAAAAATACATCAATGTGTTCGGACGCACTTTTTTACGTTCGCTGTGAAAATGCTTTCGTTTGACCCTAGCCTTAGTGTCAGGGAACAGCAAATCCATCTTCTATCCAACTCCAGAGTTGGTCATAGAGTCAGATGCCAGCAGATCTGGCTGGGGCGCGCTGCGGATCGCTTTCCACAGGTGTCAGTTGGGGTTCCACAGAGATAGGATTATATATAATGGTTTAGAACTCCTTGCAGAATTGTTTACTATTCAAGTTTTATCAAGCATTTCCAGACGAGTTCTATACGCCTGGAGATGGACAACCTGTCCGCTGTGCGTCATATAAACCTTATAGGTGGCCCCAGGTCTAAACAGTTGGCAGAGACACCAAAGTCTTTTGAGGATTTTGCCTGCCTCACAATTTACTCAGTCCAGGCCAATACATTCCAGGGTTCAGCAATGTAATGGCGGACTGGAAATTCAAAGTATCTGATTAGACTCCAGCGATTGGAGATTAGACACCAGGGTATTTGCCAGTTTGTCATCCCTCTGGGATCCCTTCGCTATAGATTTGTTGGCTTCTAGCCTTAATATTCCTTTACCACAATACTACTGTTGGAGACCAGACCCATGGCTTTGCCAACGGATGCTCTGGTCCAGAGCTGGACGCTTTACGCTTTCCCTCCATTCTGATTTCAACATTAATATGACTAGTACAAATACAATTAGCAACAATAATGCTTATAGCACCCTTATGGAGGTCTCAACCATTGTCCCCGCACCTCCTGAAACCGTCTGTGGACATTCCCAGGCTAATTCGTGTCCCATCGTCCACCCTGGGAGACCCGGAGGGAACACTTCAGAATTCTTTGAGTCTTCACAAATTTTTTAAGCTGTTAAGTGTAATGTCAGGGGTCACTGGCCTTCAATCAACATTTCGGATGCATCTGCCTCCTTTTGGTCGAGTTCCTGGGCCCCCTCTACTAGGAGGAAATATGGTACCGCATGGAACTCATGGGTTTTTTGGTGCATGGAACATCAAGTTGATTCCATATCAGTTCCTTGAGTAACTTGTTTAGTTTCTTCACACATATATTTGAGGATGGTAAAGCGTATCGCACGATTAATAACCTCAGATCGGAGATATCTGCTTCACATCAGGGTTTTATTGGTATTCCTGCCGGAAAGCACCCCATTACATGTAGGTTATTGAAGGATATACAGTGTAACGACCCCTCGTTCCTGTTATTCTAACATCTGGTATGTCATTCTAGTTAGTTTTCTGGATAAGTGGCCCGAGAATGAAACTCTGTCTATTAAACGGATTTCTGTGAAATTGGCCATTTTACTTTGCTTGATTTCCTGCAATAGAGTCTCACACGTTCGAGCCCTAAACTTAACGGGAAGAAGTTTTACCCGACACGGGGAGAAATGTTCAGTTTTCCTATAGGACAAAGACTTCATGGTCAGACGTCTTCTATCCAGTTTTGCCACAGCGTCCTATCCTTTACCCAGTAATTGTTTTAAAGAATATGGAAGAGTTTCTGCCCCTAACAGGTCACTCCAATCCCAACGGTTATTCATATCCTTACGCAAACCATACAATTCTGTAACTTCCACCACACTCGCTGGGTGGATTAAATGGATCATGTCAGAAGCTGGTGTAGACGTCTCCATGTTCGGAGTTCATTCATCCCGGAGTGCTTCTGCTTCTGAGGTTTTTTCTTCCGTGGATGTCGTCTTGTAGACATCTTTAATCAGCAGACTGGTCCAGAAAATCCACCTTTAGGGAGTGTTATTTTAAACCAGTGTGTCACATGTCACTATCACTAATTAATTAAGCTTTGAACTAGCATAATATGAGCCTCGGTGTCTTGTGGGATAATTCCCAGATTCCCCTATTATCATGACGGGGAATCATAATTATAATAAAGACACGGAGGCGAGTATTATGCTATCTTTTCTTTACTTACGCCGGTAGCAGCAAAGAACAATCTCTCAAATACCAAACAAAGTATTTAGAGAGTGAAAAAAATACATTAAACAGTATATATACATAACAGATAACAATAGTACAGTCCAGCATAACAATGGTACAGTCCAACTCCTCCAATCCTCTGATTGGATTTTGACCATGCAACATACTGGGAAAAAATTCCTTCTTGCCCCCAGAATGGCGTCAGATTTCTCCTTGGATCAAGAAGCTTTTACCCACATATTAAATATTATAACCCTTAATATTCTGTGTCACCAGGAAGTCATCCAGTCGCTTTTTAAAAGTCTGTACAGTCTCTGAACCAACCACCTCAACAGGCAGAGAATTCCACAGCTTTATTGTTCTCACCGTAAAATAACCCTTCCTATGCTTTAAGCTAAATTTTCTTTCTTCCAGTCTAAATGGATGACCCCTTGTCCTATGTATAGTCCTGTTAATGAATAGGCTATCAGACAATGGTTGATAATGGCCCCGTATATATTTATATAAGGTTATCAGATCCCCTCTAAGGCGCCGTATATATTTATATAAGGTTATCAGATCCCCTCTAAGGCGCCGTTTCTCTAAACTAAACAGTTTTAAGCTTGTTAGTCTTTCCTCATAACTTAACCCTTCCATTCCCCTTATTAATTTAGTTGCCCGTCTCTGCACTTTTTCTAACGCTATAATATCTTTTTTTAAGACAGGTGCCCAAAATCACACGGCATATTCAAGGTGCGGCCTGACCATTGATTTATACAGAGGCAAAATTATGTTTTCATCCCGTGAGTGAAATCCCCTTTTAATGCCAATACTTTGCTTGCCTTGGCGGCTGCTGTTTGACATTGCACATTGTTACTTAGTTTGAAGTCTATGATTATTCCCAAATCCTTCTCCTGCTTGGATTTCCCTAACTCCGTACCATTTATTGTATAAATTACTTGCGTGTTCTTCACTCCAAAGTGCATAACTTTGCATTTATCTACATTAAATCTCATCTGCCATTTAAGTGCCCAGTCCCCCAATCTATCTAAATCCCTCTGCAGCGAAGTAACATCCTGCTCACATTGTATTACTTTTCCTAGTTTTGTGTCATCTGCAAACACTGATACATGACTTTCAATGCCTATCTCAAGGTCATTTATAAATAAATTGAATAGTATTGGTCCTATAACAGACCCCTGAGGGACACCGCTTACCACTGGTGTCCATTTTGAAAATGTACCATTTATGACCACTCTCTGTACCCTATCTTTTATCCAGTTTTATATCCAAGAACAAGTATTTTCATCTAGACCATTTTTTTTTAATTTAAATAGTAACCTTTTGTGTGGAAACTGTGTCGAAAGCTTTGGCAAAATCTAAGTAAATCACATCCACTGCGACCCCCTGATCTATACTGACACTATCACGCTGTGACCCCCTGATCTATACTGACACTATCACACTGTGACCCCCGATCTATACTGACACTATCACACTGTGACTCCCTGATCTATACTGACACTATCACACTGTGACCCCCTGATCTATACTGACACTTACTTCCTCATAGAACGTAATTAGGTTAGTCTGACATGATCTGTGTTTCATGAAACCATGCTGATTTTTGCCAATTACATTATACCTCCCAATAAATTCCTGAATATTATCCCTTAGTAACCCCTCAAATACTTTCCCAACCACAGATGTTAAACTCACAGGTCTATAATTCCCAGGCACAAATTTTAAACCTTTCTTAAATATAGGGACAACGTCAGCTTTTCTCCAATCCTCTGGTACTATTCCTGAAAGAAAAGAATCTTGAAAGATTAAGAACAGAGGTTTACATATTTCAACACATAGCTCCCTCAGTACTCGCGGGTGAATTCCATCTGGCCCTGGGGCTTTATTCACATTCACATTGTTTAATTGCTCCAAAACCTTGTCCTGAGTCAACCAGTCACTTTGTATTAGTAAGTTTTTATTAATGAATTTCATGTCTCCTGTTATAGGTTTCTCTTTGATAAATACTGAAGAAAAATAATCATTTAAAATTTCTGCCTTATCCTGATCTTCAGTTAACAATAACCCTGACTCAGATTTTAGTGAACCTACATTTTCACTCTTGGGTTTTTTAAAATTTATGTACCTAAAGAACCTTTTTCTTAGGAATCCCTTGTGAAGTATCACCTCTTCTATCGCATTTTTCTTGAAGAAAATTTTTACTTGTAGTGAAGTAACGACTTTGTCTTTTTCTGATATAACAAGAACTCCCGGAGGAATAATTTGTATGGGATGTTGGTGTGAAATTATACTCACCAAAAGATCCAGATCTTCTCGAACCTCTGTAACCACTTTGACAATGAAATTCTGGTCCATTGTGGAACAAAGGTGGGGTCTTTTTTTGGGGCTCTAGTTAAGAGGATATAAAGGAGCCTCTTGACTCGAGGTGGAATAAGGGTCGTCGAAAAACCTATTCGAGAAAGCTTTCCTGACATTAGTCTTCATCTTACCTGTGGTCCAGAAGGACCTTGTATATTCGGTCATCTCCTTGAAGACGTCTTCTCCAAATAACAGACCCTCAGCGCTGGGACCAGGCGCATTATTATTATTATCATTTATATAGCGCCAACAGTTTATTATGCGCTAAGGTCGCCACTTTAGGGTGGATCCTGAGGAGAATTGAGCGTCTCCTTTTCGCTTGATAAAGCTGTGTTATGTTACCAAAAACACAGACTAATCTCTGTACTCGGCCCCTGTGTTCAAACAGGACTGGTTTTCATTAGTGAGGAAAAACCTCAATCAAATCCATTAATTTTGCCAATGGACCTATAAACAAACCTCAAACAATTTATCATGACACCCCTTAAGGTGGCCTCTACTCTGCTTTTTCGGGACAAATTTGACTCCTTAAGGATGTGAATAATTTCCGGATCTAACTCCGGGTTACATTAAGCTTATGTGGCAAAGTTGGGGCTGGACACTAGGGATGAGCTCAGTTTGATATTTTCGGAGTTCAATTCGAACATCGCCCGTTCGGCTGTTTGTCGAACTCCGAACATTTCCGCGTGTTCGACGCATGTTCGCCCACAATGGACCACAATGCACTTTTCCACTGGCCTGAAGCTTGTAATTGGCTACAGCCTGCACCTGACCACAGTTTAGGTGCAAGACAGGTTCAAGACTATGCCAGTCACGGCTCAGAGTCCTAATTGGGCAAATTTTGCCCAATCATGGGCTCACAGAGCTAAGTCCTGCAGCACACTATATAAGGCTTGAACCCAGCCACAGCGCGTGTTTTTTGAGAGGAGATTGTTGTGTTAGTGTGTGTTCTCACTGCCACCAGCTATTTATTTATTTATTTATAAAGGATTTTACCAGGAAGGATACATTGAGATTTCTCTCGTTTTCAAGTATGTCCTGGGTTCAAGTACATTGAAGTGTTACATTTACAGAAATACAAAGTAATACATGTAATATAACAACACAAATATACAGATTAACAGAAAATAATATGTAGGAATATAGTCACTAGGTTACATGTTTACAGGTGCATTCTGTAAATATAGTCACTGTGTTACATGTTTACAGGTGCATTCTGTATATAGTCACTGGTTACATGTTTACAGGTGCATTCTGTATTGAGGTATGTTAACAGGGAAATTTTGAGTGACTTAAGACTGGTGGAAGATTTGATGATGTCTGGGAGGTTATTCCATAATTGTGGTGCTCTGTAGGAAAATGAGGACCGAGCCACTGTCTTTTTGTATTGTGGTATTGCAAGTAAGGTGCTGGTCCTGGATCGGAGGTTATAGGATGAGGGAGCTGCTGGGGGAAGCAGTCTATTCAGGTAGGGTGGCAGCTTCCCAGAAATGCTCTTAAACACCAGGCTGGAAAGGTGAAGGGTGCGTCTGGATTCTAGCGATGGCCAGTTTAGCTGTTTTAACATGTCACAATGGTGGGTCATGTAGTTACATTGTAGCGCAAAGCGGCAGAATGAGTTATACAGTGTAGTAAGTTTATGAAGGTGTGTTTGCGGGGCGGCTGCATACACTACATCTCCGTAATCAATAGCCGGCATAAGCATTTGCTGTACAATCTGCTTTCTTACCGCGGGACTCAGGCAGGATTTGTTTCTGTACAGGGCACCTAGTTTGGGGTAAAGTTTAGATGAGAGTTTTTCGATGTGGGGGCCAAAGGATAGATTAGGGTCCAACCACATACCTAGATATTTGAGAGAAGTGACTGTGGTCAGTGTGCCATTTGATATTGTCCCAACACATAGATGGGGATTTTGCAATTTGTGTAGTTTAGGTGCTGTTCCAAAGAGCATCGTTACAGTTTTGTCAGTATTTAAAAAAAGTTTGTTGTTTTTGATCCACTTTTCTACCTCTGTGAATTGTTCTTGCAGCACGGCCTCCAGCTGCGGGAGATTTGGTTTGCTGGTATAGATCACAGTGTCGTCTGCGTACATATGTACAGTTGAGGCTTTGCAGACGTTGGGCAGATCATTTATGAATATTGTGAATATCAGGGGGCCGAGTATTGAGCCTTGGGGTGCACCGCAAGTGACTGGGAGCGGGAGGGAGGAGCTGCCAGAAATTGACACATATTGTGATCGGTCGGATACATATGATTGAAACCAGGTTAGCGTGCGATCACCAATGCCAGAGTTTTCAAGTTTTTCTAACAAGATGCCATGGTCTACCGTGTCAAAGGCCTTGGCAAAATCAAGGAAGATGGCTCCAGTTAGGTTTCCTTGTTCCATCCCAGCTTGGATATCATTGCAGACTTTTAAAAGGGCGGTTGTGGTTGAGTGATTTGGTCGAAAGCCTGATTGATCCGGGGTTAAGTAGTTCCAATATTGATAATAATCACGTAATTGTGTGTAGACACATTTTTCCAAGACTTTTGACATTACAGGGAGCAACGATATCGGACGGTAGTTGGATACCAAAGTACTGTCCCCACTTTTATGGATAGGTACCACTCTTGCAGTCTTCCAGAGCTTGGGTATGTAACCAGTTGCCAGTGACTCATTTATTAGGGTTGCGACTGGATTTGCAATTGCTGGCGCACTGATTTTCAGCAGCATTGCTGGTATTTGATCAGGTCCAGACTGGTATTTCATTTTTTGCTTACGGAGAAGTTTAGTAACGACACTGACAGGCACTGGTCTAAAACTGAATTCCTGTGTGATACAGGGACTTTGCACAGTTGTTGGGGCCTGACCTGCATGAGGCCTCTCTGATTGCATGTCATTTCCTAGCTTGGCAATCAAAGTGGTGGCACATCCAACAAAATAATCATTAAAGGCATTTGCTACATCTAGCGGGTGTTGCAGGGTTTGGTTGTTTACTTTGACAGCAGCTGGCTGGGAGTGGACTGGGGGTGCTTGTATGTTACTTATGGTTCTCCAAAAGTTTCTAGGGTTTGAGATGTTATTGTTTAGATTTTCATTGAAGTAATGGGCTTTGGCCATTTTTGTTTGTTTTGTGCATTCATTCCGACATTTTCGGTATTCGTAGTGATCGTTCATGGAACCAGTACTCTTGAAATTTGACCACCGTGAATCTCTAAGCTGGTACATTAGTGTAAGATCAGCTGTAACCCAGGGGAGATGAGTCCCTTTTACTCGCACTTTACGCAGCGGGGCATGGGAATTCCAGACTTGCAGGAGCTCAGACTGAAAGTATTCAACTGCACAGTCTAGGTCTGGGATTAGGTTTAGCCTGTACCAGGGGAGCTGTTTGAGATCACTTAGGAAGGATTCAAGAATAAATTTCTTGAAAGACCTGGTGGTTATTACCTTTGGGGAAGATTTCAAGGCCTTAATTTTGCGCACGCAGTACACTAGACAATGGTCACTAAAGCTATTAGCAAGCACGCCTGCCTCCTGTATTCTATCAGGAGATGAGGAGAGAATCCAGTCCAACAAGGTATGGTTGGGGCTTTTCATATTAATGCGAGTGGGGGAGGAGATTAATTGAGTTAGCTGCAAAGTTTTAAACAGCGAGCAGTGTTTATTGTTTTTAGGATTTAGCCAATCTGTATTAAAATCGCCAAGGACCAGCAGTTCACTTTTTTGGTTTTGGGCAAGTAGGTTATTAAGGATTTGAGATATGTCAGAGAGGGAGTGCACTGGAGAGCTCGGTGGGCGATAGAACCCAGCAACAATGATTGATTTACTGAATGGGATCTCAATTATACCAGAGAAGAAATCAAAGGTGACAGGAGAGCTAGAAGTCTGTAAGGGAGTGAACTTTATGGACTCCTCAACATAAATAACAATTCCCCTCCTCTCTTTGCTCTGTCTTTTCTAAAACATGAATACCCCTGTATTGATATGGCAGAGTCTGGTACTTTTGGGGTTAACCATGACTCTGTGAGCACAATGATTTTGGGTTTGTAATAACAACACCAAGCCTGAAGCTCATCCAATTTAGGGAGTAAACTGCGGATGTTACAGTGCACAAATGAGAGGCCTTTTTTAGTGGGGAGACTAAAGGTTGTGTCACCTATAGGACCAGGGTTAGTTTCCACATCGTTTGCCAGGGAAAGTAGCAGAATAAATAGGAATTTGGACAGTGTTTTCTTTTGATAATGTGGTTGCAGAGTTTTAAATCTTTGTGTGGGGGTAGGAGGGCTGGATTTTAACACTCTCCACCAGCACTCAGCTGATAGGTTAAAAGAACTGAGCAGGCTGTGGTGTATTGGCACTGGTTTTCCATCCTGGGGCAATTGGAAAGGTGTATAGAAGGAGAGAGTAGCTTTAGAGAGAAGGGATGATAAAGAAAAGAGAAGCAATAGTGGGATAAACATTATAGTGAAAGGTGTTGGAGGTGAGTAAACAGGAAATAGAGAGGTAAATGGTGTAGGTTGCTGCGATATCACATGATCAATTAGTTGGGTATATATCAAATGAAAACCTTGGGGTGGGTGGGTGAGGGGAGGGTGGGCGGGAGCAAAGTCCAGCTGGATGAGGGTACTGAGTTGTTCTGTGCAAGGGCCTGGTGCAAGCACTGAGTGAGGTTGGGGTGTGTGCTGAAAAAAAAAAATCAAGATTGCAAATAGCATCACATTGGGTTGAAACTGTCGACAAACTTAGGGGGGAGTTTGTAGGGGGCAATAAAAGGTAAGGTTCGTTGAACAGGGCATTTGGCAGAATTGCAGATTTAGAACAAATGGGTAGAAAATGTAGAATTCAGATAGCATTGCAACAATTCAAATACATATAAAGATACACTTGTGTGCCATACATATATATATATATATATATATACATACATACATACATACATACACACACACATATATATATATGTATCACACACATACAAACACATACAGTGATATTACAGAGTTAACATAATATACATCAAAAACAAAATGCATTAAGCTATTGGGGGGGTCTCACTTCTACAAAATATCTGGGAATTGTTGTAATCTGTGTGTTCTCACTGCCAACAACTATTGTGGGGGTCTCACTTCTAGAAGATATCTGGGAATTGTGGTAATCTTTGTGTTCTCACTGCCAGCAACTATTGTGGGGGTCTCATTTCTACAAAATATCTAGGAATTGTTCTAATCTTTGTATTCTCACTGCCAGCAACAATTGTGGGGGTCTCACTTCTAGAAGATAACTGGGAATTGTTGTAATTTGTGTGTTCTCACTGCCACCCATTAGGGGGTCTCACTGATTTATAGGAGGTTTCTGGAAATTATAATCTGTCTTCTCACTGCCAGCTATCAGGGGGTCCCACATACTTCTAGCAGATTTCTGCGAATTGCAATCTTTGTCTTGTCACTGTTGCCAGCTATCAGGGGGTCCTATCAGGGTGTCTCACTGAGTTATACCAGAGTTCTGGAAATCTTTAATCTAGATAACACAGTTGAATCAGAGTTCTGCATATCTCAATTTTTTTCATAACAGAGTTGAATCAGAGTTCTGTATATCTTTAATCTATATATCACTCACCATGTCAGAAAGACCAAAAAGGACAGGCACACGCTCCCAGACATAGATAAGAGGGCAAGCAGCCTCTGTGTCAGGAGGCTGTGCCTCTGGTCATCGTGGACGTGGTGCATCCTCTGCAGGGGCACGCTTGTCCTTTCTTACTGGTGCTGGCCGTCTTAAGCAGCAGCAACATACAGAAGATATGGTGGATTGGCTACCCAGGCCATCCTCATCCTCTGAGTCCTCTGCCAGCCAGGCTTGTAGTGGTTTACAGTCCACCTCAGCTGCCAAAGCATCTAATGCAACCTCCATGTCCACAGCTACTCCTGACGTAGCCTCATTATCACACACGGAGGAGTCCGCTGAATTGTTTGACTACAATGACAGTGACATGCTGCTTGAGGATGCGCAGCAACTACAATGCTCTGATTCAATCTCTGAGGTTGAGGAAGGGAGTATAAACAACCGAGAGGAAGGGGGTGCCAGTGACACACAAATAACTGGCAAGCCAAGTTGGCTCCAGTGACAAGGAGATAGGGGGTGATGATGACAATGATGATGAGGTCACTGACTCCACCTGGGTGCCTGATCAAACAGAGGAGTCAAGTGAGGAGGCGGAAACAACAACCACGAGGCACAACGTCCTCTATATCCAACCGTATCCAGTCCAAGGCATCAGATGTCAGAGCTGCTCAGGTGCAGAACGCTGTTGTCTCAAAGCACACATCCAGGACTCTGCTGTCTGGGAGCTCTTTAAGAAATGTGCAGCAGACTGCACCGTTGCTATTTGTAATCTATGTCAGATGAGGATCAAGCGTGGGAAAGACATCCCACGCTTGGGTACCACGTGCTTGAGGCGACATATGACCACCTGCCACGCATCCCGATCGCACAACACTTTGTATAGGTCCTCCTCCTCCACATCTGTCTCCCCCACTATATGTCCTGCCATGTCATTTCCAACAACCTCCACTGACAGGGATGATGCTACAGTAATGGGTGTACCAGGTCCTTCCTCACAATGTGACAGCATCCCATCAGCTGAAGATTTACGCAGTCAGATTACTTTTGCCCCAGCTGCTGCAGCGCAAGAAAAAATATAGTCCCAACCTGTCAGGGTTGGTACCTTATAGGTACTGACCTTACAGGTGATGAGGCCGTTATGCAGGTCTCGGGGATGCACACATTTGTGGGAGAGGAGAACAACACAGGAGGGCTGTGGGACAAGGCACACTGGAACTCACAGGTTGGCTGAGGGTAATGAGGAAAGCAATCCTTGAGTCCAGATACGAGGGTAGTTGCTCCTGGGAGAGCATGGTGGGAAGGGTAGTTGCTCCTGGGAGAGCACGGTGGGTATTGGGGGGTCTTGGAGCAGGGGAAACACGATGAGTAGATAGGGAAAGCAGGTTTCTGGAGCTTGGTATTTGCAGGTCTTATTCCTGGGAATAAGTAACAACAATGAAGCACTGTGGGAAGGTAGGAGGAAACTTTTATTGGTTAGCCACATGCGTGTATCACGTGACCTGAGGTATGTGTGTATGGTGATTTAACTGTTTATTAGCTGGTTCACATCAGAAGGGCAGCTCCTTTCATGCAGCTGTCACTTTCATGGAATGACACAGGAACAGACAGCTACAGTCCTGACACAACCATCCCCAAGCACAGCGTCTAAATGCCAGCTTAGCAAAATTACTCGCATTACAGCTGCTGCCTTTCCAGCTAGTGGACTCTGCTTCCTTCCGTGAATTTGCTGAATGTGCTGTACCAAAGTGGCAGGTTCCAAAACGCCATTTCTTTTCACGGAAGGCCATTCCAGCACTATACCAGCATGTGGAAGACAATGTTATGGAGTCATTGGGAAAGGCAGTCAGCAGCAAAGTGTACGTGACTTTAGACACGTGGTCCAGCAAGCATGGACAGGGACGTTACATTTCCTTCACGGCACACTGGGTAACTCTGATTGCAGCTGGGAGGGATCCAAGATGGGGCTCTGTGCTGGAGCTTGTTTATCCACCACGCCTCCAGAAAGCTGCTTGTATGAGGTCTGTCTGTCACCATCTCTCCCTCTTCCTCCTCCTCTTTCTCTGTCTCTGGCAAAGTGGCAGTTAAACCGACGCATGACAGGGGCTACGCAATGGCTCAAGCAAAAAGATGCCATACTGTGCTTGAGCTGGTTTCTTTAGGGGACAGGAGCCACACCGGGCCAGAAATTCTGTCAGCTCTGCAGGGGCAGGTGCAGAGATGGTTAACACTACGCCAGCTTGAGCTGGGAATGGTCGTCTGTGATAATGGCAGCAACCTTCTCTCCGCCCTACGCCAGGATAAGTTGACGCATGTACCATGCCTAGCACACGTCCTAAATCTGGTTGTATAGCGTTTCCTAACCAGGTACCCAGGGCTGGCAGAGCTTGTCAGCCAGGCCAGAAAAGTCTGCAACCACTTCAGACGGTCATTCCCAGCAAGTGTTTGCCTGGCAGAAATTCAAAGAGAATTCCACCTTCCACAGTCTAATCTGTGACATGCCCACCAGGTGGAACTCAACATTAGCAATGCTGCAGCGTCTGCACAAGCAGCAGAGGGCCATCAAGGAGTACCTGTGTGAGTATGGCACAAGGACAGGTTCAGGTCAACTTGTTTTTTTCCCCCCGCAGTGGCTGATGATCAAGGATGCATGCACTGTACTGTCACCATTTGAGGAGGCAATGAGGATGGTGAGCAGGGACAGTGCATGCATCAGTGACACAATTCCTTTAGTGTTCCTGCTGGAGCACACTCTGCGGGGAATTATAGATGTGGCTCTAGAGGCAGAGCAGCAGGAGGAAGAGGAGGCCTTCCCTAGCTCTCAAGGCCCCAGTCTTTACGCAGACAGCATTCCTGCGAGTCCTCAGATCAGACAGGAGGAGGAGGAGGAATATTTAAATAGTGGGGGCATTGAAGGTGGGGATTCCTCAAGGGAGGGTTTTGTGTGCCCAGAAACCCAAGGACTAGTACGTGGCTGGGAGGAGGAAGTGCACGATGGGGTCATCCTCATTGACCAGGAAGACTCGGAAGCTAATGCCACCTCCAACCTACGCTGCATGGGCTCCCTTATCCTGCAAAGCCTGGTAAAGGACCCCAGGATTCGTGCTATCAAGGAGAGGGATCATTACTGGTTGGCAAGCCTTCTTGATCGATGATACAAGGGTAAAGTTACAGAGCTCATCCTGCCCACGCAGAAGGAGCACAGGATGAAACAACTTGAGGACGCTCTAAAGCGACACTTGTGTAACACCTTTACAAGCACTGGTAGGTTACCAAGTGATGACACAGGTGCTTCTGAGGCTGCGGCTGATCAGAGGAAGAGCGGTGAAGGCCGGGGCCGCTTGACTGATGCCTTTTTAATTTTTTTTAGTCCACGACTCCCAGTGACGTCAAATGTAGGCACCCATTGCCAGCGTCTTCACCATATGGTGCAGGACTACCTAGGGGCAAGGGCAGACCTGGATACCTTTACAGCAGATGATCCACTGGCTTACTGGGTGTTGAGATTGGATCACTGGCCAGAACTTAGTCAATATGCTATGCAGCTACTTGGTTGCCCTTCATCCAGCGTGTTTTCTGAAAGGACGTTCAGTGCCGCTGGAGGTATTGTCACAGACAAAAGAGTGCGTCTGTCCACCGACTCTGTAGACCGGCTGACATTTATAAAAATGAATCAGTCCTGGATCAGCAGCTATCAATCCCCTGATGCTGATGTAGAAGCACCTGTGTCATCACTTGGTAACCTACCAGTGCTTGTAAAGGTGTTACACAATAGTTGGGGATCTCTTCTGCATTCACAAAACCTCTGCCACTGCACTCTTCCACAATACCACAAAGGGATTTACGATGTGAAGGCACTTGCTGCCACCAAAGGCACAATATTTGGGTGCACTGCCACTGACGCCTATATTACCAGATTTACAGTATATCATTTCAATATTGGACCGCAGGGTCCAACCCTGCACTCTTCCACAATACCACAAAGGGGTTACGGTGTGACGGCACTGTTGCCGACACTAAAGGCCCAATTTTAAGCACCTATTGTTACTTTCATCCAAAGCCTGCATACGTTTCACCATAATTTAGCCAAAAAAACACTAAACTTGTTCTGCGTGTCGTAAATGTCTCCTCTTTTCATACAGACTGCCTCCCCAAGCAGTTGTTTATGAATAGATTACTGGAAAACCATTCACCGTCATTTGAAATGTCAGTTTTTTGTTTTTAAATGCTTCTATACATCCTACAAATCCGCCACTTCACGGGCAGGTTATGGGGACCTCCTAGGCACGATATTTGAACGAATTTTTCGTTTTTATTCTTAACCTTTATTTCATGGAAAACTCACTGTTCTAAACTTTTTGTCCTTGTTTCCTGTCCCCCAGGGCACTATCCGGACCCCCATACACCTTTTATGGCAAATATCTTGCATATATGCCCTCTTGCAGGGCACTCTAAAACCAAACTTTTGAGTCCCATTGACTTGCATTGAGTTTGGTTCGTGTTCGAACTCGAACTTTTGAAATTGTTCGAGTTCGAATGCGAACCGAATACGGGGGTGTTCGGCTCATCCCTACTGGACACTCAGCCCTCAAATTACTTCTGGTTTGTTTATCCATTGACATACGGATATGCTGTTCTATATAAGGAGCCACATGCTCTATGTGTGTCCATTCCACTGACCGGGGATGTTTTAATTGCTCTGGTACAAACATTGAATTTCTTACAGCATCTACCGGATCAATAAGCGGTTTTTAGAATCAGTGGAATCAGGTGAGGAAACTGAATGTGAGGCCTCAGGAGAGGAGACCGGATCGTACTCCGGCTCAGAGGAATTCACCTCACAATCTGACATTGCTTCCTCTCTAGAATGTTCTGAGGAGCTGCCGGTATCTTTGCGCCTCTAGCGCGCTTCCACTTTCTTTGTCAGCCGGAGTTAACTGGCTCCTTTTTTCGTCACAGTGATGTGCTGTGGAAATTCATTACAAGTACGGGTAGACGTAGGTTTTATGAGGGATATTTTTTGGGAGTTTCTCTTCTCCCTCAGTGAAGTCTCAGGGACCTCATTATCCTGTCAGGAATCACTAGATAAAAATCTATCTGAAGTTGGGGAAATTATAAATGAACGTCTGGCTGAGAGATTCTCTAGATATTTTAACCATATTATACTCCAAGTATGAGGGAAAAACGCAGACAGAGCCACAACAAGGGCATCTACCGGGTTATGTACATGGGCATAAGAACGGGGCACCTGGGGCAACAGGCAGGTTTGGGCGAGTCATGTTAAACTGTATTTTTCTCTCTAAATACTTTTGTTGTTGTATTTGAGAGATTTTCTTTGCTGCTATCGGATTAAGTAAAGAAAAGATAGCATAATATGAGCCTCCGTGTCTTGTGGGATAATTCAGGAACCCCTTAAGCTTTCTGCTTTGCCCCGCCATCACTCCCATCTCGCCCCGCCATCACTCCCAACTAGCCCCTCCATCACTCCCAACTAGCCCCTCCATCACTCTCATCTCGCCCCGCCATCACTCCCAACTAGCCCTTCCATCACTCCCAACTAGCCCCGCCATCACTCCCAACTTGCCCCACCATCAGTCCCATCTCGCCCCGCCATCACTCCCATCTCGCCCCGCCATCACTCCCAACTAGCCCCTCCATCACTCCCAACTAGCCCCTCCATCACTCTCATCTCGCCCCGCCATCACTCCCAACTAGCCCCTCCATCACTCCCAACTAGCCCCGCCATCACTCCCAACTTGCCCCACCATCAGTCCCATCTCGCCCCGCCATCACTCCCATCTCGCCCCGCCATCACTCCCAACTAGCCCCTCCATCACTCCCAACTAGCCCCTCCATCACTCTCATCTCGCCCCGCCATCACTCCCAACTAGCCCCTCCATCACTCCCAACTAGCCCCGCCATCACTCCCAACTTGCCCCACCATCAGTCCCATCTCGCCCCGCCATCACTCCCAACTCGCCCTGCCATCACTCCCAACTCGCTCGGCCACCACTCCCAACTCGCTCGGCCATCACTCCCAACTCGCCCGGCCATCACTCCCATGTCACCCCGCCGTCACTCCCATCTGGCCCCACCGTCACTCCCAACTTGACCCATCATCCCAACTCGCCCCGCCGTCACTCCCATCTCACCCTACCATCACTCCCATCTCGCCCCACGTCACTCCCAACTCGCCCCGCCATCACTCCCATCTCGCCCCACCATCACTCCCATCTCGCCCCACCATCACTCCCATCTCGCCCCGCCATCACTCCCATCTCTCCCCGTCGACACTCCCAACTCGCCCCGCAATCACGCTCATCTCGCCCCGCCATCACTTCCATCTCGCCCTGCTGTCACTCCCAACTTGCCCCACCATCACTCTCATCTCGCCCTGCCATCACTCCCAACTAGCCCATCCATCACTCCCAACTAGCCCCGCCATCACTCCCAACTTGCCCCGCCATCACTCCCAACTCACCCCGCCATCACTCCCATCTCGCTCCACCGTCACTCCCATCTCGCCCCGCCGTCACTCCCAAACTCGCCCCGCCGTCACTCCCAACTCGCCCCACCATCACTCTCATCTCGCCCTGCCGTCACTCCCAAACTCGCCCCGCCGTCACTCTCACCTCACCCCGCCGTCACTCCAAACTCGCCCCGCCGTCACTCTCACCTCACCGCGCCGTCACTCCCAACTTGCCCTGCCATCACTCTCATCTCGCCCCGCCGTCACTCCCAACTCGCCCTGCCATCACTCCCATCTCACCTCGCCGTCACTCCCATCTCACCCTGCTGTCACTCTCATCTCACCCCGCCGTCACTCCCATCTCACCCCGCCGTCACTCTCATCTCACCCCGCCGTCACTCCCATCTCGCCCCACCGTCACTCCCATCTCGCCCCACTGTCACTCCCAACTCGCCCCGCCATCACTCCCATCTCGCCCCACCATCACTCCCATCTCGCCCCGCCATCGCTCCCATCTCTCCCCGTCGACACTCCCAACTCGCCCCGCAATCACGCTCATCTCGCCCCGCCATCACTTCCATCTCGCCCTGCTGTCACTCCCATCTCGCTCCACCGTCACTCCCATCTCGCCCCGCCGTCACTCCCATCTCGCCCCGCCGTCACTCCCAAACTCGCCCCGCCGTCACTCCCAACTCGCCCCACCGTCACTCTCATCTCGCCCTGCCGTCACTCCCAAACTCGCCCCGCCGTCACTCTCACCTCACCCCGCCGTCACTCCCAACTCGCCCCGCCGTCACTCTCACCTCACCGCGCCATCACTCCCAACTTGCCCCGCCGTCACTCTCATCTCGCCCCGCCGTCACTCCCAACTCGCCCCGCTGTCACTCCCATCTCGCCTCACCGTCACTCCCATCTCACCCCGCCGTCACTCTCATCTCACCCCGCTGTCACTCCCATCTCACCCCGCCGTCACTCTCATCTCACCCCGCCGTCACTCCCATCTCGCCCTCAGCTAATAACATTCTATATTAAAAAGGAAAGGTCTGTCTGAAATCTAAAGATTGAAGCTACTCGTTGTTTGGATCAAGTGGAAGCTCTGCCCCCGCTTTGTCTTTTTATATAAGTGAATAATAGGGGTGTAAGGGGCGAATAGATGCGCATGCGTCTCTCCCTGGATTTATACAAATATTGAATTTTCCTCTAAGAAAACGTCTTTGCTTGTGGGCTGTGTTGTAATTAACTGTTTATGAAACTGCTACGACAGAGAAGCCATGTGAATCCATGTGAGAGGTGTGTGTTGTGTGTAGCTGGTCGGCGTCATGTGTCCCTTTTTACACATTCAGTAATTCTTCTCATACACCAGGACATGAAAGTCCCAGTAGATGGAGTTCTGCCTCTTATTGGTTAGGTAATGCAGGGGTTAATGACGGAGTGGCGCATTATGCATGCGTTTTGCTTGTTAATGGATCAGATTTTTTCCAGTCACATCCCCAGAGGTTCAATCTTTCTGTGCGATGCTGAATTGTAATTATTGCTTTCTCCCACAAAAGGTGAACGTGAGCAGCGATTGCCGCCGCACTGAATGAAAACACTTATCTTACTTATGCTGCAGTCATTAATCCAACGAGTGCTCTCATTTCCCGAAATTTCCTGCTCCACAGAAGAAACGATCTGCATGAGGAGTGCGCCTGCACTTTATCACTTGATTTATCCGTTTGTAAACAGGTGAGGAAGAAACATAAACAGTGAGTATAAAACCCGTCCTCTCTGAGAGGAGACGCTGGAGCCGGAGGCTTTAAACGCACCCAATCCTGCTCTCATGGCCACCACACCCAAACACGTATCTTCAGCGGTGACTGTGATGGCAAAAATGGAAGGTCCCAGCTGTGCCTGTTACAATAGAGGTGGCCCATCGGGCCTCAATGAATATTTCTCCTTTTCACAGCTTCTGCTAAACCCATTCACTGCCATGTTACATCAAGCACCTGGAGTCAGCGCTGCGGCACAAGAGCAAATATCTCGCTGGGTGTCACAGTTGGAGCCCCAGTTTCTGACCAAGCTGGAAGGTACCTGTGGAATTGTCTATGTGACAGGTAGCAAAAGGAGGAGAAGAATTCTCACTTGACATTCAGAGCAGGAAGCGGTAGGGAAACAATGGAACTTGAAGAACCTGGTAAAACACAATCCTACGATGAATGGTTTAACGAAAACCCAATTACACTGAGGGAGAAACAATTAAATAAATTAATGCATATCATGACAGATTGAGATGATCTATTAGGATTCGTAACCCTTTCATACGCTTTTAGACAAAGACGGGACATAAATTAGGGCGTTGAGGAAAAGCCGGATAGAAAACATCTGACAGAGGATTTAGTCCTGTTAGAAATTACAAATTTAACTTCTGTAGGGAAAACAAATTCTAGCAGATAAATCTAGACCCGAACATCAGAAACCCTTTTACAAGAAAGTAACAGAACCACGTGCGTCCAAACCGGTTTAACTGACGGGGTGTCATTACTGGACCAATTATCCAAAAATTCCAGAACTAGGTTAACGTCCCACGTGGAAGAATAGCGGGGACGAGGGGGGTGTTGGAAACGTTTGCCCCTCAATAACCTACAAATAACGGGATGTTTCCTCGCAGGAATTCCATCGAAACCCTGATGGGAAGCAGAAATCACAGACCTAAGATTATTAATCGTGCAATACGCCTTTCCCTCCTCAAACAACTGCGTGAAGAAACTCAATAACTGGCTCACAGGAGCTGATATGGGATCAACTTGTTGTCCCAGACACCAAGCGACCCATGATCTCCAAGCCCTATTGTATTTTTCCCTGGTAGATGGGGCCCAAGAACTGGACAATAAGGAGGCAACTACCTCCTGAAGGCCAGTGACCCCTGATAACTTCCAAGCCATTAGCTGGAAAGAGCGAGACTGCAAGATGTTCTGCAGTGTTCCCTCTGGGTCCTGTAGACGGAATGAGGACGCCTGAATCAGCCTGGGAATGTCTACAAATAATTCCAGAAGACGTGGAAACCAGGGTTGGGTCTTCCACAGTAGTGATATCAGTACTATGGTCGCCCTCTGAACTTGGACTAGTTGTAATACCCTCGAGATGAGCAGAAATGGAGGGAAAGCATAATGTATTCCTGATGGCCAAACCTGGACCAGTGCGTCCGTGGCTAACGCCATGGGATCTGGTTTCCAGCTGTAGAATTGTGGCAATTGTGTGTTGAGGCGAGTAGCGAATAGGTCTATAGAGAAAGGACCCCAAAGGGATGACAAAGTGGAGAACACCTTGACGTCCAATCTCCAATCGCTGGTATCTATGAGATACCTGGAGTTCCAGTCCACAATAGTGTTGGATAGACCTGGTATATACTGTGCCTGGACTGAAAGATTGTGAGATAGGCAAAACCCCCAAAAGGATTTCGCCATCTCTGCCAAATGTCTGGATCTGGGTCCCCCCAGGTGATTTATATATTGTACAGCCGCAAAGTTGTCCATTTTTAAAAGAAATGATGTCACTTGAAAATGTTTTATAAAACTTTGGCGAATAACCCAGCTAGAAGTTCTAAGCAATTTATGTGTAGAGTTGATTCAGTAGAATCCCATCTGCTGCCTGTGGAAAGTGATCCGCAGTGCGCGCCCCAACCAGATCTGCTGGCGTCTGACTCTATAGTTAACTCTGGAATGGAATGGAGAATGGCCCTCCCATTCCACGTCTCCATATGATCCAGCCACCAATTCATTTCTGATTTCGACTCGTCGTCCAGAGACATGAGGTCGGTGTAAAGGCATCCCCTCCTCAGATATCGTGTCTTCAGACGTTGAAGAGCACGATAATATAGCGGTCCTGGAAGAATCGCTTGTATTGCCGCAGAGAGGAGGCCCAACAGACGAGCTAACCATCTCAGTGGGAAGTGTTGTGGAACCAGGAGACGTCTGATTTCTTTGCGAATCGATTGAATCTTGATTGACGGCAATGAAAGCGACATCTCTATAAAATTGACTGTGAAACCTAGAAACTCTAGTGACTGTGTAGGGGTGAGGATAGACTTGTTGTAGTTTATCAGGAACCCCAGATTGGTTAACAGATTTAATGTCCAATCCCTGTGTAGAATAAGGGACTATTGCTCTCCCGCTAGTATTAAGGTATCGTCTAGCTATATCACTAGACGCACCCCTTTGTCTCGTAAGAATGACACTATGGGTTTCATTGACCTTGTAAAGCACCTTGGGGCTGATGATAGACTGAATGGGAGGGACCTGAACCTCCATAGTGTGTTTTCCAGATAAAACTGAAGGAAATCTCTGCTTAGAGGATCTACGGGTATCGTTAAATAAGCATCTTTTAAGTCTAGTTTGACCAACCAGTCGTGTGGGGTTAATACTCCTCTCAGTGATGGAATGTCCTCCATCTTGAAATGGTTGTAAGTGACATATTCGTTTGATTGCTTTAAGTTTATTACTGGACGGAAGTCTCCTCCTTTCTTTACTAAAAATTTGTTGCTTATGAATCTCTCTCGGGGAGGAATCACCTTCTCTATAGCTTTCTTTATTAGAAGCTCTCTTACTTCTAGTGTTGTGGTGGCCGTGTCTTCCTGAGACATCACAATTGGCCGAGGAGGATGAGACGGTCTGGGTTGAGAATCGAATTCTATCTTGAACCCCCTGACTGTTTGTAAAACCCAAGGATCTACTGTAATCATTTGCCATTGATGGAAAAAAAGAGATATCCTGCCTCCCACCTTTCCTGGGAAAGAAAGTTGGTGTGACACCAAACTCACCAGCCGATCTTCTCCATGAACCTCTGTTACCCCAATATCGCGGGTACCTTGTTCTTTGAGGGAAGAAGGTGGGATACTTTGGTCCCTCGTTAACAGAGGACCTAAAGGAGCCTCGTGAGGTTGAATAAGGTTAGCGACCGGGAAAAAGGCCCCTGCTTCTCCCGGCCCTGTCAAAAACCCTATTTGGGATAGCCCGACGTAAGTTGGATTTCACTTTGAAAACAGTATTAAAAGAACCAGAATAGGTATTCATTTCTTTATAGATTCCTTCTCATAAACAGGAATCCTTCCGCCTCTGGGCCCGGCTCATTAGAAGCCAATGTCGTCAATTTTGGGTCTGTTTTTAGGAGGATAAGCCCGTCTTCGTTCCGTAGATCTGATCTTTCCTCAGACTCCGAGTCCTCCTCAGTGCTGTAACTATCTGTGGAGCTCACAGAGTCCTCCTCAGTGCTGTAACTATCTGTGGAGCTCACAGAGTCCTCCTCGGTGCTGTAACTATCTGTGGAGCTCAGAGTCCTCTTCAGTGCTGTAACTATCTGTGGAGCTCACAGACTCCTCCTCAGTGCTGTAACTATCTGTGGAGCTCACAGAGTCCTCCTCAATGCTGTAACTATTTGTGGAGCTCACAGAGTCCTCCTCAGTGCTGTAACTATCTGTGGAGCTCACAGAGTCCTCCTCGGTGCTGTAACTATCTGTGGAGCTCACAGAGTCCTCCTCGGTGCTGTAACTATCTGTGGAGCTCACAGAGTCCTCCTCAGTGCTGTAACTATCTGTGGAGCTCAGAGTCCTCAGTGCTGTAACTATCTGTGGAGCTCACAGAGTCCTCCTCAGTGCTGTAACTATCTGTGGAGCTCACAGAGTCCTCCTCGGTGCTGTAACTATCTGTGGAGCTCACACAGTCCTCCTCGGTGCTGTAACTATCTGTGGAGCTCACAGAGTCCTCCTCGGTGCTGTAACTATCTGTGGAGCTCACAGAGTCCTCCTCAGTGCTGTAACTATCTGTGGAGCTCACAGAGTCCTCCTCGGTGCTGTAACTATCTGTGGAGCTCACAGAGTCCTCCTCAGTGCTGTAACTATCTGTGGAGCTCACAGAGTCCTCCTCGGTGCTGTAACTATCTGTGGAGCTCACAGAGTCCTCCTCGGTGCTGTAACTATCTGTGGAGCTCACAGAGTCCTCCTCAGTGCTGTAACTATCTGTGGAGCTCACAGAGTCCTCCTCAGTGCTGTAACTATCTGTGGAGCTCACACAGTCCTCCTCGGTGCTGTAACTATCTGTGGTGCTCACAGAGTCCTCCTCGGTGCTGTAACTATCTGTGGTGCTCACAGAGTCCTCCTCGGTGCTGTAACTATCTGTGGAGCTCACAGAGTCCTCCTCAGTGCTGTAACTATCTGTGGTGCTCACAGAGTCCTCCTCGGTGCTGTAACTATCTGTGGAGCTCACAGAGTCCTCCTCGGTGCTGTAACTATCTGTGGAGCTCACAGAGTCCTCCTCGGTGCTGTAACTATCTGTGGTGCTCACAGAGTCCTCCTCGGTGCTGTAACTATCTGTGGAGCTCACAGAGTCCTCCTCGGTGCTGTAACTATCTGTGGAGCTCACAGAGTCCTCCTCGGTGCTGTAACTATCTGTGGAGCTCACAGAGTCCTCTGCGCCTCTAGCCGCTTCCATTTGCGTCTCTCAGCCACCTCAGAATGGCTTCTCTGTTTTGTCAGTGCTTTTCTGTGGGGATTTCCATGCTGTACAGGTCTTCGTACGTTTTTTATTGGCATTGATTTTGGAAACTCATCATCTTGGCTAGTGAAAGAATTTATCAGACATTGGTGACACCTCGGGATCTTTCTTATTTGCATGGGTATATAAAACTCTCAGCATAGTAGTCTCCAAATTAGTTGAAAAGGCAGATAAAGCTGCCATAAATGCCTCTGTGGGGTTAATGGAGGCTGCATTAGAATTATTGTCCTTCAGGCATGAAACGGAGGGGTTAATGCCGGGTTCTGGGCCATTTTATTAATACTTTAGTGTGAGGTAACAGGGACTTGCCGATGCGGGAGCGCCGAGACAGCCTGAGGTAAACACAGAGGACGGCGCCAGCGCGAGCAACCACCCGCGAGCGCCGCCTCAGAACACCAATTGCGCGAAAGCTGCACCTCCTGAAGGCGGACCTGAGCAGCAGACGCGGAGACAAGCAGAGCTGCCGCTGCCAAGACGGATCCAGCTCCCAGAAACATGAAATAAATATATATATATATATATATATATATATATGTATATATATATACCCTGTCACAGCACCCAGGGAGAATGTAAAAAACACTAGGCAAGGTGCAATAACTGAATAAATTCTTATCTATCCTATAAAAGGATAGTGTCTGGCGTGTCCGTCGCCAAAACAGGTCTGCGCATGCGCGCAGCCCACAGGGTGCTGTGGAGGTTGGATGCAACCGCTGCAGCACCCTCAAAGCGTCTTACGAGGTAGGATGCGCCACACAGCTCCGAGCCCAGCACCCAGCACCGAGCCCAGCACCGAGCACAGCACAGAGCCCAGCACCGAGCCCAGCACCGAGCGCAGAGCCCAGCACCAAGCCCAGAGCACAGCACCGAGCCCAGCCCAGAGCCCAGCACCGAGCCCAGCACCGAGCCCAGAGCCCAGCACCGAGCACAGAGCCCAGCACCGAGCCCAGAGCACAGCACCGAGCCCAGAGCCCAGCACCGAGCCCAGAGCACAGCACCGAGTACAGAGCCCAGCACCGAGCACAGAGCCCAGCACCGAGCACAGAGCCCAGTACCGAGCACAGAGCCCAGCACCAAGCCCAGAGCACAGCACCGAGTGCAGAGCCCAGAACCCAGCGCAGAGCCCAGCGCAGAGCCCAGCACCAAGTACAGAGCCCAGCACCCAGCCCAGAGCCGAACGCAGAGCCAAGCACTGAGCCCAGCACCTGAGCGCAGAGCCGAGCCCAGCACCTGAGCGAAGAGCCGAGCCCAGCGCCTGAGCGCAGAGCCGAGCCCAGCGCCTGAGCGCAGAGCCCAGCGCCTGAGCCCAGCACCTGAGCCCAGCGCCTGAGTGCAGAGCCCAGCGCCTGAGCGCAGAGCCCAGCACCTGAGACCAGCACAGAGCCAAGCCCAGCACCTGCGCCTGAGCGCAGAGCCCAGCGCCTGAGCGCAGAGCTGAGCACAGAGCTGAGCGCAGAGCCCAGCGCCTGAGCGCAGAGCTGAGTGCAGAGCCCAGTGCCTGAGCGCAGAGCTGAGCACAGAGCTGAGCGCAGAGCCCAGCGCCTGAGCGCAGAGCCCAGCGCCTGAGCGCAGAGCCCAGCGCTGAGCGCAGAGCCCAGCGCCAGAGCCCAGCGCCTGAGCCCAGCGCCTGAGCGCAGAGCCCAGCGCCTGAGCGCAGAGCCCAGCGCCTGAGCGCAGAGCCCAGTGCAGAGCCCAGCGCCTGAGCGCAGAGCCCAGCGCAGAGCCCAGGACCTGAGCCCAGCACAGAGCCAAGCCCAGCGCAGAGCCCAGCACCTGAGCCCAGCACAGAGCCAAGCCCAGCGCAGAACCCAGCACCTGAGCGCAGAGCCCAGCGCCTGAGTGCAGAGCCCAGCGCCTGAGCGCAGAGCTGAGCGCAGAGCCCAGCGCCTGAGCGCAGAGCTGAGCGCCTGAGCGCAGAGCTGAGCACAGAGCCCAGCGCCTGAGTGCAGAGCTGAGCGCAGAGCCCAGCGCAGAGCCCAGCGCCTGAGCGCAGAGCTGAGCGCAGAGCCCAGCGCCTGAGCGCAGAGCCCAGCGCCTGAGCGCAGAGCTGAGCGCAGAGCCGAGCCCCTGAGCACAGAGCCCAGCACCTGAGCACAGAGCCCAGCGCCTGAGCGCAGAGCCCAGTGCCTGAGCCCAGCGCCTGAGCGCAGAGCCCAGCGCAGAGCCCAGCACCTGAGCCCAGCACAGAGCCAAGCCCAGCGCAGAGCCCAGCACCTGAGCCCAGCACAGAGCAGAGCCCAGCACCTGAGCCCAGCGCAGAGCCAAGCCCAGCACCTGAGCCCAGCGCAGAGCCAAGCCCAGCACCTGAGCCCAGCGCAGAGCCAAGCCCAGCACCTGAGCCCAGCGCAGAGCTGAGCCCAGCGCAGAGCCCAGCACCTGAGCCGAGCGCATAGCCCAGCACCTGAGCCCCGAGCCCAGCACAGAGCCCAGCACAGAGCAGAGCGCCAAGCAGAGCACAATAGACGGCACAGAGCAGAGCACAACCCATTAAAGGCACAGAGCAGAGCACTACCCATTAAAGGCACAGAGCATAGCAAAAACCATTAAAGGCGCAGAGCAGAGCACAATAAACAACACAGAGCCGAGCACAACAGAATAAACGCCACAGAGCCGAGCACAATAAACGCCACAGAGCCAAGCACAGCACAATAGACTGGACAGAGCCAAGCACAACAGAATAAACGCCACAGAGCCAAGCACAATAAACGCCACAGAGCCAACCACAGCACAATAGACGGCACAGAGCCAAGCACAATAAATGGCACAGCTCCGAGCACAGCACAATATACGGCACAACACAGCACAATAAACGGCAGAGAGCCAAGCACAGCACAATAAACGGTGCCGAGCACAGAACCAAGCACAACACAATAAATGGCGCCGAGCACAGAACCAAGCACAACACAATAAACGGCGCAGAGCACAATAAACAGAGCAGAGCACAATATACGGCACAGAGCCGAGCAAAACAGAATAAACGCCACAGAGCCGAGCACAATAAACGCCACAGAGCTGAGCACAGTACAATAGACGGCACAGAGCCGACCACAACAGAATAAACGGCACAGAGCCGAGCACAGAGCCAAACGCAACACAATAAACAGCACCGAGCACGGAACAAAGCACAACACAATAAACTGCGCAGAGCACAAAAAACGGCGCAGAGCACAATATACGGAACGGAGCCGAGCACAGAGCCCAGCACAGAGCCAAGCACATAGCCGAGCACAACAGAATAAACGCCACAGAGCCGAGCACATCACAATAGACAGCACAGAGCCGAGCACAATAAACGCCACAGAGCCGAGCACAGCACAATAAACGGCACAGAGCACAGCACAATAAACGGCACAGAGCCAAGCACGGCACAGAGCAGAGCACAATAAACAGCGCCGAGCACAGAACCAAGCACAACACAATAAACGGCCCAGAGCACAATAAACGGCCCAGAGCACAATAAACGGCACAGAGCAGAGCACAATATACGGCACAGAGCCAAGCACCGAGCCAAGCACAGCACAATAGACGGCACAGAGCAGAGCACAATAAACGGCACAGAGCCGAGCACAATAAACCCCACAGAGCCGATCACAGAGCCAAGCACAATAAACAGCACAGAGCCGAGCACAGCACAATATATGGCACAGAGCACAGCACATTAAACGGCGCAGAGCTAAGCACAGCACAATAAATGGCACAGAGCAGAGCACAATAGACTGCACAGAGCAGAGCACAATAGACGGCACAGAGCAGAGCACCAAGCAGAGCACAAGAGCAACGATCGGAGCACGGAGCAGAACACAAGGGCACAGAGCCGAGCACAGCACCATAAACGGCAGAGAGCACAGTGTTTTCCTTTCCACCAACATTCATACGCACCACACTTATCAATAGACTGCCCTCTGGGCAGGCTTTACACCTAGTTAAACATAAAGCAATACAGTAAATGTATAGTGTATATAACAAAAATGCAAAGCAAATGACAATAATTATTATTTAATACTTTAAATCAGTATAATAATGCAGTTTTCTGCTAATACTTATCTCTGTCGGTGAGCAGCAAAGAAATGAGGAGTGGCCAACGGTTACCTCAGGATTTATACACCTGGATGTTCGCTGATTGGTTGGGAGAGACTAAAGGACAATACTATTGGACATGTCTTAGTTGATTGTTATTTCTCTCAAAATACTTTATTTGTCTGTATTTTGTGTTAATCTTTGCTGCTATCGGCTTAAGTAAAGAAAAGATAGCATAATATGAAGCCTCTGGGTCTTGTGGGATAATTGTTATTTATGTTGCGAAGTCCATAAAGTTCACCCCTTTGCAGTATTCTAGCTCCTCTGCCACCTTTGATTTCCTCTCTGGCATTATTGAGATCACGTTCAGTAAATCAATTGCCCACCATGCTCTCCAGTACACCCCCTTTCTGACATAACCCAAATCCTTATTAAATTAGTAGCTCAAAACCAAAAAAGTGAACTGCTGGTTCTCAGCGATTTTTAATGTTGATTGGCTGAATCCTAAAAACAACAAACACTGCTCACTGTTTCAGTCATTGCACACAATTAATCTCCTCACCCACTTGCATTATTATGAAAAGCCCTAACCATACATTGTTGGACTGAATTCTCTCATGTCCTGATAGAATACAGGAGGCAGGCGTTCTCCCTAATAGCTTCTGTGATCACTGCCTAGTGTACTGTGTGCGCAAAATAAAGGCCACAAAATCTCCCCCGAAGGTAATAATCAGCAGGTCTTTAAAGAAATTTAATCTTTAATCCTTCCTAAGTGATCTCAAACAGCTCCCATGGTACAGACTAAACCTAATCCCAGACTTGGACTGTGCAATTGAATACTTTCAGTCTGAGCTCCTGCAAACCAGGAATTCCCATGCCCCGCTGCATAAAGTTCGAGTAAATGGGCCCATCTCCCCTGGGTTACAGCTGACTTTACGCAAATGTACCAGTTTAGAGATTCACTGTGGTTAAATTTCAAGAGTAGTGGTTCCATGAACGATCACTGTGAATACTGAAAATGCGGGAATGCATCCAGCAGGAAGACTAAAGGAATTGTGTCACTGATGCATGCACTGTCCCTGTGCACAATCCTCGTTGCCTCCTCAAATGGTGACAGTACAGTGCATGCATCCTTGATCATCAGCCACTGCGGGGGGGGGGAAACAAGTTGACCTGAACCTGTCCTTGTGCCATACTCACACAGGTACTCATTGATGGCCCTCTGCTGCTTGTGCAGACGCTGCAGCATTGCTAATGTCGAGTTCCATCTGGTGGGCATGTCACAGATTAGACGGTTTGTGGGAAGGTGGAATTCTCTTTGAATTTCTGCCAGGCGAACACTTGCTGGGATTGACTGTCTGAAGTGGCTGCAGACTTTTCTGGCCTGGCTGAGAAGCTTGGCCAGCCCTGGGTAACTGGTTAGGAAATGCTGTACCACCATATTTAGGACGTGTGCTAGACATGGTACATGTGTCAATTTACCCTGGTGTAGGGCGGAGAGAAGGTTGCTGCCATTATCACAGATGACCATTCCCTGCTCAAGCTGGCGTGGTGTTAACCACCTCTGCACCTGCCCCTGCAGAGCTGACAGAATTTCTGGCCCGGTGTGGATCCTGTCCCCTAAACAAACCAGCTCAAGCACAGTATGGAATCTTTTTGCTTGAGCCATTGCATAGCCCCTGCCACGCGTCTGTTTAACTGCCACTTCGCCAGAGACAGAAAAGGAGGAGGAGGAAGAGGTGGTGGAGCAGACAGACCTCATACAAGCAGCTTTCTGGAGGCGTGGTGGATGAACAAGATCCAGCACAGAGCCCCATCTTGGATCCCTCCCAGCTGCAATCAGAGTTACCCAGTGTGCCGTGAAGGAAATGTAACGGCCCTGTCCATGCTTGCTGGACCACGTGTCTAAAGTCATGTGCACCTTGCTGCTGACTGCCTTTCCCAATGACTACATAACATTGTCTTCCACATGCTGGTATAGTGCTGGAATGGCCTTCCGTGAAAAGAAATGGCGTTTTGGAACCTGCCACTGTGGTACAGCACATTCAGCAAATTCACAGAAGGAAGCATAGTCCACCAGCTGGAAAGGCAGCAGCTGTAATGCGAGTAATTTTGCTAAACTGGCATTTAGACGCTGTGCTTGGGGATGGTTGGGACTATATTTTTTAGACATGTGTATTCGTTTTAGTACTAAAACGATTTAGTCTGAATTTTGGGATAATTTAGTTTTCGTTTGACTCAAGAGATACAAAACTGCTCAGTACAAAAAACGAAAGAAACTAAAATAAAATGCACTACATTTTAGTTTCAGTCCTTTTTGCGATATTACATCGATGAGTGAAGGAGACCAGCAATGAAGAGTGCAATATCGCAAAGCTACATAAAAGGTTTGTATACGTAAACCTTCCCGACCCCTACCTGAAAATCTGACAGTGATAGAGCTCTAGTATACTCACTCGCAGCACAGACAGCCAGCACAGGAGAGGAAACCGTTACTCAACCCTTGCATGTCTATGAGACAGACGAGATGATTAAAGCAGCTGGAGAAGGAAAACATTCAAATAAATCACACTGAAAGCTAATGACAGGAGGGCTGGATAGTAAAAAACTCTTTATAACAAGCAGCACTGGGAGAAGAGAGGGACTTTATAAAATGTGCGTTATCTCCCCCTCCCTTTAAATCCAGTGGCTGTGAGCGCTGAGATTGGCTGCTTGTTATATTATCTCTCAGTACAATGTATCAAGCTCAGCTGTTACAGTAACTGACTGTAACAGCGCTCAGAGTTTAAGAAAAACAAGAAAATAATATTGTTCTAACCTCTTATATATAAAAATATTATTTACTAGTTTTACTGAAACTCTGAGCGCTGTGATGAGCAGCAGTCAGTTACTGTAACAGCTTTGCCTGACACATTGTGCTGAGAGTGAGAGATACTGTAACAAGCAGTGATCTCAGCCCTCTGATGAGGAGTCACTACAATAGTAATTGTATCCACTGGTTTTCGGATGAAAGAAATTAGTTTTCATACTAAAGAACTGAAAACGAATTTCTTTAGCAACTAAATAAATTGCATTTTAGGACTAATCCATTAGTTCAAAATGAAATTTGGTGCTGTGCACATGTCTAATATTTCTTCTTATGCTGCAGCAGCTGAGGCAACGTAATCTGACTGCGTAAATCTTCATCTGATAGAATGTGACAGCATCCAGAGGAAGGACCTGGTACACCCATTACTGTAGCATCATCCCTGTCAGTGGAGGTTGTAGGCAATGACATGGCAGGACATATAGTGGGGGTAGAGACATATGATGAGGAGGAGGACATACGCAAAGTGTTGTGCCAACGGGATGTGTTGCAGGTGGTCATATGTCGCCTCAAGCACGTGGTATCCAAGCGTGGGATGTCTTTCCCATGCTTGATCCTCATCTGACATAGATTACAAATAGCATCTGTGAGGTCTGCTGCACATATCTTAAAGAACTCCCAGACAGCAGACTTCCTGTACATGTGCTTTGAGACAACAGCGCTTTGCACCTGAGCAGCTGTGACTTCTGATGCCTTGGACTGGCTACAGTTGGTCATAGAGGATGTACTGACTCGTTTTTGTTGTGCTTCCTCTTCCTACTCCTCCCTTGACTCCTCTGTTCGATCAGGCACCCAGGTGGAGTCAGTGACCTCATCATCATTATCACCCCCTATCTCCTCGTCACTGGAGCCAACCTCGCAATATGCTGCAGCTGCTGGGGGAACATGAGTGCCAGTTCTTTGTGTGTCACTGACACCCCCTCCCTCTAGGCTGATTTTACTCCCTTCCTCAACCTCAGAGTTTGAATCAGAGCACTGGAGTTGCTGCGCATCCTCAAGCAGCATGTCACTGACACCGTCACTGTAGTCAAACAATTCAGCTGACTCCTCCGTGTATGATAGTGAGGCTGCGGCAGGAGGATCTGTGGACATGGAGGCTGAATTAGATGTTGGGCAGCTGAGCTGGACTGTAAACCACTACAAGTCTGGCTGGCAGAGGACTCGGTGGATGAGGATGGCCTGGTTAGCCAATCCTGCAAATCCTCTGTATGTTGCTGCTGCTTAAGATGGCCAGCACCAGTTAGAAACAAGGACAAGCATGCCCCTGCAGAGGATGCACCACATCCATGACAACGACAACCAGGGGCTTAGCCTTTCCGACACAGAGGCTGCTTGTCCTCTTATCTGTGTCTGAGAGCGTCTGCCTGTCCTTTTTGGTCTTTCTGACATGGTGAGTGATATATAGATTAAAGATATACAGAACTCTTATTCAACACTCTTATAAAAATTGGAGATATGCAGAACTCTGATTCAACTGTGTTATCTAGATTAAAGATTTCCAGAACTCTGGTATAACTCAGTGAGACACCCTGATAGCTGGCAGCCAGTGACAAGACACAGATTACAATTCCCAGAAACCTCCTATAAATCAGTGAGACCCCCTGATGGGTGGCAGTGACAAGACACAGATTACAATTCCCAGAAACCTCCTATAAATCAGTGAGACCCCCTGATGAGTGGCAGTGACAAGACACAGATTACAATTCCCAGGAACCTCCTATAAATCGGTGAGACCCCTGATGGGTGGCAGAGACAAGACACAGATTACAATTCCCAGATATCTTGTAGAAGTGAGACCCCCCAATAGCAGCTGGCAGTGAGAACACACAGATAACAACAATTCCCAGATATCTTGTAGAAGTGAGACCCCCACAATAGCTGCTGGTAGGGAGAACACCCAGAGTACAACAATTCCCAGATATCTTATAGAAGTGAGAATCCCCCAATAGCTGCTGGCAGTGAGAACACACACTAACAGAACAATCTCCTCTCAAAAAACACGTGCTGGGGTTGCGAGGGACACCTTATATAGTGTGCTGCGGGACTTAGCTCTGTGAGCCCATGATTGGGCAAAATTTGCCCAATCAGGACTCTGAGCCGTGATTGGCATAGTCTTGCACCTGTGGTCAGGTGCAAGGCTGTAGCCAATTACAAGCTTCAGGCCAGTGGAAAAGTGCATTGTGGTCCATTGTGGGCGAACTCGAACTGAACACGTGGAAATGTTCGGAGTTCGGCGAACGGCCGATGTTCGATGCAAACTCCGAACAGATCTAACCAAACAGCTCATCCCTACCCTTCACCTTTCCAACCTGGTGTTTAACCACTTGGCTGCGGAGGACGCGCTCAGCGCATCCTGCCAAGTGCTTCTCCTGTGCGATGGACGTGCTGAGCGCCTCCTAGCACAGGAGGCAGCAATCGGCCGGGATTCCAGCCGATTGCTGTGGCCCCCGGTGCGGGCTGACATCTTGGATGTCAGCCCGGCACTCCGGGACCCCGGCGGGGACAATAGATGTCAAAGAGCGCCGGATTGCAATCCTCTCCCAGAGCTGGCTGACATCTTGGAAGTCGGCCATGCTTCCGGGATCTCCCCCTGATGATTGGTATCATCGTGCATAGTGCGATGAAGTCAGTTTTAGAGTTAACCCCTAGCTGCCACCAATGGTGGAGATAGGGGGTTCCAATGAATCCCCTATCTCCCGATCCGTGGCAGCTAGTGTTAATGTTTGGTATCGTTGGATTGGCCAGAGCATGACCTTTCCAACGATACCAAACATGACCATCTTAAAAGTACCCCAAAAAATAAATAAATAAACAGCTTTTTTTTTTTTGTTAATGCAGCAATATTGTTCCCATTTCAATTATACAACGATGCTGCACTAACGATTTTTGTATGGGTGCGTTTGTTAAAAATCGCGTGATTTTCTCCCAAAAAAAAAACGAGTCCTCAGTTCTAATTTTTTTAACAAGCGCGACCCATAGAAAATATAACCGCAAATGCTCGCATGTTAAAATCTGAAAAAAAAAACCACTTTACACGTTGTAAATTTTAATTTTTTTTTAATTTTATTGCATTTTTTGTTAGAATATACAGACAGGTCATGATGTATACATATAATAATGATATATTATGAATCTGACGAGTCTGCTGGAAAGAACGATATACAGTCAGGTCCAGAAATATTGAGACTGAGTGAGGGCTCCAGATACGCTCTGACTGTCGGCCTGTAAACATGTAACTCAGTGACTATATACAGAATGCACCTGTAAACATGTAACAGTGACTATATACAGAATGCGCCTGTAAACATGTAACACAGTGACTATATACAGAATGCACCTGTAAACATGTAACACAGTGACTATATACAGAATGCACCTGTAAACATGTAACATAGTGATTATATACAGAATGCACCTGTAAACATGTAACAGTGACTATATACAGAATGCGCCTGTAAACATGTAACACAGTGACTATATACAGAATGCACCTGTAAACATGTAACACAGTGACTATATACAGAATGCACCTGTAAACATGTAACATAGTGATTATATACAGAATGCACCTGTAAACATGTAACATAGTGATTATATACAGAATGCACCTGTAAACATGTAACCAGGGGTCAAGTCCTCGGAAAAAAAGTGAGGGAACTCACCCACGAATTCCACAACTCCTATTACCTGAAGAAAATATATATATATCATGAGTATAGCAGTACGTGGTGATAACATTTTTATTGGGTTAACCTTACATTTAAAAGACAAGCTTTCAAGAATGTAACCTGGAAACTATACTGATCAGTGAAAGGTATCACTACGCACAGGTATACTCATGATTTTGGCAACTGGACTAACACGTTATATATAAAATATATATATCACATACAGTTGCAAGAAAAAGTATGTGAACCCTTTGGGATTACGTGGAGTTTTGCATGAATTGGTCATAAAACGTGCTCTGATCTTCATCTAAATCACAACAATTTGAAAAACACAGTCTGCTTAAAATAATACAACACAAACATTATATGTTTTCATGTTTTTATTGAACAGAACGTGTAAACATTCACAGTGCAGGGTGGAAAAAGTTTGTGAACCTTTGGACTTAATAACTGGTTGACCCTCCTTTGGCAACAATAACCTCAACCAAACGTTTCCTGTAGTTGCAGATCCTACCTGCACAACGATCTGGAGTAATTTTGGACCACTCCTCTTCACAAAACTGTTTCAGTGTAGCAATATTCTTGGGATGTCTGGTGTGAATCGCTCTCTTAAGGTCATGCCACAGCATTTCAATCAGGTTGAGGTCAGGACTCTGACTGGGCCACTCCAGAAGTTGTATTTTGTTTTGTTGAAGCCATTCTTTTGTTGAATTACTTGTATGCTTTGGGTCATTGTCCTGTTGCATCACCCATCCTCTGCGGAGCTTCAGTTGGCAGACAGATGGTCTTACGTTTTCCTGCAAAATGTCTTGATAAACTCTGGAATTCATTTTTCCATCAATGACAACAATCCGTCCAGGCCCTGAGGCAGCAAAGCAGCCCCAAACCATAATGCCCCCTCCGCCATGTTTTCAGTGGGGATGAGGTTTTGAATGGTGTGCTGTGGCTTTTTTTCTCCACACATAGTGTTGTGTGTTCTTTCTAGGGATGTGCGTTTCGGGTTTCGGAATATCGGAATTTTCACAAAATTTCCCGATTTGTGCATTCGGATTCAGCCGATTTTCTGAAAATTTTCGGATATGAAAACGGCAGATCCGAGCAAATTTTCGAGCCGAAACGAAAACTTTTCGGAATTTTCGAATGGACTAGAAATGTGTCAAATCGAAAATCATTTTCGTTCCATTCGTGATTTCGGCTCCATTCCTGAGTTCGGTTCCATTTCAGTAATTTCGGACATCGTATTTATATCGCTGATTCTGTAATTACATTTTGTATCATTCCCATCTCAATGTATCCTTCCTGGAAAACCAGAGAAATCTCAATGTATCCTTCTTGTAAAACATGAGAAATCTCAATGTATCCTCCCTGGAAAACCAGAGAAATCTCAATGTATCCTTCTTGTAAAACATGAGAAATCTCAATGTATCCTTCCTGGAAATCCAGAGAAATCTCAGTGTATCCTTCCTGGAAATCCAGAGAAATCTCAATGTATCCTTCCTGGAAATCCAGAGAAATCTCAATGTATCCTTCTTGTAAAAAATTAGAAATCTCAATGTATCCTTCCCGGGAAACCAGAGAAATCTCAATGTATCCTTCTTGTAAAACATGAGAAATCTCAATGTATCCTTCCTGGAAAACATGCAAAATCTCAATGTATCCTTCTTGTAAAACATGAGAAATCTCAATGTATCCTCCCTGGAAAACCAGAGAAATCTCAATGTATCCTTCCTGGAAATCCAGAGAAATCTCAATGTATCCTTCCTGGAAATCCAGAGAAAAAACTCATTGTATCCTTCCTGGAAATCCAGAGAAATCTCAATGTATCCTTCCTGGAAACCAGAGAAATCTCAATGTATCCTTCTTGTAAAACATGAGAAATCTCAATGTATCCTTCCTGGAAATCCAGAGAAATCTCAATGTATCCTTCTTGTAAAACATGAGAAGTCTCAATGTATCCTCCCTGGAAAAATCCAGAGAACTCTCAATGTATCCTTCCTGGAAATCCAGAGAAATCTCAATGTATCCTTCTTGTAAAACATGAGAAATCTCAATGTATCCTTCCTGGAAATCAGAGAAATCTCAATGTATCCTTCCTGGAAATCCAGAGAAATCTCAATGTATCCTTCTTGTAAAACATGAGAAATCTCAATGTATCCTTCCTGGAAATCCAGAGACATCTCAATGTATCCTTCCTGGAAATCCAGAGAAATCTCAATGTATCCTTCTTGTAAAACATGAGAAATCTCAATGTATCCTTCCCAGGAAACCAGAGAACTCTCAATGTATCCTTCATGTAAAACATGAGAAATCTCAATGTATCCTTCCTGGAAATCCAGAGAAATCTCAATGTATCCTTCTTGTAAAACATGAGAAATCTCAATGTATCCTTCTTGTAAAACATGAGAAATCTCAATGTATCCTTCCTGAAAAACCAGAGAAATCTCAATGTATCCTTCCTGGAAAACCAGAGAAATCTCAATGTATCCTTCTTGTAAAACATGAGAAATCTCAATGGTAGAATTATCGTATCGGCAGAATTATCGTATCGTATAATTATCGTATCCGAAAAAACATTAGTTTACGTCAAAACGAATAGACACTTTGAAAAGAGGAGAACAGACGTTCCGAAAAACACGAAAATTTCCGAAATCACGAAAAAAAAGTTGATACGAAAAACGAACCAAAACGAACCGAATCGAAACGAAAAATCGACCGAAACGAGTCGAACCGAAAATTTACAAAATCCGAACGAACCTGAACAAATCGAACCGAAAAAAAAATTGGTGCAAAAGCCTAGTTTTTTCCAAACAACTCAATTTGTCCTCAGAATATTTTGCCAGTAGTGCTGTGGAACATCCAGGTGCTCTTTTGCAAACTTCAAACGTGCTGCAATATTCTTTTTGGACAGCAAAGGCTTCCTCCGTGGTGTCCTCCCATGTACTCCATTCTTGTATAATGTTTTCCTTATTGTAGATGTGTCAACAAAAATGTTAGCATGTGCCAGAGATTTCTGTAAGTCTTTAGGTGACACTCTAGGATTCTTCTTTACCTCATTAAGCATTCTGTGCTGTGCTCTTGCAGTCTTCTTTACAGGACAACCACGCCTAGGGAGAGTAGCAACAGTGCTGAACTTTCTCCATTTGTAGACAGTCTGTCTTACCGTGGACACCTGAACATCAAGGCTTTTGGAGATACTTTTGTAACCCTTTCCAGCTTCATGCAAGTCAACAATTCTTGATCGTAGGTCTTCTGAGAGCTCTTTTCTGCGAGGCATGGTTCACATCAGGCAGTGCTTCTTGAAACCAGAAACCCAAAACTGGTGTTTGTTTTTAAAGGGCAGGACATCTTTCAGCAACACATCCAATAATATTACACTGATTGGACTCAAGGTTGGCTCACTCCTGGCTCCGTGCGCCCAGCTCACGTGGATATATTTGCCCCCCAGCTCACATGGATATAGTTGCCCCCAGCTCATATGGGTATATTTACCCCCAGGCCAGCTCATATGGATATATTGACCCAGCTCACACATGGATATATTGCCCCAGCTCATATGGATAGATTGCCCCAGCTCACACATGGATATATTTTCCCCCAGCTCATATGGATATATATATTTGCCCCCAGCTCGCACATGTATATATTTGCCCCAGTTTATATGGATAGATTGCCCCAGCTCACACATGTATATATTTGCCCCCAGCTCACATGGATATATTGCCCCCAGCTCACATGTATATATTTGCCCCAGCTCATATGGATATATATATTTGCCCTCAGCTCACATGGATATATTGCCCCAGCTCACATGGATAGATTTGCCCCAGCTCATATGGATATATTTTCCCCAGCTCATGTGGATATATATTGCCCCCAGCTCATGTGGATATATATTGCCCCAAGCTCATGTGGATATATTGCACCAGCTTATATGGGTATATTTACCCCAGTTTATATGGGTATATTTATCCCAGGCCAGCTCATATGGATAAATTGCCCCAGCTCACACATAGATATATTGCCCCCAGCTCATATGGCTATAATGCCCCAGCTCATATGGATATATTGCCCCAGCTCATATGGATATATTGCCCTCAGCTCATATGGATATATTTGACCCAGCTCATATGGATATATTTGCCCCAGCTCATATGTATATATTTGCCCCAGCTCATGTGGATATATATTGCCCCCAGCTCATGTGGATATATATTGCCCCAGCTTATATGGGTATATTTACCCCAGGCCAGCTCATATGGATATATTGCCCCAGCTCACACATGGATATATTGCCCCCAGCTCATATGGATATATTTGCCCCAGCTCATATGGATATATTTGCCCCAGCTCATATGGATATATTGCCTCAGCTCACACATGTATATATTTGCCCCCCAGCTCATATGGATATATACATTTGCCCCCAGCTCATATGGATATATTTGCCCCTAGTTCACCTCTCCTCTCTGCAGTGCTGAGCCCGAAACAATTGAGGTGGCCGCACATTGCCGGCGGCCGCGTGTTTTTCCTCCTACGAGCAGCTGCTGGCATGAAGTGCGGCAGCTCGCCTGGGATTGATCCAACAGCCAGTCGCGATCTCGGGGCTCTCCGGCGGCTAGTCAGCTTTTTTTCATTTCAGGTTCAATGGATCATCGTATCAGATCGAATCGGATATTTCTGGGTGATTTTATTTTTTTTGAAAGAGCCGCAAACCCACTGAAGCTAATCGACTCTGATCTTTCAGCCGGTTCTTGTGTATTTTCGAATCGAATCCGAGAATTTCGGTGGTTCTGCGTTTTTTTTTTCTTTTTGGTGGCTTTTCCCTGCACTTCGGGGACCCTGTGGTGAATACTGAATTCACTGTATGGTGGAGAAATTTGATTCCCTGAAGTGCGATTAAAGGCCCCCCTGGACCAATCAGGAAGGGGGACATGACTGATGGCATGGGCCGGACAGTCAGGTATAACAAATGGAACCTGAGTGACTATTGGGGCCCAGGATAACTTTATGGCACCTAATGGTATTTAAGGTCACAGAGGGGAGGGGGAGTTCTCTTTGCTCCTGGACATCCTAAGATCAACAGCCCGCCCAGGAATGGTGGTTGAAGGCACAGCTATGGAAGATCTGGTGGAAGATCTGGCCAGCTGGTGTGAAATACATACACCACCTATGGGTGAGGCATTGGGGAGAGGATTTCTGCCGGCCTCAGGCTGCGCAGAATGACGAGCTCGGGGTGAATTACAGTTGTGTTCAAAATTATTCAACCCCCACTGAAATTGAGTGTTTTGGCCAGTTTGACATTGATTTTGATCATTCAGTCATCTTGCTTACAATTAAATCAAAGAGGCACGTGTAGGTCAGACAAATATAACATAACATTTATAATGAAATAAGCACAAATGTCTTTTCTGTGCTCACATCATTATCAGTTTTATTCAACCCCCAAGTGACATTCAATCTTAGTACTTAGTACAACATCCTTTTACAGTTATAACAGCTTTTAAACGTGAAGCATAGCTTGAAACAAGTGTCTTGCAGCCATCTACGGGTATCTTCGCCCATTCGTCATGGGCAAAAGCCTCCAGTTCAGTCACATTCTTAGGCTTGCGCACTGCACCTGCTTTCTTTAAGTCCCACCAGAGGTTCTCAATCGGATTTAAGTCAGGTGACTGCGATGGCCACTCCAAAATGTTCCAGCCTTTAATCTGCAACCATGCTCTAGTGGACTTGGAGGTATGCTTGGGATCATTGTCCTGTTGAAAGGTCCAACGTCTCCCAAGCCTCAGGTTTGTGACGGACTGCATCACATTGTCATCCAATATCTCCTGGTACTGAGAGAATTCATGGTACCTTGCACACGCTGAAGCTTCCTGTACCTGCAGAAGCAAAACAGCCAAAGCATGATTGACCCCCCGCCATGCTTCACAGTAGGCAAGGTGTTCTTTTCTTCATAGGCCTTGTTCTTCCTCCTCCAAACATAGCGTTGATCCATGGGCCCAAACAGTTCTAATTTTGTTTCATCAGTCCACAGAACACTATCCAAAACCTCTGTGGTTTGTCCACATGACTTTTGGCATACTGCAGTCGACTCTTCTTATTCTTTGGAGACAGCAAGGGGTGCGCCTGGGAGTTCTGGCATGGAGGCCTTCATTACGCAGTGTGCGCCGTATTGTCTGAGCTGAAACTTCAGTACCCACATCTGACAAATCTTTTCTCAGTTCCTCAGCAGTCACACGGGGACTTTTCTCCACTCTACGCTTCAGGTAGCGCACAGCAGTCGAAGTCAACATCTTCTTTCTGCCCCGACCAGGTAGCGTTTCAACAGTGCCCTTTGCCTTGAATTTGCGAATGATGCTTCCTATGGTCTCTCTTGGTATGTTTAACATCTTTGCAATCTTCTTATAGCCATTGCCCTTCCTGTGAAGAGTAATCACCTCTTCTCTTGTCTTCCTGGACCATTCTCTTGACTTCACCATGTTTGTAACCACACCAGTAAATGTCTAGAAGGAGCCGAGTATCACAGTCATTTTAAAGCTGCCTAATTGGTGCTTATTATGCTTTATTGCTGCTCCGTGACATCCACAGGTGTTTTCAATACCTGATTGAAAACACTTGAATGAACCTCTGTTCTTCAGAGTGGTAGTCTTTAAGGGGTTGAATAATTGTGTCAATGAAGAATTCACAAAAGAAACATTTACTACTGTATTACAAAACCAATTGATGTCATTTTAGTTGCATATGGTTCTTTAAAAAGTCCTTGTAGGATTTCATTCTGAATACAATTACAAATGTCACTAAATTCCCTAAAACCCTTTACAGCATTGGGGGTTGAATCATTTTGAACACAACTGTATATGTGGCAACTGCCTTCCGCGTTAAGTGGTTGGGTCAGAATTTGTGGAAACCAGCTGATCCAGAGTCAATGTACATAAGGATTGAATAAAATTCAATAAAGCTGTGGCCTTTCCATCGGATTTAATGTGTCAGTATCATTTATGAGGTGGGGGTGCAAGGCCTCTGGTTGGTAGGTGTCATGACAGAGCAACGAAATGTTGGTAACATTTTGATGCTCTGTGAATAACCCTGTAAGTATAGGAGACATTCATTTACAGCAACCACACGCAGGGAATCTGGGGCCGCTAGGACGATCCATTATTTAAATCGCTGCATAGGTTACAAATATTGTTCTATTGCCAGATAGAAACTGTCAGTGCCGTAAAAAGCTCCATTTACAAGAAAATTGCTATAGTGCAAAGCCATTAAGACGTGCAATTTGCTCAATCCATTAATAGCCTGAAAAGCTGGTTTTCATGTGAGAACTTAATGATTAGCACACAGCTCCGAGAGGAACAGAAGAACTTCATCAAGTCATAGATCAGATGTGCAAATTGCAGGGAATTTTACCTCAAACTACAGTACAGGAGGACAACTCACAGCCAGCAAGTGGTGGAGGAGGTCATTCCATGTAATGAGGAGGAAAATGCATGGAAAAGGTCATTCCACATAACGTGGAGGTCAAGCCATGTAATGAGGAGGAAAATTCACGGAGGAGGTCATTCCATATAACGTGGAGGTCATTCCATGTAACGTGGAGGTTACGCCTTGTCATAGAGGAGCCCAATTACATGGATACTTTACCTGGATTTATCTTTTGTTTAGGATAGCCTTATGCCTATCCCATGCTTGCATAAATTCAATTACTGTTTTGGCCTCTACCACTTCTACTGGAAGACTGTTCCATGTATCCACCACCCTCTCAGTAAAATAATGCTTCCTGATGTTACTTTTAAACCTTTGCCCCTCTAATCTAAGACTATGTCCTCTTGTTTTGCTACTTTGTTTCCTTTTAAATATACTCCCTTCCTCTACCTTGTGGATTCCCTTTACGTATTTAAATGTTTCTATCATATCTCCTCTGTCTCGTCTTTTTTCCAAGCTGTACATGTTAAGATCATTAAGCCTTTCCTGGTAACTTTTCTCCTTCAAGCCGTACACCATTTTAGTAGCCCTTCTCTGAACTCTCTCTAAGATGTCTATATCCTTCTGGAGATACGGTCTCCAGTACTGCACACAGTACTCCAAGTGAGGTCTCACCAGTGCTCTGTACAGTGGCATGAGCACTTCCCTTTTCCTACTGCTAATACCTCTCCCTACACAACCAAGCATTCTGCCAGCATTTCCAAGCATTCTGCCAGCATTTCCCGCTGCTCTATTACATTGACTACTTACCCTTATATCTATGTCATGTCATAGAGGAGGTCATTCCATGTAATGTGGAGGTCATGTCTTGACATTGAGGAGGTCAAGTCATGGAGAAGGTCATGCCTTGTCATAGAGGAGGTCATGCCATGTAATGTAGGTCACGCCATGTCATGAAGGACGTCATTCCATGTAACGTGGAGGTCGTGTCATGTCATAGAGGAGGTCATGCATTGTATTGTGGAGGTGTGTGTTACATGTTTACAGGTGCATTCTGTATATAGTCACTGTGTTACATGTTTACAGGTGCATTCTGTATATAGTCACTGTGTTACATGTTTACAGGCGCATTCTGTATATAGTCACTATGTTACATGTTTACAGGTGCATTCTGTATATAGTCACTGTGTTACATGTTTACAGGCGCATTCGGTATATAGTCACTGTTACATGTTTACAGGTGCATTCTGTATATAATCACTGTGTTACATGTTTACAGGCGCATTCTTTATATAGTCATTATGTTACATGTTTACAGGCGCATTCTGTATATAGTCACTGTGTTACATGTTTACAGGTGCATTCTGTATATAGTCACTGTGTTACATGTTTACAGGCGCATTCTGTATATTGTCACTGATACATGTTTACAGGTGCATTCTGTATATAGCCACTGTGTTACATGTTTACAGGCGCATTCTGTATATAGTCACTGTGTTACATGTTTACAGGTGCATTCTGTATATAGTCACTGTGTTACATGTTTACAGGCGCATTCTGTAAATAATCACTGTGTTACATGTTTACAGGTGCATTCTGTATATAGTCACTGTGTTACATGTTTACAGGTGCATTCTGTATATAGTCACTGTGTTACATGTTTACAGGTGCATTCTGTATATAATCACTGTGTTACATGTTTACAGGTGCATTCTGTATATAGTCACTGTGTTACATGTTTACAGGTGCATTCTGTATATAGTCACTGTGTTACATGTTTACAGGTGCATTCTGTATATAATCACTGTGTTACATGTTTACAGGTGCATTCTGTATATAGTCACTGTGTTACATGTTTACAGGTGCATTCTGTATATAGTCACTGTGTTACATGATTACAGGCGCATTCTGTATATAGTCACTGTGTTACATGTTTACAGGTGCATTCTGTATATAGTCACTGTGTTACATGTTTACAGGTGCATTCTGTATATAGTCACTGTGTTACATGTTTACACGTGCATTCGGTATATAGTCACTGTTACATGTTTACAGGTGCATTCTGTATATAATCACTGTGTTACATGTTTACAGGCGCATTCTGTATATAGTCACTGTGTTACATGTTTACAGGTGCATTCTGTATATAGTCACTGTGTTACATGTTTACAGGCGCATTCTGTATATTGTCACTGATACATGTTTACAGGTGCATTCTGTATATAGTCACTGTGTTACATGTTTACAGGTGCATTCTGTATATAGTCACTGTGTTACATGTTTACAGGCGCATTCTGTAAATAATCACTGTGTTACATGTTTACAGGTGCATTCTGTATATAGTCACTGTGTTACATGTTTACAGGTGCATTCTGTATATAGTCACTGTGTTACATGTTTACAGGTGCATTCTGTATATAATCACTGTGTTACATGTTTACAGGTGCATTCTGTATATAGTCACTGTGTTACATGTTTACAGGTACATTCTGTAAATAATCACTGTGTTACATGTTTACAGGTGCATTCTGTATATAGTCACCGTGTTACATGTTACAGGTGCATTCTGTAATAGTCACTGTGTTACAGGTTTAACAGGTGCATTCTGTAAATAATCACTGTGTTACATGTTTACAGGCGCATTCTGTATATAGTCACTGTGTTACATGATTACAGGTGCATTCTGTATATAGTCAATGTGTTATATGCTTACAGGTGAATTCTGTATATAGTCACTGTGTTACATGTTTACAGGCGCATTCTGTATATATTCACTGTGTTACAGGTTTACAGGTGCATTCTGTATATAGTCACTGTGTTACATGTTTACAGGTGCATTCTGTATATAGTCACTGTGTTACATGTTTACAGGCGCATTCTGTATATAGTCACTATGTTACATGTTTACAGGTGCATTTTGTATATAGTCACTGTGTTACAGGTTTACAGACGCATTCTGTATATAGTCACTGTGTTACATGTTTACAGGTGCATTCTGTATATAGTCACTGTGTTACATGTTTACAGGCACATTCTGTATATAGTCACTATGTTACATGTTTACAGGTGCATTCTGTATATAGTCACTGTGTTACATGTTTACAGGCACATTCTGTATATAGTTACTATGTTACATGTTTACAGGCGCATTCTGTATATAGTCACTGTGTTACATGTTTACAGGTGCATTCTGTATATAGTCACTGTGTTACATGTTTACAGGTGCATTCTGTATATAGTCACTGTGTTACATGTTTACAGGTGCATTCTGTATATAGTCACTGTGTTACATGTTTACAGGTGCATTCTGTATATAGTCACTGTGTTACATGTTTACAGGCGCATTCTGTATATTGTCACTGATACATGTTTACAGGTGCATTCTGTATATAGTCACTGTGTTACTATATACAGAATGCACCTGTAAACATGTCACTGTGTTACATGTTTACAGGCGCATTCTGTATATAGTCACTGTGTTACATGTTTACAGGTGCATTCTGTATATAGTCACTGTGTTACATGTTTACAGGCGCATTCTGTAAATAATCACTGTGTTACATGTTTACAGGTGCATTCTGTATATAGTCACTGTGTTACATGTTTACAGGTGCATTCTGTATATAGTCACTGTGTTACATGTTTACAGGTGCATTCTGTATATAATCACTGTGTTACATGTTTACAGGTGCATTCTGTATATAGTCACTGTGTTACATGTTTACAGGTACATTCTGTAAATAATCACTGTGTTACATGTTTACAGGTGCATTCTGTATATAGTCACCGTGTTACATGTTTACAGGTGCATTCTGTATATAGTCACTGTGTTACAGGTTTACAGGTGCATTCTGTAAATAATCACTGTGTTACATGTTTACAGGCGCATTCTGTGTATAGTCACTGTGTTACATGATTACAGGTGCATTCTGTATATAGTCAATGTGTTATATGCTTACAGGTGAATTCTGTATATAGTCACTGTGTTACATGTTTACAGGCGCATTCTGTATATAGTCACTGTGTTACATGTTTACAGGTGCATTCTGTATATAGTCACTGTGTTACATGTTTACAGGCGCATTCTGTATATAGTCACTATGTTACATGTTTACAGGTGCATTTTGTATATAGTCACTGTGTTACAGGTTTACAGGCGCATTCTGTATATAGTCACTGTGTTACATGTTTACAGGTGCATTCTGTATATAGTCACTGTGTTACATGTTTACAGGCACATTCTGTATATAGTCACTATGTTACATGTTTACAGGTGCATTCTGTATATAGTCACTGTGATACATGTTTACAGGCACATTCTGTATATAGTTACTATGTTACATGTTTACAGGCGCATTCTGTATATAGTCACTGTGTTACATGTTTACAGGTGCATTCTGTATATAGTCACTGTGTTACATGTTTACAGGTGCATTCTGTAAATAGTCACTGTGTTACATGTTTACAGGTGCATTCTGTATATAGTCACTGTGTTACATGTTTACAGGTGCATTCTGTATATAGTCACTGTGTTACATGTTTACAGGTGCATTCTGTAAATAGTCACTGTGTTACATGTTTACAGGTGCATTCTGTATATAGTCACTGTGTTACATGTTTACAGGTGCATTCTGTATATAGTCACTGTGTTACATGTTTACAGGCGCATTCTGTATATAGTCACTGTGTTACATGTTTACAGGTGCATTCTGTATATAGTCACTATGTTACATGTTTACAGCCGCATTCTGTATATAGTCACTATGTTACATGTTTACAGGCGCATTCTGTATATAGTCACTATGTTACATGTTTACAGGCGCATTCTGTATATAGTTACTCAGGGTTATTCAAAGAGATCCGAATGGCTGCCGAAAGGGAAAATCAGCGTTCGGTTACCTTTCTTGGCCATTCAGCTATCCAGAGAGCAGGCAATTCGCCAAATCCTGGCGAATTGCCTGCACATACGGTGCCTGTTCGGTGCCTGTTCGTGGGCAGTGAAATCCCCATAGAAAAGCAATGCTTCGTCTATTCAGAGAACAAAATCCAGCAGTGAAAGGTTCCCAAAATGCCCTGCCGTTCGGTGGTTTAATTCAGCAAGTTAATTCAGGAGAATCCCATAGGCTTCAATGTTAAAAAAATTCCTGTTTTAATTCAATATCTAATAAACGGTTGATTATAATATTCTGCAGTAAAGAATCTCTTTATTTATAGATTTTTTAGGATATTTTAAGCATTTTTTTTTACTTTCTCTTTTAACTTTACTTATTTTTTGTGTAACAGCCCTTTTTATTATCATTCCTTGGATCATATGTAAATTTCAGACATTTTCGCTCAGTAGTTTCTTTTTTTTGAAACCGATACTACAGGACAATACACCGACTGAGGAAGGCTACCTCAGCCGAAACGCGTCTCGGTAATTTTATGTCCCTTTTTATGGAATAAATACATATTTTTACTTTTAACCCTTCATTGGCCGTGTTTTGCTAATTCCAACCTGATACCTCATGGGAACAACACCACTCGACCTCCCAACGAGGAAAAGAGGTCCAGGGCACCTACCTAAGAGTGCCTAAGGCTATACTGACTGAGCCAGAGATTGAAAGGCTCCTTAATTGGTAGGTGCACTGTGTAATTACCAGTGTTAGGTTACCCGGCAGTATTACACTATGGCAGGATTGTCTCCCACCTGTTCTTAACTCATCTAGGACCTGTTACTTGGTAAAGAAGGGAAGTGCCACTCTCTACATGGCTACAGGCGATTAAACCTAGAGCCGGGAAAGCTTTAGGCTCATTTAAATGTGAGTGTATATACCTCCACCAGTAATAATCTTTCTCCAATTTGTCATAAGATCTCCTGCACCAAAGATTTCCCCGTCTGCTTCTCCCTTCTCTTTTATGAAATCGAGGACGTGACCAACTTTCCACCGGAATAAGAAGGAGCACCACAAACATTGGGACTCCTGAGTATTTTATCTTCCATTTTCACGGGCTGCTATACGCACTATTGCACTCAACTGAAATATTGGACACTTTTTGAACTTTTTGTGCGTGTCCATCGGATTAGCAATGGACATTTAATTTGTGCACTTTATTGATTATTATTTACAGGTTATCTACATATCCTCCTATATGCACTATTGCACTTAGCCCTGCTGGTTTTATTCTTTTAAGGCACCGCTGCACTTTATTGTTTTGTTGCACTTTATTTCACTATTGTGCTTACGGTTGATGCACTTTATTCCATTATTCATATATATATATAATCAAATGTTTCAATTGCATTCTAGTGTTTTGCACTATTGATGCGCTGTCAGGGATACCTGCTATACCTCTCTCATCTTTGCAAACAGCGTTTCGCTTTTCAAATATTCAAGCAAACTGTTTTAGAAACATAGAAAATTTTTGGCAGATAAGAACCTTTCGGCCCATCTAGTCGCCCAATTACATGGATACTTTACCTGGATTTATCTTTTGTTTAGGATAGCCTTATGCCTATCCCATGCTTGCTTAAATTCAAGCACTGTTTTGGCCTCTACCACTTCTACTGGAAGACTGTTCCATGTATCCACCACCCTCTCAGTAAAATAATGCTTCCTGATGTTACTTTTAAACCTTTGGCCCTCTAATCTAAGACTATGTCCTCTTGTTTTGCTACTTAGTTTCCGTTTAAATATACTCCCTTCCTCTACCTTGTGGATTCCCTTTACGTATTTAAATGTTTCTATCATATCTCCTCTGTCTCGTCTTTTTTCCAAGCTGTACATGTTAAGATCATTAAGCCTTTCCTGGTAACTTTTCTCCTTCAAGCCGTACACCATTTTAGTAGCCCTTCTCTGAACTCTCTCTAAGATGTCTATATCCTTCTGGAGATACGGTCTCCAGTACTGCACACAGTACTCCAAGTGAGGTCTCACCAGTGCTCTGTACAGTGGCATGAGCACTTCCCTTTTCCTACTGCTAATACCTCTCCCTACACAACCAAGCATTCTGCCAGCATTTCCAAGCATTCTGCCAGCATTTCCTGCTGCTCTATTACATTGACTACTTAACCTTAAATCCTCTGAAATAATAACCTCTAAATCCCTTTCCTCAGATGTTGAGGTTAGGACTGTATCAAATATTCTATATTCAGCCCTTGGGTTTTTACGTCCCAGGTGCATTATCTTGCACTTATCCACATTAAAACTTATATGATTGAAAAATTAGAGCTCTTTTAATAATTTAGGGTGGATCCCATCAGGCCCCATTGACTTATTTGTGTTTACTTTAGACAGCTGCTGTAGAACCTCCTCCTCTGTAAACTCATATGTAAATGTTTCTTTAGTGTTCTCTCCTAACTGAGGTCCCTTTCCTTCCTTTTCTTCTGCAAAGACTGAACAAAAATATACATTGAGGCAGTCAGCGAGACTTTTATCCTCTTCTACATACCTTCCTTCCTTTGTTTTTAATCTAACTAATCCTTGTTTACTTTTCTTTTCTCATTTATGTATCTAAAAAATGTTTTTGTCCCCCTTTTTTACTGACTGAGCTATTTTCTCTTCTGCGTGTGCTTTGGAAGCTCTTATAAATTGCTTTGCCTCTTTCTGCCTAATTTTATAGGTTTTCCTATCTTTTGAGTTTTTTTATAATTATTGAATGCTATCTTTTTGTTCTTCACTATTTTGGCCACTTCTGCAGAGTACCACAGTGGTTTCTTCCCTTTTTTGTTTTTGCTAACAAGCCGAATGCAATTGCCTGTGGCCTTCAATAATGCTTCTGTAGCGCTCACTCCCGGAGGAGCCGCTGAAATTGAACCTTGGATCAGTCTCCCCGCACTAGAGAATAAATATACTCCAGCACCGTCGTGGATTTTATAAATTATATAGTTTACTAGAATAAATGGCATATAATGAATAACACGGTATACATAGATATATTTACAGTACTTCGTAATGCGGGAAACGCGCAGCGGAAAAAGAAAATACAAGGCTTCGTAATGCGGGAAACGCGCAGCGGAAAAGAAATACAATGCTTCGTAATTCGAGAAACGCGCAGCGGAAAAGGGAAAAAATGTATCTTTAACCCCCTTTGTGGTTGGGGAGTGAGTCCCGTACAGGTTATGTCCCAAAAACATAGGTGTGTGTGTGTGATGGTACCCGGGTACAATATTCAACTGGCCAGTGAATTATTTATGAGGTATCTTCTACTAGTCAAGTTGGGGCCCTGGGGGTTTTGAAACAAACCGCAGCGTGCTTTCTATTTTCACCACAGCCTGGAAGGCCTCTCACCCATCCGCCCGATACTTGGAGCTCCGCTCGACCCAGGACGTCTCTCCGCTCGATTTTGACTGGGATTTTATGGGTTACCGGATCCGCTGTCTTGCTTTTCTGTAGCTGCCGCAAGATGTCCAGCTCACCGCTTGCACTCCCTGTCCAATCGATCTGCGGTGCTCCTAACTCGGGGTCTTCCAGCTCACTCGATATCAGCGTGGGTATTCTGGTGAATCATTGGGTCTTCCTCTTCTCTGGCTGAATAACCCGGTCTTTATCTCTGTCAGGCCCCAGCTGCGCTCTGGCCTGGTCACTGTCACGTTCTGCAGCACCGTGTCTTGCTTCTCTCACTCACTGGCGCGCTCTCCCAGCTCTCTCCACGAGGCTCAGGATGTCAGCGTCTGTCTCCCACCCACTTCCTGTGTCCGCTCCCAAAGCATGCCGGGAGATGTAGTCCCAATGTTCAGTGTCTCACATCGCGCTTGTCTCCCTCTTGTGGCCAAAAACAAGTACTACAACGGCAGGGGATTTAAAACCAGCGCTACACTTCCTTTAAATAATCCCATTTCTCCTGGACTCCCTTTAAACTCCTCCAGTCTGATAATGACTCCTTCACACAAAATCTCATTTTAGAAAAATCTGTTTTTTTAAAGTCTAAAACTTTTGTTTTTGTGTGGTGTGGCTCCATCCCTGTTCTTATATTAAACCACACTGACTGGTGATCACTAGATCCCAAATTTTCACCTACAACAACGTCCGATACCAAACCTCCATTTGTGAGTATTAAATCCAATATGGCCTCTTTACGGGTCGGCTCCTCAACTACTTGTGTTAGAGATAATCCCAGTAGGGAGTTTAGAATATTTGTACTTCTGGTGCACCCAGCTATTTTGGTTTTCCAGTTCACATCAGGAAGATTAAAGTCCCCCATGATAATAACTTCCCCCTTCATTGCCATTTTGGCTATTTCCTCAACCAGCAGATTATCTAGCTCTTCTACTTGTCCAGGGGGTCTATAGATCACACCTACACGAGCTACTGTATGATTACCAAATGTTAGCGTAACCCAAACTGACTCTATGTTCACCTCGCTCACTTTTATTTGGTTTGTTTTTATGTTGTTTTTCACATACAGGGCCACTCCTCCTCCTTTCCTACCTTCTCTGTCTTTTCTATATAAAGAGTACCCCGGTATTGTTATGTCCCAGTTATTTTTCTCACTGAACCATGTCTCAGTAACCGCCACTAAATCTACTTTTTCAGCTGCCATCATTGCCTCTAGTTCATTGATTTTATTGACTAAACTGCGAGCATTTATAGACACGAGCTTGTCATTTTTTACCTCGCATGTTGCTTGCACCCTCCGATTAAGTTTTAATAATTTATTCACTGCATTCGTCTGCTGTGTCGGCTTTTTCCGGCGGCTGCTCTGCGTGTGATCGGCTCCTGCTCGGGTTTTTCCGGTGTTTTTGGCGGGTTAATCCAGATGTTTTTGCGGGTTTCGGTGTGCTCTCGCCCTTTTTCCGCGGTGTGTTTTCGGTGGGTTTGCGGCGACCTTTCCCTGCAATTCGGGTACCCTGTGGTGCTTGCTGAATACACCGCAGGATCGGCAAAATGGGATCGCCGAATCAATCCAATTTAAGAGAAGGAAAAGTCACCGAACGTGCGGTGGCTTTTCAATTCTCTTTGAATAACCCTGACTGTGTTACATGTTTACAGGTGCATTCTGTATATAGTCACTGTGTTACATGATTACAGGCGCATTCTGTATATAGTCACTGTGTTACATGTTTACAGGTGCATTCTGTATATAGTCACTGTGTTACATGATTACAGGTGCATTCTGTATATAGTCACTGTGTTACATGATTACAGGTGCATTCGGTATATAGTCACTGTGTTACATGTTTACAGGTGCATTCTGTATATAGTCACTGTGTTACATGTTTACAGGCGCATTCTGTATATTGTCACTGATACATGTTTACAGGTGCATTCTGTATATAGTCACTGTGTTACTATATACAGAATGCACCTGTAAACATGTCACTGTGTTACATGTTTACAGGCGCATTCTGTATATAGTCACTGTGTTACATGTTTACAGGTGCATTCTGTATATAGTCACTGTGTTACATGTTTACAGGTGCCTTCTGTATATATAGTCACTGTGTTGCATGTTTACAGGTACATTCTGTGTTGAGGTATGTTAATAGAGATCTCTTAAGGGACTTTAGACTGGGGGAAGATTTAATGGCATCTGGGAGGTTATTCCATAATTGTGGTTCTCTGTAGGAAAATGAGCATCAAGCCACTTTCTTTTTGTATTGTAAGTAAGGTGCAGGTCCTCCATCACCAAACCCCCTCAACCAATTCCTCTGTTGTTCCTTACTACCAGGACCCTCCTCTCTTTACGGTCCCTCCTTACATCACGGACCCCTCCTGGATTTAGAAACCTGGTCTTTTCTCAAGAACCCCCAGATTATGTAGAGCTCTTCTGTGTCTCCAGGTTGCCTTTTTCCGTTTTCTGCCTCCAAGTCTCCATATCATTCATTTATTTAATTGACTATGTCTTCCAATATCCTGCAGCGCTCATCAAAGAATGATTGTTATTTATCCATACTCTGCCTCTTTGTATTCAGTTATTCAATATATTTTTCCTGTGATTTCATTTGTACTTGCGTCTTGTGTTTTATGTACTGCAGTTGGGTTCTCGCCTGGGTCACTGGACGCGTACCTTACATCTAGTTAGGTTTTTAAACCTTGCATCTAGTTACTCTTTTATACCTTACATCTAGTTATGTTTTTATACCTTACATCTAGTTACTCTTTTATACCTTACATCTAGTTACGTTTTTATACCTTACATCTAGTTACGCTTTTATACCTTACATCTAGTTACGTTTTTATACCTTACATCTAGTTACGCTTTTATACCTTACATCTAGTTACGTTTTTATACCTTACATCTAGTTACGCTTTTATACCTTACATCTAGTTACGTTTTTATACCTTACATCTAGTTACGTTTTTATACCTTACATCTAGTTACGCTTTTATACCTTGCATCTAGTTACGCTTTTATACCTTACATCTAATTACTCTTTTATACCTTACATCTAGTTACGTTTTTATACCTTACATCTAGTTACTCTTTTATACCTTACATCTAGTTACGTTTTTATACCTTACATCTAGTTACTCTTTTATACCTTACATCTAGTTCCGTTTTTATACCTTACATCTAGTTACTCTTTTATACCTTACATCTAGTTACTCTTTTATACCTTACATCTAGTTACTCTTTTATACCTTACATCTAGTTACTCTTTTATACCTTACATCTAGTTACGTTTTTATACCTTACATCTAGTTACGCTTTTATACCTTGCATCTAGTTACGCTTTTATACCTTACATCTAGTTACGTTTTTATACCTTGCATCTAGTTACGCTTTTATACCTTGCATCTAGTTATGCTTTTATACCTTGCATCTAGTTATGCTTTTATACCTTACATCTAGTTACTCTTTTATACCTTACATCTAGTTACGTTTTTATACCTTACATCTAGTTACTCTTTTATACCTTACATCTAGTTACGTTTTTATACCTTACATCTAGTTACGCTTTTATACCTTACATCTAGTTACGTTTTTATACCTTACATCTAGTTACGCTTTTATACCTTGCATCTAGTTACGCTTTTATACCTTACATCTAGTTACTCTTTTATACCTTACATCTAGTTACGTTTTTATACCTTACATCTAGTTACGTTTTTATACCTTATATCTAGTTACGTTTTTATACCTTACATCTAGTTACGTTTTTATACCTTACATCTAGTTACTCTTTTATACCTTACATCTAGTTACGCTTTTATACCTTACATCTAGTTACTCTTTTATACCTTACATCTAGTTACTCTTTTATACCTTACATCTAGTTACTCTTTTATACCTTACATCTAGTTACGTTTTTATACCTTACATCTAGTTACGCTTTTATACCTTACATCTAGTTACGTTTTTATACCTTACATCTAGTTACGCTTTTATACCTTGCATCTAGTTACGCTTTTATACCTTACATCTAGTTACGTTTTTATACCTTGCATCTAGTTACGCTTTTATACCTTGCATCTAGTTATGCTTTTATACCTTGCATCTAGTTATGCTTTTATACCTTACATCTAGTTACTCTTTTATACCTTACATCTAGTTACGTTTTTATACCTTGTATCTAGTTACGCTTTTATACCTTGCATCTAGTTATGCTTTTATACCTTGCATCTAGTTATGCTTTTATACCTTACATCTAGTTACTCTTTTATACCTTACATCTAGTTACGTTTTTATACCTTACATCTAGTTATGCTTTTATACCTTACATCTAGTTACGTTTTTATACCTTACATCTAGTTATGCTTTTATACCTTGCATCTAGTTATGCTTTTATACCTTACATCTAGTTACTCTTTTATACCTTACATCTAGTTACGTTTTTATACCTTACATCTAGTTACGCTTTTATACCTTGCATCTAGTTATGCTTTTATACCTTACATCTACTTACGTTTTTATACCTTACATCTAGTTACTCTTTTATACCTTACATCTAGTTACGTTTTTATACCTTACATCTAGTTACTCTTTTATACCTTACATCTAGTTACGTTTTTATACCTTACATCTAGTTACTCTTTTATACCTTACATCTAGTTACGTTTTTATACCTTACATCTAGTTACTCTTTTATACCTTACATCTAGTTACGTTTTTATACCTTACATCTAGTTACGCTTTTATACCTTACATCAGGGGCTTACTGTCAACTTTTGGCCCAAGGGACAAGTACCACGCAGAGGCCCAGAGTTCAGCAACTCGGGCCCTTGTTTAAGTAAAAACAAACACAGGAAGCAAATTAAGTGATAAATAACAGTTTATTACTGTTTAAAATAATTATAGAACTCTTAATAGATATAAAACAAACATAAATTAGCCAAAATACAGAAAACAATATTTTTATTTTTGAGAATCAAGTAAGCAAACAAAATCTATTACACGAACCAAATATTAACGTCGTTATTTATTTAACTACAAATAATTCTAAACAAAGGACACATAACACCCTCAAATGGTAAACTATATATTGCGGGTACTATATGATCGGGCCGGCCCTGGGAACCTGAGCTCCCGCAACATTTTTTTTTAAAGTGGCGGTACTAAGCCAGTAGGTGCCGGTACTCAGCCGGTAGGTGACAAAAAAAAACCACTGACTGTAGGGATGTGTGGTGAGGCACTGGTTAGTATCAGAGCCAGATCTACACAGACATTAACTTTATGTGGTTTGTGTTTAGCTGTAAATTATCTTCTACTCATTTACTGTACCTACACATATATAATTTTTCTCATCATTAAATGGACTTTCTAAAGATACCATTATTTTCATCATATCATATAGTCTACTATTAAAAAAAAAAAATGATAAAAACTTTCTGTACTGATGTCTGTCATACTCAGCATCCGCCACTAGAGGGAGCAGAGGGAGCTGCTTTTGCCGGTCATACTCTGTATCCTCCACTAGAGGGAGCTGCCTGGGCCCCTTCCTTTTATTAACTCCCACAGAGGGCTCAGGCAGGGCCTTCACATCACTTATTCTCCCCAAAGCAGGCTGGGCCCCCTCTCACCCCCATTTATTAACCCCCAGAGGGCTCTCATATCAGGCCCTCATTCTCCATCAAGCAGCATTCCACCCCTCAATTTATTAACCCCAGGGGGCCCAGCCAGACCAAACGGTCCAGTCCAGAGGGCTCCAGTCTCAGGCCAGGGCCAGCCCTCACCTAAGCACTTTCATTTCAATTCACGCCCAGGCCTAGCTGCCCAGGCCCAGCAGCATCAGTGACAGCAGGTGATTGACGTTCTGCTTGGCCACCATGTAGAGCAGCATCTCACCCTGGCCACAGCGGGCAGGCTCTTCACCTTTGCAATAATGCCTACAACTCCCAGTCTAGCTGATCTATGTAGGAGAGAATGAAGGTTGCTAGACAACATACCTGCATAGTCATAGAATCAGAGGCCAAGTGGTGAATGATCTGATTATTCTCTTTCCTGACAACATGTTAGATTTATTTATGGTGGCTTTTGGACCTTTCCAGTTTACTGCATAGACAATGGGCCGTAAAAATAATCCTCTCCTTCAAGCTGCTATTTAATGGCTTTCCAGTGTAAACAGAGTCCCCTAGGGAGCGTTTAAAACCCCAAAAGAAGGATTTCAAAGCATCATATGACACCAAGGACAATTAGGACCCATTGGCAGTAATTGCACAGCCTCTCCAAGTCATGTCTTCCAGGAACTTACAGGAACACGTATGATTCCAAATTTCCAATACACAGATCAGACAGGGATGCGTCCGCCACGCACTCACCAGTATTCGTCCACAGTGACGAAATGGATGCGATCATGTGACTCACTCGAGTCACTCCTGGGCTGGCTCCCGGCCTGTGCTGATTGCTCCCTCCTCCACGACCCGCAGTCCTCCTCCGCAAATGGATGCTGGGAGAGTGGGAGTGGGCTGGCAGCTGTGCACTAGCGCAGCACGCAGGCTGAGGCTCCTCCGTCACTGACACATCGACCGCGCGGCCAGCAGCACGCCACCATCACATGGATGAGGCTGCGCGGCCGCATCACATGGGGGCGGGCCGTCGCTAATGCCTCTGCGCAGCCGCGGGCTGGGAGACGCTCAGACGCGTCTATTCTGAATTCTTTCATCATTACCATATACCGATGAATTAATACCACATTAGTAATGGTTACGGTCCGATGCACATTGGCGGCGGCCCGGGGGACGCTTGTCCTCCTGCCCCCCGGCCCATGTCCGCCCCTGCCTTACATCTAGTTACTATTTTCTACCTTACATCTAGTTACGCTTTTATACCTTACATCTAGTTATGCTTTTATACCTTACATCTAGTTACGTTTTTATACCTTACATCTAGTTACGCTTTTATACCTTACATCTAGTTACGTTTTTATATCTTACATCTAGTTACGTTTTTATACCTTACATCTAGTTACGTTTTTATACCTTACATCTAGTTACGCTTTTATACCTTACATCTAGATACGCTTTTATACCTTACATCTAGTTACTCTTTAATACCTTACATCTAGTTACGCTTTTATACCTTACATCTAGTTACACTTTTATACCTTACATCTAGTTACGCTTTTATACTTTACATCTACTCTTTTATACCTTACATCTAGTTACGCTTTTATACCTTACATCTAGTTACGTTTTTATACCTTACATCTAGTTACGTTTTTATACCTTACATCTAGTTACTCTTTTATACCTTACATCTAGTTACGCTTTTATACCTTACATCTAGTTACGTTTTTATACCTTACATCTAGTTACGCTTTTATACCTTACATCTAGTTACGCTTTTATACCTTACATCTAGTTACGCTTTTATACCTTACATCTAGTTACGCTTTTATACCTTACATCTAGTTACGCTTTTATACCTTACCTCTAGTTACGTTTTTATACCTTACATCTAGTTACGCTTTTATACCTTACATCTAGTTACGTTTTTATACCTTACATCTAGTTAAGCTTTTATACCTTACATCTAGTTACGCTTTTATACCTTACATCTAGTTACGCTTTTATACCTTACATCTAGTTACGCTTTTATACCTTACATCTAGTTACGCTTTTATACCTTACCTCTAGTTACGTTTTTATACCTTACATCTAGTTACGCTTTTATACCTTACATCTAGTTACGCTTTTATACCTTACATCTAGTTACGTTTTTATACCTTACATCTAGTTACGCTTTTCTACCTTACATCTAGTTACGTTTTTATACCTTACATCTAGTTACGCTTTTATACCTTACATCTAGTTACGTTTTTATACCTTACATCTAGGTACGCTTTTCTACCTTACATCTAGTTACGCTTTTCTACCTTACATCTAGTTACGCTTTTATATCTTACATCTAGTTACGTTTTTATACCTTACATCTAGGTACGCTTTTCTACCTTACATCTAGTTACGCTTTTCTACCTTACATCTAGTTACGCTTTTATACCTTACATCTAGTTACGCTTTTCTACCTTACATCTAGTTACGCTTTTCTACCTTACATCTAGTTACGCTTTTATACCTTACATCTAGTTACGCTTTTATATCTTACATCTAGTTACGCTTTTATATCTTACATCTAGTTACGCTTTTATACCTTACATCTAGTTACGTTTTATACCTTACATCTAGTTACACTTTTATATCTTACATCTAGTTACGCTTTTATACCTTACATCTAGTTACGTTTTTATACCTTACATCTAGTTACATTTTTATACTTTACATCTAGTTACGTTTTTATACCTTACATCTAGTTACTCTTTTATACCTTACATCTAGTTACGCTTTTATACCTTACATCTAGTTACTCTTTTATACCTTACATCTAGTTACTCTTTTATACCTTACATCTAGTTACTCTTTTATACCTTACATCTAGTTACTCTTTTATACCTTACATTAGGCTTGTGCACAGATTTTTTTTTCGGTTCGATTCGGTTCGATTTGTTCGGATGTTTAACCCCTTCACTGCTGAGGCATTTCACGCCTGTGTGCTGAGCTCATTTTTACCGCTTTCGCTCATCATGTTTAAACGCGATTTGAAGCCACATTTTAATAAATGACCCAGACATATTATATATCGTTCTTTCCGGCAGACTACGCAGATTCATAATATATCATTTTTATATGTATACGTCATGACCTGCCTATATATTATAACAAAAAATACAATAAAAATTGAATTTTTAATCATCTGCAGTGTGTAAAGTGTTTTTTTTCACATTTTATCACATGAGCGTTTGCGGTTATGTTTTCTATGGGGTGCGCTTGTACAAAAAATTTGAAATGGGGACTTGTTACATTTTGTGGGGGGAATTATGTGATTTTTAGCAAACGCACCCCATAGAAAAAAATCGTTAGTGCAGCATCATTGTTCACATTATAATTGAAATGTGAACAATATTGCTGCATTAATAAAAACAACACACAAAAAAAAAAACATGTTTTTTTTTATTTATTTATTTTTTTAAATTTATTTATTATTTTAATTTTTTTTTTTTTTACTTTTTACCTAGTCATGTTGGGTATCATTCGAAAGGCCATGCTCAGGCCTTTCAAATGACACCCTCCATGACCCCCTGCCATGGTTCTGGAGATATCGGGGTTCACAAGAACCCCCTATCTCCACCAGGGGATTTCCTTGGGAAATCCCCGGCAGCTAGGGGTTCCCCGGCTATCTGACGTGATCACGCTATGCGTGATGACGTCAGACAGTGAGGGGAGTCCCGGGGGCGGAGCCGACATCCAAGATGGCGGCCCCCACCAGAGATAGGCTGCACTTCGGCGCCGCAAGGCGCTGAAGTGCAACCCAGCACTTGAGGGGTTAAAGCCAGGCATCGCTTAAAAGGGGAGACTCTCCCCTTTTAAGCGGTGCCTGGCTTTTACCGCTGCTCCTTCCCGATCGGGAGGGAGAGGGATCCGAACGGATCCCCCCCTCCCTTCCAGGCTATCTCCCGGCATTGCCGGGGGGTCGCCTGGAAATGACGTCATCGCGCATGGCGCGATGACGTCATTTACGCCGGGAGGCGCTTGACTTCAGCGTCTGAGGACGCTGAAGTCAGAACGCCGTGGGACCCCGGACAGAGAGGTGAGTATCTCCGCCGGGGGTCCCGCACAGCTGATGACGTGTGGGGCACGTCCTCAGCATGCAACGTGCATCAATGAGGACGTGTCCCACACGTCTTCAGCAGTGAAAGGGTTAAACTTTTCGATTCGGCTCGTTTCGACCGATTTCTGTTTCGATTCGGTTCGGCTCGTTTTTCGTGTACATTTTTTTTTCGGAATATCGACCATTTTTCGTATTTTCGGGTCACTTTGCTCGTTTTTTGTATCGACTTTTCGTGATTTCGGAAATTTTCGTTTTTTTCGGAACGTCTGTTCTCCTCGTTTCAAAGTGTCTAACTCTATTTGTTTTGATGTAAAGTACTATGGTTTACTTTTTTATACTTTATATATTTTTTTATAATAAATTTTTGGTTTGTTTTTCGGATCCGATAATTCATTCTGTCGATACGATAATTCTGGCGATTCTATCGTGTTTTTTTTTTTATTAACTAAAGATCCTTTTTTTTCTTATGAATATACATTTCACAACTTTATTTAATCACATTAAAAAAATGGTATGAAAGCCAAGGAACAAAAAAAAAAAGAACAAAACGATTTAAAAAACGCTAAACTGACCCGAATGGGCTGACTTTAAAAATAAAAACCAGAACAAAAAGGTTTTAAAACGGAAAAATAGTTGATCAAAATGATCTGAAACGAAAAAAAACAAATAAAATGATTTAAAACAGACAAAAAAAAATTAACCCTTTCGCTGCAGAGGCATTTCACGGCTTCCCTTCACGCCTGTGTGCGGTGCTGCTGCTGAGCTAATTTTTAACAGTTTCGCTCCTCTTGTTTAAACGCGTTTTTTTGAAGCCTTATTTTATAATATGACCCAGACATGTTATATATCGTTCTTTCCGGCAGACTCGGCAGATGATTCATAATATATCATTATCATATGTATGCGTCATGTCCTGTCTGTATATTATAACAAAAAATGCAATAAAATTAGAATTTTCAATGTTTTACAAGGTGTAAAGTGTTTCTTTCACATTTTAACATGCGAGTGTTTGCGGATATATTTTATGAGTTGCGTTTGTTAAAAAAAATTGAAATGGGGACTTGTTATATTTTTTTGGGTGAAAATTACACTATTTTTAACAAACGCACCCCATACAAAAATCCTTAGTGCAGCATCATTGTTCACATTATAATTGAAATGGCAACAATATTGCTGCATTAACAAAACAAAACAAAAAACCTGTTTATTTTTTTTTATATTTTAATTTTTTATAATTTTTAACATTGTCATGTTTGGTATTGTTGGAAAGGCCATGCTCTGGTCGATCCAAAGATACCAAACATTAACCAACCGATAGCTGCCGCGGATCGGGAGATAGGGGGTTCCAATGAACCCCCTATCTCCACCATTGGTCGCAGTTAGGGGTTAACTCCAGAACTGACGTCATTGTGACGAGGTCTTGGGACTGTCGACAGCTGCCGTTCCCCCACGCTGTTGTCTTCCTGCAAAGATGTGACCATGTTGGCGGGCAGCGTTTTAGCAGGCAGCGGTGGGAGAGAGCGAGCTCATAGCTGGGAGGAGGTGTTGCGAGAAGCTGCAAACAGGGACAAATAAACTAGACCTGCGCCGCACTGAGGATCTTTGGGTTGTGTCGTAGAAGACTTCACGCAGTGCTGCCATCAATATTTTTTGATAAATTCTTGGTTATACAATGAATGTGACTGTGGACAAAAATCCATGTTGTTGTGACATCGCCTAAGCTTAACAAAACCAGGCCACGTCGGTAATCAAATCTCAAGGCAGTACAACAAGGTTGTGTTAGTGTGTGACATTTTTTGGCCAGGCAGGAAGTGTAGAATGTGCACAGTCACATTCATGGCCACAAATATGTTGACAAATTTATGACAAAGGGTCCATAGAAATGTCAATAAATTTATGTACATATAATTTTAACAGTGTGGAAACCAAGCAATACATATTAACTTATTAAGTAAGGAAAAGCAACGCACACAAACAGGAAAATATAGAAAAAATATAACATTTATTTACAACATGGGGAACATGCCAAGGATGGCAAACTGCCCAACAGGGGCACAAAGTCACAAACAAACATAGGGGAGGAGGCTTGTCTCACTGCGGCTCCAGGATGTCAGCGGCATTGCTAATATGCTCTTGCAACTCCTGGAGCAATTCCTGGATGGAATCTATGGTGGTGACAGCCAGGCGTAGCTCGCCGATCGCCATCCGATTTATTATTCTAATGCTGGATGTGTCCGGTCTGGCTTCTCCTTCTACATATCCAATAAATGAAAGAAGGAAAATACAGTAAGTAAAGCAGGTTTCTATTTTTGACTGAAAGTCTTGAAAAAATATAACAGTAGTATATACCAGAGCTGGCGGCCTCCTGAGGCTCTGACTCCTCCTCCTCCTCCAACTCCTCCACCACCACCGTCAGCATCTCTTCCGGTGCTATATCTAAGAAATTAAAGATATAAAAAATACAGTAAACAACAAAACTGATTTATTTTTGAACAAAAGTCAATGCAAAATACAACAGTAAAAAAAAAACCTGGACTCGCGGCCTCCTGCTGCGGCTCCGGCTCCCTCTCTCCAACATCGCCCTCCTCCTGCTCCTCCTCTTCCTCCTCCTGCTCCTCTTGTGCTATACATAAAAAATTAAATTAAAATACAGTAAACAAAAAATGTTTCTGTTTTTGACCAAAAGTTGTTGCAAAATAAAACAGTATATACCAGCACTGGTGGTCGCCCGTGGCTCCTCCTCCTCCTCCACTGGGGCACTGGTGCCCACCGGGGCAGATGCTGCCTTTGCCTTCCTGTCTTCTGCCAAATCCAAAAAATAACATGTAAATAATGCAGACTGGAAAAAATGGTATATCTATACAATATATTGCCGAAAGTATTGCGACACCCCCTCCACTACCCACTAGCACTACCAGCTTGACCCACCACTACTCCCATCTCATAGTTCTAAAGTCACAAAATATTTATTTATTCCTCTGCACACAGACATATATTACCGTTCAATAATATATTTTTTTCAGAAGTAAACATTACGTTTATTCAATAAAAACTATTATTTGTGTTGTGTGCGTACAAAACGCATTGTGTGACTGCTTTTAGTTATTTTATAGATGCCTCAGCCTCAGTTTCACTTTCAGTTTCTGCGAATAAAACTGTGGATATAGCAGAAACAACAGAAATCCGCCATTTTGTTTTGAAATTTGCATCCAAAGCATTCAATTACACTGCTGCAGCAAACTGAATTGCTGCGCTGCAACTATTCAGCAGCTGCTGAGGATGTATTGAACGCGGCTCTGTTTGGATGCACTTTCAGAAGAACTACATGTCCCATCCTACCACTTAGCAGAGACGCAGAGATTTTTGTTGATGCGCAGGTGGGAGCCAATATTGGGCAAGCTGCGGGTCATCTCGTATGCATCACTCAATCACAACAACCCCCCCCAGCACACTAAAGTACACACAGTGCCAAAAGAAATCCAGCATTGTAATTTCATCTACATACATCAAATGTCACAATTTTCACGAATACGTAAAATCACAAAAAAGAAGAGCTATGGCAAAAATGCATGTATGACGAGTCGTGAAAACGCAAAGCTATACACAATCACATTGCATGAAAAAAGGACTAGATAAGTCAACGTATTTCTGTGCACATTAGCACATGCAAGCACATTATTATTATTATACAGGATTTATATAGCGCCAACAGTTTGCGCAGCGCTTTACAATATAACATGACACTTACGTTTGGCTATGACGCGACGGATGTTCCTCAGTTGCTCCTCCTCGCGTACCTTGAGGTCGGACCAGCGTTTTCGGAGCTGGTCCTTCGTCCGGTCCTTCCCGAACAGCTCCAGGATGGTGGTTCGGAGTTTGTCAAGGATACGATCCTTTTGTGAATTATTCTTCCTGCCGTAAGGGCCCTTACGGCAGTCGTAATCTTTGCGATCAAAGATGCGGACCAGCTCCAACATCTCCTCAAATGCCATGTTGCTGGCCCGCTTCTTCCTGGGTGGTGTCTCATGGGTGGAAGAAGATGAGGAGGTGTCCGAATGGCACTCGTCTCTTGCAGCCATGATAAATAATAAAATCAATATTTTTTGGCCTGTCCAAAAAGTTGTCAAAAAACTGGCTCAATAAAGTTACGTCATCCGCGCGCGCATGCGCGATCCGCGGACGAATCGGATCCGACCCGATTACGAAGGAATTATCGTATCGACAGAATTATCGGAACATTGGAAACAAAAACAAGTGATACGCATTTACAAATACAAAATTTACAGAATCAGCGATATAACCGATAATAGTTAAATATACGATTTCCAGAATTACCGAAATGGAACCGAAATCACGAATGGACCGAAATCATGAATAGAGCGAAACTAAATTTCGATTTGACACATTTCAAGTCCATTCGAAAATTCCGAAAATATTTCGTTTCGGCTCGGAAAACTTTTCGGATCTGTCGGTTTTCGGGTCAGATCCGATTCGGAAAATCGGCCGAATCCGAAAACACGAATCGGGAAATTTTGTGAAAATTCCGAAATTCCGAAACCCGAAACCCACATCCCTACCTTACATCTAGTTACTCTTTTATACCTTACATCTAGTTACTCTTTTATACCTTACATCTAGTTACGTTTTTATACCTTACAACTAGTAACTCTTTTATACCTTACATCTAGTTACTCTTTTATACCTTACATCTAGTTACGCTTTTATACCTTACATCTAGTTACGTTTTTATACCTTACATCTAGTTACGTTTTTATTCCTTACATCTAGTTACGTTTTTATACCTTACAACTAGTTACTCTTTTATACCTTACATCTAGTTACGCTTTTATACCTTACATCTAGTTACGTTTTTATACCTTACATCTAATTACTCTTCTATACCTTACATCTAGTTACGTTTTTATACCTTACATCTAGTTACGTTTTTATACCTTGCATCTAGTTACGCTTTTATACCTTACATCTAGTTACGCTTTTATACCTTACATCTAGTTACGTTTTTATACCTTACATCTAGTTACGTTTTTATACCTTACATCTAGTTACTCTTTTATACCTTACATCTAGTTACTCTTTTATACCTTACATCTAGTTACGCTTTTATACCTTACATCTAGTTACGTTTTTATTCCTTACATCTAGTTACGTTTTTATACCTTGCATCTAGTTACGCTTTTATACCTTACATCTAGTTACGCTTTTATACCTTACATCTAGTTACGTTTTTATACCTTACATCTAGTTACGCTTTTATACCTTACATCTAGTTACGTTTTTATTCCTTACATCTAGTTACGTTTTTATACCTTACATCTAGTTAAGTTTTTATACCTTGCATCTAGTTACGCTTTTATACCTTACATCTAGTTACGCTTTTATACCTTACATCTAGTTACGCTTTTATACCTTACATCTAGTTAAGTTTTTATACTTACATCTAGTTACGCTTTTATACCTTACATCTAGTTACGTTTTTATACCTTGCATCTAGTTACGCTTTTATACCTTACATCTAGTTACGTTTTTATACCTTACATCTAGTTACGTTTTTATACCTTACATCTAGTTACGTTTTTATTCCTTACATCTAGTTACGTTTTTATACCTTGCATCTAGTTACGCTTTTATACCTTACATCTAGTTACGCTTTTATACCTTACATCTAGTTAAGTTTTTATACCTTACATCTAGTTACGCTTTTATACCTTACATCTAGTTACGTTTTTATACCTTGCATCTAGTTACGCTTTTATACCTTACATCTAGTTACGTTTTTATACCTTACATCTAGTTACGTTTTTATACCTTACATCTAGTTACGCTTTTATACCTTACATCTAGTTACGCTTTTATACCTTACATCTAGTTACGTTTTTATACCTTACATCTAGTTACGTTTTTATACCTTACATCTAGTTACGCTTTTAAAGATCTATGACCCTTTAATGGAGCATTTTAATTTTATGTTCCTTGTATAATGAACTGGGATTTAGAACCTGGTCCACATATTAGGAGGGCTGGTACGTCTGATGACCGGAGCATTGTTACATTTGTAGTAGATTGGGTCTCTGTTCGGCCCTGTTTGTGTAAGCTGTGTCTCCTGTTCCTTTATATTAGTATTAGGTCCCTGTTGCAAATGACAGGATTTAAGGATTTGTACTTTTCACAAGTTACGTTGAAGCAGAAATCCATCCATACATACACGCTGTCAAAGATTGGCTATATTATGCTAAACCCTGATTCCCTTCTAATGCTCTGAGCCTCGACGCTGCAATAAAGCGCAGATACAAATGCTTTTGACAAGATTCTCCTACGCGCGAGTTAAGGATCTGATCCAGCAGCGTTTTCTGGCTTCTAGTAAAGCAGAAATCTGTGGGAAGAAGCTTAAAAGGAAGAGTAAAAAGTGCTCACTTTCCACTCGAGTCACAGCAAATACCCAGCGACACAAGCTTGCGAAAAAATGTTTGATAAACGAACAGGCAAGAGACATGTGTCCAATAAAGCACAAATTGCAAATCAATAAAGCCACGTGAAGCCAATGGATGGCGGCGAGAAGGGACCCTTTAAATAATGCTCTGTAACGACAGCATTTCTGATCATTACAAACGTCTGCCCTGATAATTAAACGCCCGTCCCGGCCCTGGGAGACATTATTTAATTGTTTTCCTTAAAAGGGAAAAAACTCGGAAAGGTTAATAGAAATAATGAGCTCACATCAGATCATTGACAAACAGCTGCCACACGCGTGTCCGGACTCCTACGAACATGCGATCAGCGCAGCGAGGCTAAAGCAACCCATTACTTCTTGTATTATTTAAATCCGCAAAAGGCTGGAATTCTTCCTGGTACGGATGTGCGTTTCGATTCGGTCCGATTGGTTTTTTTCACGAATTGGGCCGATTCGGTACCTCGGATACGACCGATCTTCCGAATCGGATCAGATCCGAATATGTCCGATATGAAAACATTTCCAATATGAAATAATTTAGTTTTTTCGTACGGACGTGAAAATTGTAAAATCGCAAGTCATTCTCGTTCCATTCGTGATTTCGGTTTCATTTTGGTCATTTCAGACATCGTATTTTTCAGTTCCATTGCTGATTCCGTAATTTCGTATAGTTTCCAATGATCTGATATTAATGTCGATACGGTAATTCTGCTGATTCTATCTTTTTTTATTAAATAAAGATCCTATTTTTCTTAGGAATATGCATTGCACAACTTTATTTAATCATATTAAAATGGTATGAAAGGAACAAAAATTAACAAAACGATTTAAAAAACGCAAAAAAAAAATACTGACCCAAGTGGTCTGACTTTTAAAAAAACAGAACAAAAGGTTTTAAAACAGAAAAAAAGTTGAACAAAATAATCAGAAATGAAAAAAACAAAACCCACTGCTGGGAAGCGCCTCTCTGCGGTATAATTAATGCAGCATATGAATCCACACACTGCTGGGAAGCGCCTCTCTGCGGTATAATTAATGCAGCATATGAATCCACACACTGCTGGGAAGCACCTCTCTGCAGTATAATTAATGCAGTATATGAATCCACACACTGCTGGGAAGCACCTCTCTGCAGTATAATTAATGCAGCATATGAATCCACACACTGCTGGGAAGCGCCTCTCTGCAGTATAATTAATGCAGCATATGAATCCACACACTGCTGGGAAGCACCTCTCTGCGGTATAATTAATGCAGCATATGAATCCACACACTGCTGGGAAGCGCCTCTCTGCGGTATAATTAATGCAGCATATGAATACACACACTGCTGGGAAGCGCCTCTCTGCGGTATAATTAATGCAGCATATGAATCCACACACTGCTGGGAAGCGCCTCTCTGCGGTATAATTAATGCAGCATATGAATACACACACTGCTGGGAAGCGCCTCTCTGCGGTATAATTAATGCAGCATATGAATCCACACACTGCTGGGAAGCGCCTCTCTGCGGTATAATTAATGCAGCATATGAATACACACACTGCTGGGAAGCGCCTCTCTGCGGTATAATTAATGCAGCATATGAATCCACACACTGCTGGGAAGCGCCTCTCTGCGGTATAATTAATGCAGCATATGAATACACACACTGCTGGGAAGCACCTCTCTGCAGTATAATTAATGCAGCATATGAATCCACACACTGCTGGGAAGCGCCTCTCTGCAGTATAATTAATGCAGCATATGAATCCGCACACTGCTGGGAAGCACCTCTCTGCAGTATAATTAATGCAGCATATGAATCCACACACTGCTGGGAAGCGTCTCTCTGCAGTATAATTAATGCAGCATATGAATCCACACACTGCTGGGAAGCGTCTCTCTGCAGTATAATTAATGCAGCATATGAATCCACACACTGCTGGGAAGCACCTCTCTGCAGTATAATTAATGCAGCATATGAATCCACACACTGCTGGGAAGCACCTCTCTGCGGTATAATTAATGCAGCATATGAATCCACACACTGCTGGGAAGCGCCTCTCTGCAGTATAATTAATGCAGCATATGAATCCGCACACTGCTGGGAAGCACCTCTCTGCAGTATAATTAATGCAGCATATGAATCCACACACTGCTGGGAAGCGCCTCTCTGCAGTATAATTAATGCAGCATATGAATCCGCACACTGCTGGGAAGCACCTCTCTGCAGTATAATTAATGCAGCATATGAATCCACACACTGCTGGGAAGCACCTCTCTGCAGTATAATTAATGCAGCATATGAATCCGCACACTGCTGGGAAGCACCTCTCTGCAGTATAATTAATGCAGCATATGAATCCACACACTGCTGGGAAGCACCTCTCTGCGGTATAATTAATGCAGCATATGAATCCACACACTGCTGGGAAGCTCCTCTCTGCGGTATAATTAATGCAGCATATGAATCCACACACTGCTGGGAAGCGCCTCTCTGCGGTATAATTAATGCAGCATATGAATCCACACACTGCGGGGAAGCACCTCTCTGCGGTATAATTAAGGCTAGGGTCAGACGAACGCATTTTTATGTTGTCTGTGAAAAAGTGCGTTCGAACGAATGGACGCATTTTTTCACAGAATACGTGATAGCGGTCATACTATGCGCATTTTCGTCCGTGATTTTGTACGGATCATCAATAAAACACTTTTTGTGTCTGGACGTTATGTTGGCCGGACATTAGCAGCGTCTGACGTCTCCTAATCACGCACACACGCCGCTAGCGGACGCAGCGCACTCTGTACGTCAGTACCTGCGGTTTCACGTTCTCGAAAAAATGCGTTCATTTTCCACTTGCGTTGCGCAGCCGGACTTTTGTGCGACCGTACTTCGTATATTGGCCGTCATTGCCCATCATTTGCTGCTAGTGCGGCCGTGATTAAGTGCGGCTGCACGCGCGTTCGCACTGCCTCAGTCTGACCCTAGCCTAATGCAGCATATGAATCCACACACTGCTGGGAAGCGCCTCTCTGCAGTATAATTAATGCAGCATATGAATCCACACACTGCTGGGAAGCGCCTCTCTGCAGTATAATTAATGCAGCATATGAATCCACACACTGCGGGGAAGCACCTCTCTGCGGTATAATTAATGCAGCATATGAATCCACACACTGCTGGGAAGCTCCTCTCTGCGGTATAATTAATGCAGCATATGAATCCACACACTGCGGGGAAGCGCCTCTCTGGGTATAATTAATGCAGCATATGAATCCGCACACTGCTGGGAAGCGCTTCTCTGCGGTCTAATTAATGCATCATATGAATCCACACACTGCGGGGAAGCTCCTCTCTGCGGTATAATTAATGCAGCATATGAATCCACACACTGCGGGGAAGCGCCTCTCTGGGTATAATTAATGCAGCATATGAATCCGCACACTGCTGGGAAGCGCTTCTCTGCGGTCTAATTAATGCATCATATGAATCCACACACTGCGGGGAAGCACCTCTCTGCTGTATAATTAATGCAGCATATGAATCCGCACACTGCTGGGAAGCGCTTCTCTGCGGTATAATTAATGCAGCATATGAATCCACACACTGCTGGGAAGCGCCTCTCTGCGGTATAATTAATGCAGCATATGAATCCACACACTGCTGGGAAGCGCCTCTCTGGGTATAATTAATGCAGCATATGAATCCGCACACTGCTGGGAAGCACCTCTCTGCGGTATAATTAATGCAGCATATGAATCCACACACTGCTGGGAAGCGCCTCTCCGCGGTATAATTAATGCAGCATATGAATCCACACACTGCTGGGAAGCGCCTCTCTGCAGTATAATTAATGCAGCATATGAATCCACACACTGCTGGGAAGCACCTCTCTGCAGTATAATTAATGCAGCATATGAATCCACACACTGCTGGGAAGCGCCTCTCTGCAGTATAATTAATGCAGCATATGAATCCACACACTGCGGGGAAGCGCCTCTATGTGGTATAATTAATGCAGCATATGAATCCACACACTGCTGGGAAGCACCTCTCTGCAGTATAATTAATGCAGCATATGAATCCACACACTGCGGGGAAGCGCCTCTATGCGGTATAATTAATGCAGCATATGAATCCACACACTGCTGGGAAGCGTCTCTCTGCAGTATAATTAATGCAGCATATGAATCCACACACTGCTGGGAAGCGCCTCTCTGCGCGGTATAATTAATGCAGCATATGAATCCACACACTGCTGGGAAGCGCCTCTCTGCAGTATAATTAATGCAGCATATGAATCCACACACTGCTGGGAAGCGCCTCTCTGCAGTATAATTAATGCAGCATATGAATCCACACACTGCGGGGAAGCACCTCTCTGCAGTATAATTAATGCAGCATGTGAATCCACACACTGCTGGGAAGCGTCTCTCTGCAGTATAATTAATGCAGCATATGAATCCACACACTGCTGGGAAGCGCCTCTCTGCGGTATAATTAATACAGCATATGAATCCACACACTGCTGGGAAGCGCCTCTCTGCAGCACAATTAATGCAGCATATGAATCCACACACTGCTGGGAAGCGCCTCTCTGCGGTATAATTAATGCAGCATATGAATCCGCACACTGCTGGGAAGCGTCTCTCTGCAGTATAATTAATGCAGCATATGAATCCACACACTGCTGGTAAGTGTCTCTCTGCAGTATAATTAATACAGCATATGAATCCACACACTGCTGGGAAGCACCTCTCTGCGCGGTATAATTAATGCAGCATATCAATCCACACACACACTGCGGGGAAGCACCTCTCTGCAGTATAATTAATACAGCATATGAATCCACACACTGCTGGGAAGCGTCTCTCTGCGGTATAATTAATACAGCATATGAATCCACACACTGCTGGGAAGCACCTCTCTGCGGTATAATTAATGCAGCATATGAATCCACACACTGCTGGGAAGCGCCTCTCTGCGGTATAATTAATGCAGCATATGAATCCACACACTGCTGGTAAGTGTCTCTCTGCAGTATAATTAATACAGCATATGAATCCACACACTGCTGGGAAGCACCTCTCTGCGCGGTATAATTAATGCAGCATTTGAATCCACACACACACTGCGGGGAAGCACCTCTCTGCAGTATAATTAATACAGCATATGAATCCACACACTGCTGGGAAGCGCCTCTCTGCGGTATAATTAATACAGCATATGAATCCACACACTGCTGGGAAGCACCTCTCTGCGGTATAATTAATGCAGCATATGAATCCACACACTGCTGGGAAGCGCCTCTCTGCGGTATAATTAATGCAGCATATGAATCCACACACTGCTGGGAAGCGTCTCTCTGCAGTATAATTAATGCAGCATATGAATCCACACACTGCTGGGAAGCGCCTCTCTGCAGTATAATTAATGCAGCATATGAATCCACACACTGCTGGGAAGCGCCTCTCCGCGGTATAATTAATTCAGCATATGAATCCACACACTGCTGGGAAGCGCCTCTCTGCAGTATAATTAATGCAGCATATGAATCCACACACTGCTGGGAAGCACCTCTCTGCAGTATAATTAATGCAGCATATGAATCCACACACTGCTGGGAAGCGCCTCTCTGCAGTATAATTAATGCAGCGTATGAATCCACACACTGCTGGGAAGCGCCTCTCTGTGGTATAATTTATGCAGCATATGAATCCACACACTGCTGGGAAGCACCTCTCTGCAGTAAAATTAATGCAGCATATGAATCCACACACTGCTGGGAAGCGCCTCTCTGCAGCATAATTAGTGCAGCATATGAATCCACACACTGCTGGGAAGCGTCTCTCTGCAGTATAATTAATGCAGCATATGAATCCACACACTGCTGGGAAGCGCCTCTCTGCGGTATAATTAATTCAGTATATGAATCCACACACTGCTGGGAAGTGCCTCTCTGCGGTATAATTAATGCAGCATATGAATCCGCACACTGCTGGGAAGCGTCTCTCTACAGTATAATTAATGCAGCATATGAATCCACACACTGCTGGGAAGCACCTCTCTGTGCTGTATATTTAATGCAGCATATGAATCCACACACTGCTGGGAAGCACCTCTCTGTGCGGTATATTTAATGCAGCATATGAATCCACACACACACTGTGGGGAAGCACCTCTCTGCAGTATAATTAATGCAGCATATGAATCCACACACTGCTGGGAAGCGCCTCTCTGCGGTATAATTAATGCAGCATATGAATCCACACACTGCTGGGAAGCGCCTCTCTGCAGTATAATTAATGCAGCATATGAATCCACACACTGCTGGGAAGCGCCTCTCTGCGGTATAATTAGGCTGGGGTCAGACCAGCGCACTTTTATCGTGCGTTGTGGCGCACATAATTACTGCCGCACTAGCAGCAGATGACGGGCAATGACGGCCAATATACAATGTACGGCCGCACAAAAGTCCAGCCGTGCAACGCAAGCTGTTATAACTGTAAAAGGATGTTGTACTAAGTACTAAGATTGAATGTCACTTGGGGGTTGAATAAAACTGATAATGATGTGAGCACAGAAAAGACATTTGTGCTTATTTCATTATAAATGTTATGTTATATTTGTCTGACCTACACGTGCCTCTTTGATTTAATTGTAAGCAAGATGACTGAATGATCAAAATCAATGTCAAACTGGCCAAAACACTCAATTTTTGTGGGGGTTGAATCATTTTGAACACAACTGTATATGTATATGTATCCTGTCTGTATATTATAACTTTAAATGCAATAAAACTTTAATTTTCAATAATTTACAAGTAGGGATGAGCTGTTCGGTTCGATCAGTTCGGAGTTCGATTCGAACTTTGGCTGTTTGCAAGTTCGCGAACTTCGAACTATTTGGCGTGTTCGGTTCGAGTTCAAAATTTTTATTTTTTTGAAAAAAGTATAAAAAATGCTTAATAAATACAAAAAAATCTAGAGATAAAGAGACTCTTTACTGCAGAATATTATAAGCAACGGTTTATTAGATATTGAATTAAAAACTAATGTCTGGGTGCAAAGATTCTCACCTCTAAATGACCTGTGCTCTCAAACGGCGTAAACAACAGGTGTTTAGTTAGTGTTTGGAAATAACATGTGCTTCTAATTAGTCCGGTCCCATGAATTCGATTCATTGTATGCAGACTGGGAGTGATAGGTGTCGTGTGTGGGTCTGTGATGGCGATGCTTCCATACATCCTACCACTAAATCCGCCACTTCATGGGCAGGCTATGGGGACCTCCTAGGCACGACATTTGAAGGAATTTTTCGTTTTTATTTTTAGCCCTTATTTTATGGAAAACTCACTGTTCCTTTAACCCTTTCACTGCTGAGGCATTTCACCGCTGTGTGCTGAGCTAATTTTTACCGCTTTCGCTCATCATGTTTAAACGCGATTTGAAGCCACATTTTATTATACGACCCAGACATATTATATATCGTTCTTTCCGGCAGACTCGGCAGATTCATAATATATAATTTTTATATGTATACGTCATGTTCTGCCTGTATATTATAACAAAAAATGCAATAAAACCTGAATTTTTAATCATCTGCAGCGTGTAAAGTGTTTTTTTTCACCTTTTATCACATGAGCGTTTGCGGTTATATTTTCTATGGGGTGCGCTTGTACAAAAATTAGAAATGGAGACTTATTAAATTTTTTGGGGGGAATTATGTGATTTTTAACAAACGCACAACATAGAAAAAAATCATTAGTGCAGCATCATTGTTCACATTATAATTTAAATGTGAACAATATTGCTGCATTAATAAAAATAACACACAAATAAAAATACAAGTTTTTTTTTATTTTATTTTTTCACTTTATACCTGGTCAGGTTGGGTATCATTCGAAAGGCCATGCTCAGGCAGCCGCCTTACTATCTGGCTTCCTGCCAGTTTGTGGGGGCGGAATTCCCCGGCCCCGAGCGCCGCCATCTTGGTCAGCCGGGCAGACCCGGCGTAGCGCTAGGGGCCGAACCACCTGACCAGCGCCGCGCGCGATCTTGCGAGAACGCGGCTGCGCTGGTCATGTGGTTCCCGCCTGGCGAGCGGCAAAGCTGCATCATGTCAGTGGCCGCTCGCCACCATAAAGGAACGCCGGCTGAGCCTGGGGGGCCTGGCAGCAGGTGAGAGCTGGGGGCAGATATATCCATATGTGAGCTGGGGGCAAATATCTCTCTCTCTCTATAGCAGCTTCTCTCTCTTTCTCTCTATAGCAGCTTCTCTCTATAGCAGCTTCTCTCTCTCTATAGCAGCTTCTCTCTCTCTAGCAGCTTCTCTCTCTCTATAGCAGCTTCTCTCTCTATAGCAGCTTCTCTCTCTATAGCAGCTTCTCTCTATAGCAGCTTCTCTTTCTTTCTCTCTATAGCAGCTACTCTCTTTATAGCAGCTTCTCTCTATTGCAGCTTCTCTCGCTCTCTCTATAGCAGCTTATCTCTGTCTCTATAGCAGCTTCTCTCTATAGCAGCTTCTCTCTCTATAGCAGCTTCTCTCTCTATAGCAGCTTCTCTCTCTATAGCAGCTTCTCTCTCTATAGCAGCTTCTCTCTCTATAGCAGCTTCTCTCTCTATAGCAGCTTATCTCTGTCTCTATAGCAGCTTCTCTTTCTATAGCAGTCTCTCTATATAGCAGCTTCTCTCTCTATATCAGCTTCTCTCTCTCGCAGCTTCTCTCTCTCTATAGCAGCTTCTCTCTCTCTCTATAGCAGCTTCTCTTTCTATAGCAGTCTCTCTATAGCAGCCTCTCTATAGCAGCCTCTCTATAGCAGCTTCTCTCTCTATAGCAGCCTCTCTATAGCAGCTTCTCTCTCTCTATAGCAGCCTCTCTATAGCAGCTTCTCTCTCTCTATAGCAGCCTCTCTCTATATAGCAGCTTCTCTCTCTCTATAGCAGCTTCTCTCTCTCTATAGCAGCTTCTCTCTCTATAGCAGCTTCTCTCTCTATAGCAGCTTCTCTCTCTATAGCAGCTTCTCTTTCTATTGCAGCTTCTCTCTCTCTCTCTCTCTCGCAGCTTCTCTCTCTCTATAGCAGCTTCTCTCTCTATAGCACTCTCTCTATAGCAGCTTCTCTCTCTATAGTAGCTTCTCTATAGCAGCTTCTCTCTCTATGGCAGCTTCTCTCTCTATAGCAGCTTCTCTCTCTAGCAGCTTCTCTCTCTATAGCAGCTTCTCTCTCTATAGCAGCTTCTCTCTCTATTGCAGCTTCTCTCTCTCTCTCTCTCTCGCAGCTTCTCTCTCTCTATAGCAGCTTCTCTCTCTATAGCACTCTCTCTATAGCAGCTTCTCTCTCTATAGTAGCTTCTCTATAGCAGCTTCTCTCTCTATAGCAGCTTCTCTCTCTAGCAGCTTCTCTCTCTATAGCAGCTTCTCTTTCTATAGCAGCTTCTCTCTCTATAGCAGCCTCTCTCTCTCTCTCTCTCGCAGCTTCTCTCTCTCTATAGCAGCTTCTCTCTCTATAGCAGCCTCTCTCTCTCTCTCTCGCAGCTTCTCTCTCTCTATAGCAGCCTCTCTCTCTATATAGCAGCTTCTCTCTCTATAGCAGATTCTCTCTCTCTATAGCAGCTTCTCTCTCTATAGCAGCTTCTCTCTCTATAGCAGCTTCTCTCTCTATAGCAGCTTCTCTATCTCTCTATAGCAGCTTCTCTTTCTATAGCAGCTTCTCTCTATAGCAGCTTCTCTCTATAGCAGCGTCTCTCTCTCTCTATAGCAGCTTCTCTCTCTATAGCAGCTTCTCTCTCTATAGCAGCTTCTCTCTCTATAGCAGCTTCTCTCTCTATAGCAGCTCTTCTCTCTATAGCAGCTTCTCTCTATAGCAGCTTCTCTCTATAGCAGCTTCTCTCTCTATAGCAGCTTCTCTCTCTATAGCAGCTTCTCTCTCTATAGCAGCTTCTCTCTCTATAGCAGCTTCTCTCTCTGTAGAAGCTTCTCTCTATAGCAGCTTCTCTCTCTATAGCAGCTTCTCTCTCTATAGCAGCTTCTCTCTCTATAGCAGCTTCTCTCTCTGTAGCAGCTTCTCTCTCTATAGCAGCTTCTCTCTCTATAGCAGCTGCTCTCTCTCTCTATAGCAGCTTCTCTCTCTCTCTCTCTCTCTCTATAGCAGCTTCTCTCTCTCTCTCTCTATAGCAGCTTCTCTCTCTATAAGCCGTTTCGAGAAAGGTCAAGACGAGTTCCGCTGGGAGACTTGGATGATCTACGAGAACAGCTAAATGAACTACAGAGGACTAAGGTGATTCAAGAAGTCTGTATGTGTCTCCAATAGTGATGGTTCGAAAGAAGAATGGTTCTATCCGTCTATGTATAGACTATCGCATGCTAAATCAGAGGACCATTCCTGATCAATATGCTACTCCTCGGATAGAAGATGCCCTACAGTGTTTGTCTGGAGCAAAATGGTTTAGTGTACTAGACCTGCGAAGTGGGTATCATCAGATACCGATGCATCCTGAGGACAAAGAGAAGACTGCGTTCATCTGCCCACTGGGGTTCTTTGAGTTCAACAGAATGCCTCAAGGCCTTATGGGGGCTCCCGCCACGTTCCAACGGTTAATTATTATTATTATTCTTTATTTATAAAGCGCCAGCATAGTCCGCAGCGCAGCGTTAATGGAGAAGACAGTCGGGGATATGAACTTGATAGAAGTGATAGAAGTGTTGGTGTATCTAGATGATATTATTATGTTCGGGAAGACTTTGGAAGAACATGAGCAATGGTTGGAGAAGGTCTTGAAGCGGCTCCATGAAGAGGGGTTGAAACTGTCCCTGGAGAAGTGTCAATTTTGTCTACCTTCCGTTACGCACCTGGGACATGTTGTTTCAGCAGAAGGTGTTTTGAAGGATCCTCGAAAGTTGGAAACCGTAGCTTCCTGGCCTAGACCCCGGAATGTTACCAAACTTAGATCTTTCCTGGGGTTCTGCTCATACTACCGAAGATTCGTAGGAGGATTTGCTAAGATAGCGCAACCTTTAAATAAACTCCTACTGAAAGAAGAAGTGGGAGAAGGCTCCAAGGCCTCTGATCGAAGTTCGTCGGCTGAAGAGCCAAGGAAGGCTTGAGAATCCATCCAAGAAGAATGGACTAATCAATGTGAAAGTGCCTTTATGAAGCTGAAAGAGAGTCTAACTCGAGCTCCCGTCCTGGCTTACGCTGATCCTCATAAGCCATATGAATTGCATGTGGATGCCAGCAGAGAAGGTCTAGGGGGAGTCTTATATCAAGAATATGATGGATTGTTGAGGCCTGTAGGGTATGTAAGCCGAAGCCTTACGCCTTCAGAGAAGAACTATCCTACCCACAAATTAGAGTTCTTAGCCTTGAAGTGGGCGGTAGTAGACAAGCTGAAAGATTATCTGTATGGGGCTGAATTTGTGATAAAGACTGACAATAATCCTTTTATGTCCGTCCGTACTACTGCACAACTGGATGCAACGGGACATCGGTGGTTGGCCGCTCTGCGAGGGTTTCGGTTCAGCCTTAAGTATCACCCTGGAGTGAATAATCGAGATGCAGATGCTTTGTCAAGAAGGCCCTACACTACAGAATGGACTCAGCTGACTCCAGATGGGGTGCAAGCCTTATGTCAGGGGGCGGAGCGCCGGGTCAAGGGAGCAGTTGAAGCAGAAGCTATAGGAGTTATGGCTGTGGGCGTTCCAGAACTTTATTGTAATCTTACACAGCTGAGGGTTGAAAGCCTACCTACTCTCTCGAAGCAGGATCTGAGAGCAGATCAGACTGAAGATCCTCTGATCGCTTTGACAATGAAAGCTATGAACGGGGATCAAAGGGGAGTTCTAATGACTAATTCCCCCGAAGGAGCCCGATTGGTATACAAGGAATGAGAGCGGCTGAAGATGCTGGATGGGGTGGTCTACTGAAGGGGCCCCTCGAACAATGCTGAAGAAATGCAACAGTTGTTCCTGCCCACCAAGCACAGAGAAGGTGTGTTGAGAGCATTGCATGATGACCATGGACATTTGGGTGCAGAGAGAACTTTTAAAATGGTGCGAGACCGATTCTACTGGCCTTGTATGAGATCTGAAGTTGAAAGTTATTGCCATTCGTGTTTGAGATGTATTCAGAGGAAGACCCTACCAACCCAAACTGCTCCAATGAGCCACCTGCAGAGTCAAGGACCCATGGATTTGGTGTGCATTGATTTCCTGTGCTTAGAGCCGGATGCTAGTGGGCAGGAAAATATTCTAGTAGTGACTGATCATTTCACCCATTATGCTCAAGCTTTCTCTACCAAAGACCAACGTGCTCCTACAGTGGCAAAGGTTTTAATGGAGAAGTTTTTTGTTCATTGTGGCCTACCAAAGAGAATCCACTCGGATCAGGGCAGAGACTTTGAGAGTCGACTTGTTGGGCAATTGCTAGAACTGTTAGGAATTCAAAAGACCCGAACTACTCCGTATCACTCCCAAGGTGATGCTCAACCAGAATGATTTAATTGCACTCTATTGAATATGTTGGGGACACTGTCAAACAGGGAGAAGCAGAATTGGAGTCGTCACATAGCTACACTGGTGCACGCGTATAACAGTACGGAGAGTGACGCTACTGGATACTGACCTTACTGTCTCATGTTCAGAAGAGAAGCTCGGCTGCCAGTTGATTTGGCATTTGGACTATCTCTTGATCAGACATCTGTGGCCTCTCACAAAAATTATGTGGACAGACTCCGGAAAAATTTGGCTTCTGCATTTGAACAGGCGCGTTTGACTTCAGAGGGCAGAGAACAGAGGAATAAGCGGAACTACGACTTGAGAGTCCGTGTACAAGACCTACAACCTGGTGATCGGGTTTTGTTGAAGAACTTGGGTGTTTCTGTAAAGCACAAGCTGGCGGATAGATGGAGTTCTCAAGTTTACATTGTCTGCAAACAACTGCCTGGTCTGCCAGTTTACCAAATCCGGCCAGATGGAAAGGCCGGGCCTCTAAAGAACTGGCACCGGAATCATCTGTTACCTTTGAGAGAAGCTGTAAGGATACCAGTTAGAGACGAACTTTCTTTGCCGAACCCTCCTGTTCCTCGTTCGGCTCCAGTTACTCGATCTCAGCAGTCACGGGTTGTTGAAGAAAGTGAAGAAGGAAGTTTTTGTCTAGACTGGGTGTGCCCGCCTGAGCCTGAAGAAGTCATTCCAGTTTCTGAACGGTGTGAAAGTAACCTGAGGCCTGAGGCTCCTGAATTCAGGTTTGAAGTACCTGAGACATCGGAGGTTCCTGTAATTTCAGAGGATGCATCCATAGATTACAGTTCTATGCCTTCACTGGAAGGCTCATACTCAGAGGAGGTGTCTGCTTCAGCTGTAGATGAGAGAATTGAGCCTGTAAATGTGGCACTTCCACCCGAAGAGGAGACAACTGAACCGGAGTCCAAACATTTGATCTGGCCCCCTCAGAGACTTACCTATGATTCACCGGGACATAGCACTGAAGAAGCTGTTACCACTGTGTGAAGGCAGCCCGAAGTGTCTGCTACGCTAGCTGAGGTAGTTAGGGACATGAGTCAGCTTGAGGATGTATATCTGACCCATTATATGTCTGCTACTGAGCCAGAATGTATTGATTGATGTAAATATTGCAATGTTATGTATCTGTTACACTCCCTTGGAGGGACCCAAGAGTTTAGGGGGGGAGAGTGTAGCGCTGCTTTAAAAACTGTATTCTGGTGCATTGAATTATTATGGCCACTAGGGGGAACCCGTGTATAACAGTTGGAAAGGGCCATGCTGGAATACAGAGACATTGTGGAATATGCTGGACAGAGCAGACTCCATCTCCCATCACCCTTTGCGTGAGGACAGGAAGTGGGTGGTACAGGAAGAGGAGAGGGATCAGCAACCTCGTGCAAGGCAGGAGAAAAGTGAGCGGAGCAGTGAAAGGTGGAGGACGCACATTGGAGCTGTCAAGGATCGCAACCAGGCCGGAGTACAGACGCTGTCTTACTGGTGCTGGAGATCGGGACAGTAATTGTGTTGGGACCTACCTACGCAGCGCTGAGAGGTCTGGAGGAAAAGCTGGTTCCGGCAGGACCCCGCATTAGGAGGCCACGCCGATCGATTGGGAGTGCAGGCGGCAGATCGTTTGTTCCAGTTGTGGAGATTTGGCAAGCAGGGAGCAGATTCAGTGGCATGGAGTCCCAGTACACAGCGGAGAAGATCTTTTGGTCGAGGCATCGAGTGCTGGACAGTTTCGTGCATCGGATGGGTGAGAGGCCTCCAGGCAACAGTTCCAAAACAGAAACGCATGCTGCAATATTGTTTAAATTCACAGGGCCCCAACGGTGACTAGTCAAAGAATGCGCTTTTCGTTCACTGGCCAGTTGACCATAGTACACAGGTACCCTAGACGTATATATTTTTTAGCTATTTTTCACGGGACTTAAACTCCAGAACTAATGGGGTTAACCAGTTTCTTTTACTGTCGCGTGTTTTTTCCCGCATTACGAATTCTTGTTACTCAAATACCGTATATGCGTATTATATGCTGCTTTATTGGGATCAGTAAAGAATAGAATATAGAAAAATCCACAACAGTGCTGGTGTATAGTTATTTCCTAGTGCGGCGAGACTATCCCGAGGTTTATTCAGCGGCTCCTTCGGGGGTGAGCGCTACACGGGCATCACGAAACGTCTCCCCTTGGTGGGGCATTCTCGGCTACCAGCAGAGATGGACGTGCAATGCATTGAAGGAGCTCCACATATCTGTGCTATTAAGGACCTTTAGAAGACTAATCTGGGCTTTTTTCTTTCTCCGACGGTCCCAGGGTGGCTGGCCATCGGAGCAGTGCAGTCCGGAGGCCGCTTGGATCCCCCCTCTGGACCAGAGACACCCCATTCCGGGCCTTAAGTGCCTGCGGAGCACGTTCTGCCGGCGGCCATCTTGGGGCCTAGGCTTTGGTGCCTGCACCTTCGGGCCTTCCTCCGGCCCCCTTTACAGAGATCCAGATTGTGGCGAGCTGCGAGGATGGAGGGCCCCTGTCCTCCGGCTGCTGCTGTTGGACCCGCAGCAGAGTTACCGGGGGTGAAAGCGGACCGGCGGCGGCTGATCTGCCCACCCCCACCAGATCTTTGGGGGCGATGCTGGAGGACCTGGAGGCCTGCCTAGCACTGATGCCCGGGAACAATGAGAGCCCAATTACGCGTGGCATGTGGCGTGCTCTCATGGAGGTACTGGGGACGGAACGGAAGACAGCGGTGGAGGACGCGGCGCCGTCGGTGGCTGAACCCTCGGCTTGCGTAGAGGAGGATGTCTCCAGGTCGGAGGCTGTGTTCCCGCAATGAGAAGGTGAAGTGGAGCCTACCCTGGAGGACGAGGCTGGGGTGGAGATACTCACCGAGGATGTGGTGGATTGGGAGGAAGCGGTGGTGGTCAGAGGCAGAGAATCGGGAAGCCTGGGAGACGAACGGATGCTGGTCCCCCTGTGTGCAGTGGTCGGGAAGGCTCTGGTCATCGGGAGGAGCACCGTTGCGGCTGTGATGGAGCAAACCGGCATATGTCCTCTTGAGACATCCACGGTGGTGGAGTCACCAGCAGGTGAACTGCCCCCTGGAGTGGCGCAGATGGACACTCGACCTCACGAGGAAGCCTGTCCTTCGACCGGTGCGATGTAGAGCTGGAGGACCCGGTGGACCTTCTGCGATGACACCCGCCTGTTCATTTGGTTAGATACAGGCTGAGGAGACCGGCTTTTTCTTTTGTTTTCCTCCTCTCCGGTACCAGGCCCCCCTTTGGATTTCAAATGCCCCCCTCTCCCTTGTAGATTCACCATGCCTGTCTTACAACCTTCACCATTCAGAGACACTGGCTGAGAACTTCACACCATTTTTGCCTGTGAGACACATCATTTTGTAGATGACCCCCTACCATTTCTCATCTTTCCCCAATTTTTTATTTTATTTTTTTTGTTCCCCTCCCTATGCTGAGATTTCACTTTGGGAACTTTTTTGCTATCTGAACGATGCAGCTTATGTGAGACTTTTCGTTATAGTCCACCGCCTGATTTTTGATGCTTACCTATTTTTACTGCTGCTTAAGTGTATTTTCGCTCCACCCCTTACCCCCCTCTTGATTTCTATTATATGCTGAGACCCCCCCCCTTTAGGGGGATGTTTATTATTCTTCACAAGTGGTACTTCTGCTGTGGATGGCCCTGCGCGGCCCTTGCTTTCATATGTTTGATTATATGCTGACTCATCTACAAAATAAAACTTTAAATTAGAAAAAACCGAAACGTCTCCTCCCAGATTTACCTCCGAATAAATTAATCTTTGACGGGTACACAGAGCCTTGGGCCCTAGATGGAACCAGAACACCCCACCTCGAGACGTAGTCGCCAGATTTCACTATTTTACCACTAAAGAAGCCCTGCTGACAGTGGCCAGAGGTCAAGAGGTGGAATATGAAGCTGCCCGCCTTACTTTTTTCCAAGACCTTGCACCATCTACTTTGGCTCGGCAAAAAGAATGGAGGGTAGTCACCGAAATCCTGCATCAAAATAATGTTCGTTATGCCTGGGGACTTCCCTTCAAGATTTTGGTAACAAAAGACAATCGCACTCATGCATATACTTATCTCTGCCAAGCCAAAGATCTTCTGAAATCCCTGGATCTGCCTATACCGCCTGCCTATATACACCCTCTACCACGACTTTCCTATTAGATTCTCTACATCTTTCAAATATCTTGGTATCACTTTAACTAATGAAACGCAATCTCTTTACAGTGCTAATTATACCACCTTAAGGGCTCAACTCAAACGGGACCTAGAGTGCTGGGACCGGTACATGACATCATGGGTGGGTCGTATATATTGTATAAAAATTTATATTTTGCCGCATTTATTATATTTCTTTCAGGCTGTTCCAACGGCAATTGATCCTGGGCACATTCATGACCTCCAAAAAGCTGTTGATACTTTCATCTGGAAGGGCAGGCGGCACCGTACCACTAGAGCAACTTTGTATAGGCCCAAAGAGGCTGGTGGGCTCGAGCTGCCGTGCTTGACATCTTACTACTATGCAGCTCAACTGGCCCAAATAGTGGCTTGGCACTCACCGCCTGCTACACGACGATGGGTGGACCTGGAAAGAGACCTCATGTACCCTGAACACCCCTGTTTCTGGATTTGGCTCCATCGGCAGCACCGTCCTATCTTGAATATTTCTTGCCCAGCCATTGTGAATTCAATTAAAATGTGGGATAAACTGACTGCAAAATGTGACCTCACCTCCTTCCCTTCCCCACTCATGCCGGTACTGCGGAATAAGGACTTCCTCTCAGGTTTTTCATCCTCTCAAGAGACTGGTTGGCTGGGCTCTCACATCTCGAGGATTTGCCACTTGTATCCAAAAGGCGTGTGGTTTCAAAACAAGGTTTAACCCCCTTCTTTACTGCTTCGGGGGTCATTCTCCTTCTCCCTCTTACAACGCCGGACATTTGCTAGACGACCACACATCAAGTTAGCAGCCCTCACTCCTCCATCTTATTTTGAAACCATATGCCTTCGAGGCTCATACCCTAAAGGCCTCATCTCCACATTGTATAGGAAAATAACAACGATGCTGGATTGGTCAGAACTTCACTACATACGTGCCTGGGAACGGGACTTTGGGAGGCTATTTCGGAAGCAATGAGAAGTGTATCCGTTTGTACTACGCATTAAGAACAGCTCATAAAGACGATTTTCAGGTGGTATACCACACCGACTCAAATCTCCCATTCGTCCCCGGGAACTCCAGACCTCTGCTGGAGAGGTTGTGGTCTTCGTGGCACGTACATTCACATGTGGTGGACTTTCCCTCAAGTTCTGAGGCCCGTTCAATACCTCAGCAGCTGCTGAATTGCTGCAGCGCAGCAATTCAGTTTGCTGCAGCAGGGTCATTGAACGCTTTGGTTGCGAATTTTGAATCCAAAATGGCCGACGATTTCTTAATGAAAAATTCAGATTGTTTTTCGGATCACTTGGACAAAATATAATAAAGAGAAGCAGTCAGCACAATGCGTTATGTACGCACACACCACAAATGATAGTTTTTAATGAATAAACGTTATGTTTACTTCTGAAACAATATATAAATTGAGCTGTAATATATGTCTATGTGCCGGGGAAATAATAAATAAATATTTTGTGCTTTGGTGAACAAGAACCTCAAAATTAACATTGCTGTACGGAATTATTGCTTGCTTCATGGCGGCGGCCATCTTGCTGTACGGCATTGTTACTTGCTTCATGGCGGCGGCCATCTTTAATACGTCACACTCAGCAACACGAAGCATCTCCTCGGGTCGCTGCAAGTGCTAGGTTAGCACTGCTGAGCGCTGAGCGGTTGAACGGCGTTCAATGGCAAGTTGCTAACTTTGAACGCGGCTCAGGGCTTTTGGGAGGAGACCCATACTCTGCTCCAGGCGGTCCTCCAACGGGAGACAGAAAAAGACCCCTGGGCCTACTTACTCTCCAGACCCCTACTGGACTTGTCACGACACGAAAATAAATTACTCTCAAAACTCACTCTGGCAGCCCGCATGGTATTGGCGGAGTTCTGGAATTGTCCGCAGGTTACTTCTTTTACAAAGATATATCCTAAAATACAGGACGTACAAACCATGGATGAACTTACGGCCATAACACAACATACTCTCCCATCCTATTACAAAATATGGACCCCTTGGATAAACCTGATGGGGTGTTGAGGGCGTATGTGTTGGGGATTCCCAGATTCCCCTATTATCATGACGGGGAATCATAATTATAATAAAGTCACGGAGACGAGTATTATGCTATCTTTCCTTTACTTAAGCCGATAGCAGCAAAGAAAATCTCTCAAATACAACAACAAAAGTATTTAGAGAGAAAAATACAGTTTAACAATACATATAACAATAGCAGGTAATGGTACAGTCCAGCTCCCTGCTGCCCAATCGTCAGGTAGACCGCTCCATAAATCGTCCTGGTAACCCTTGGCTCCTCCTCTTTTCTTGATGCGAGATAGGTCAACATCTTCTTCAATGAAATGGAAACAATGGAAGAATAATCATCCTTTGACAAACTCCAACAGGAAGTTAACACCTTCAATGTAGACTCCAACTTGAAGCTCAAGCATGGAAGAATGTTCATCTTTCAACGGAAAACTCCAACACGAAGCTCCAGCCTTCAACGCAAACTCCAACATGAAGCTCAAGCTCTTCTCCAACGAACAGAACAACGGAAGAACTCTTCCTCATCCAATGAAAGCTTCAACATGAAGTTTAGGCTGTCGGAAAATAAATGTATTAAAGATCACCAAGAGCTTCTAATAAGAAGGTTTGAAAAAATCCGTAATGATTACTGAAACATCAAAACCTAATAACCAAATATAAAGGGTGGGAATAACCCAATTATCGGGTGGAATAATACTCGCCTCCGTGTCTTTATTATAATTATGATTCCCCGTCATGATAATAGGGGAATTTGGGAATTATCCCACAAGACACGGAGGCTCTTATTATGCTAGTTCAAAGCTTAATTAATTAGTGATAGTGACATGTGACACACTGGTTTAACATAACACTCCCTAAAGGTGGATTCTCTGGACCAGTCTGCTGATTTAAGATGTCTACAAGACGACATCCACGGAAGAAAAAACCTCGGAAGCAGAAGCACTCCGGGATGAATGAGCTCCGAACATGGAGACGCCTACACCAGCTCCTGACATGATCCATTTAACCCACACAGCGAGTGTGGTGGAAGTTACAGAATCAGAACTTATGGTGTCACCCCCCCCCCCCCGAGTTTTACGGCTTTCTTTTTAACTACTCTTACTCCTAAATCAGTACTCTCAAATAACACTGAATGCTCATACACACAGCGCACATTACTGTGAGGTTTATTGCTGTGGAGCTCTCTCATATGCTCACACAAATTTTTGCCAACTGCCAGCAAGTACGGTGCCTGTTCGAAGGCAGTGAAAGCACACATGGATATATATTGCCCCAGCAGCTCTGGATATATTGCCCCCAGCAGCTCATCCATGGATATATATTGCCCCAGCTCACATATGGATATATTGCCCCAGTTCACAATTATATATTGCCCCCAGCAGCTCACCCATGGATATATATTGCCCCAGCTCACATATGGATATATTGCGCCTCAGCTCACATATGGATATATTGTGCCTCAGCTCACACATGGATATATTGCCCCAGACCAGCTCACACATGGATATTGCCCCAGCTCTCATGGATATGCCCCCAACACACATGGATACTGCCCCAAGCACACATGGATACTGCCCCCAGCACACATGGATAATGTCCCAGCTCACATGGATATGCCCCAGCAACTCTCATGGATATTGCCCCAGCTCCTCTCATGGATTTTTCCCCAGCTCCTCTCATGGATTTTGCCCCAGCTCCTCACATGGATATACTGCCCCAGCTTCTCTCATGGATAATGCCCCAGCTCCTCTCATGGATTTTGTCCCAGCTCCTCTCATGGCTATGCCCCCAGCTCCTCTCATTGATATTGCCCCAGCTCATGGATAATGCTCCAGCACATGGATATTGCCCCAGCTCATGGATACTGTCCCAGCTCATGGATATGCCCCAGCAGCTCGTGGATATACCCCAGCAGCTCATGGATATGCCATAGTTCATGGATATGCCCCAGCTCATGGATTTGCCCCCAGCACATGGATACTGCCCCAGCTCATGGATACTGCCCCAGCTCATGGATACTGCCCCAGCTCATGGATATGCCCCAGCTCATGGATATGCCCCAGATCATGGATTTGACCCAGCTCATGGATATGCCCCACCTCATGGATATGCCCCAGCTCATGGATATGCCCCAGCTCATACATAGATTTGCCCCAGCTCATGAATTTGCCCCAGCTCATGGATAATGCCCCAGCTCATGGATACTGCCCCAGCTCATGGATACTGCCCCAGCTCATGGATATTGCACCCAGCTCATGGATATTGCACCCAGCTCATGGATACTGCCCCAGCTCATGGATATGACCCAGCTCAAACATGGATTTGCCCCAGCTCATGGATATGCCCCATGGATTTGCCCCAGCTCATGGATTTGCCCCAGCTCATGGATACTGCCCCAGTTCATGGATATGCCCCAGCTCATGGATTTGCCCCAGCTCATGGATATGCCCCAGCTCATGGATATGGCCCAGCTCATGGAAATGCCCCAGCTCATGGAAATGCCCCAGCTCATGAAAATGCCCCAGCTCATGGATATGCCAGAGGTCATGGATACTGCACCAGCTCATGGATATGCCCCAGCTCATGGATACTGCCCCCAGCTCATGGCTTTGCCCCAGCTCATGGATATGCCCCATGGATTTGCCCCAGCTCATGGATTTGCCCCAGCTCATGGATACTGCCCCAGTTCATGGATATGCCCCAGCTCATGGATTTGCCCCAGCTCATGGATATGCCCCAGCTCATGGATATGGCCCAGCTCATGGAAATGCCCCAGCTCATGGAAATGCCCCAGCTCATGAAAATGCCCCAGCTCATGGATTTGCCAGAGGTCATGGATACTGCGCCAGCTCATGGATATGCCCCAGCTCATGGATACTGCCCCCAGCTCATGGCTTTGCCCCAGCTCATGGAAATGCCCCAGCTCATGGATTTGCCCCTGCTCATGGATACTGCCCCAGCTCATGGATAATGCCCCAGCTCATGGATAATGCCCCAGCTCATGGAAATACCCCAGCTCATGGAAATACCCCAGCTCATGGATATTGCCCCAGCTCATGGATATGCCCCAGCTCATGGAAATGCCCCAGCTCATGGATATGCCAGAGGTCAAGGATACTGCCCCAGCTCATGGATATGCCCCAGCTCATGGATACTGCCCCAGCTCATGGATACTGCTCCAGCAGGTCATGGATATGCCCCAGCACATGGATAATGCCCCAGCTCATGGATAATGCCCCAGCTCATGGATAATGCCCCAGCTCATGGAAATACCCCAGCTCATGGATATTGCCCCAGCTCATGGATATGTCCCAGCTCATGGATATGTCCCAGCTCATGGATATGTCCCAGCTCATGGATATGCCCCAGCACATGGATATGCCAGAGGTCAAGGATACTGCCCCAGCTCATGGATATGCCCCAGCTCATGGATACTGCCCCAGCTCATGGAAATGCCCCAGCTCATGGATTTGCCCCAGCTCATGGATAATGGCCCAGCACATGGATAATGCCCCAGCTCATGGATAATGCCCCAGCTCATGGAAATACCCCAGCTCATGGATATTGCCCCAGCTCATGGATATGTCCCAGCTCATGGATATGCCCCAGCTCATGGATATGCCAGAGGTCAAGGATACTGCCCCAGCTCATGGATATGCCCCAGCTCATGGATACTGCCCCAGCTCATGGAAATGCCCCAGCTCATGGATTTGCCCCAGCGCATGGAAATGCCCCAGGTCATGGTTTTGCCCCTGCTCATGGATACTGCCCCAGCTCATGGATAATGCCCCAGCTCATGGATAATGCCCCAGCTCATGGAAATACCCCAGCTCATGGAAATACCCCAGCTCATGGATATTGCCCCAGCTCATGGATATGCCCCAGCTCATGGATATGCCCCAGCTCATGGATATGCCAGAGGTCAAGGATACTGCCCCAGCTCATGGATATGCCCCAGCTCATGGATACTGCCCCAGCTCATGGATACTGCTCCAGCAGGTCATGGATATGCCCCAGCACATGGATAATGCCCCAGCTCATGGATAATGCCCCAGCTCATGGATAATGCCCCAGCTCATGGAAATACCCCAGCTCATGGATATTGCCCCAGCTCATGGATATGTCCCAGCTCATGGATATGCCCCAGCTCATGGATATGCCAGAGGTCATGGATATGCCCCAGCTCATGGATACTGCCCCAGCTCATGGATACTGCTCCAGCAGGTCATGGATATGCCCCAGCACATGGATAATGCCCCAGCTCATGGATAATGCCCCAGCTCATGGATAATGCCCCAGCTCATGGATATGTCCCAGCTCATGGATATGTCCCAGCTCATGGATATGTCCCAGCTCATGGATATGCCCCAGCACATGGATATGCCAGAGGTCAAGGATACTGCCCCAGCTCATGGATATGCCCCAGCTCATGGATACTGCCCCAGCTCATGGAAATGCCCCAGCTCATGGATTTGCCCCAGCTCATGGATAATGGCCCAGGACATGGATAATGCCCCAGCTCATGGATAATGTACCAGCTCATGGATAATGCCCCAGCTCATGGAAATACCCCAGCTCATGGATATTGCCCCAGCTCATGGATATGTCCCAGCTCATGGATATGTCCCAGCTCATGGATATGTCCCAGCTCATGGATATGCCCCAGCTCATGGATATGCCAGAGGTCAAGGATACTGCCCCAGCTCATGGATATGCCCCAGCTCATGGATACTGCCCCAGCTCATGGAAATGCCCCAGCTCATGGATTTGCCCCAGCTCATGGAAATGCCCCAGGTCATGGATTTGCCCCTGCTCATGGATACTGCCCCAGCTCATGGATAATGCCCCAGCTCATGGAAATACCCCAGCTCATGGAAATACCCCAGCTCATGGATATTGCCCCAGCTCATGGATATGCCCCAGCTCATGGATATGCCCCAGCTCATGGATATGCCAGAGGTCAAGGATACTGCCCCAGCTCATGGATATGCCCCAGCTCATGGATACTGCCCCAGCTCATGGATACTGCTCCAGCAGGTCATGGATATGCCCCAGCACATGGATAATGCCCCAGCTCATGGATAATGCCCCAGCTCATGGATAATGCCCCAGCTCATGGATAATGCCCCAGCTCATGGATATTGCCCCAGCTCATGGATATGTCCCAGCTCATGGATATGCCCCAGCTCATGGATATGCCAGAGGTCAAGGATACTGCCCCAGCTCATGGATATGCCCCAGCTCATGGATACTGCCCCAGCTCATGGAAATGCCCCAGCTCATGGATTTGCCCCAGCTCATGGATAATGGCCCAGCACATGGATACTGCCCCCAGCTCACCTCCTCCTGCGCCACGTGTTCGCTCCCTCTGAGAGTCCGGCGGCGCGCATTATTAAGGTGCCTCTACTCCCCGTTTTCGGGACCAATTTGACTGGTTAAGGATGTGAATAATTTCGGGATCTAACTCGGGGTTACATTAAGCTTATGTGACAAAGTTGGGGCTGGACACTCAGCCCTCAAATTACTTCTGGTTTGTTTATCCATATGCTGTTCTATATAAGGAGCCACATGCTCTATGTGTGTCCATTCCACTGACCGGGGATGTTTTAATTGCTCTGGTACAAACATTGAATTTCTTACAGCATCTACCGGATCAATAAGCGGTTTTTAGAATCAGTGGAATCAGGTGAGGAAACTGAATGTGAGGCCTCAGGAGAGGAGACCGGATCGTACTCCGGGTCAGAGGAATTCACCTCACAATCTGACATTGCTTCCTCTCTAGAATGTTCTGAGGAGCTGCCGGTATCTTTGCGCCTCTAGCGCGCTTCCTCTTTCTTTGTCAGCCGGAGTTAACTGGCTCCTTTTTTCGTCACAGTGATGTGCTGTGGAAATTCATTACAAGTACGGGTAGACGTAGGTTTTATGAGGGATATTTTTTGGGAGTTTCTCTTCTCCCTCATTGAAGTCTCAGGGACCTCATTATCCTGTCAGGAATCACTAGATAAAAATCTATCTGAAGTTGGGGAAATTATAAATGAACGTCTGGCTGAGAGATTCTCTAGACATTTTAACCAAATATACTCTAAGTATGAGGGAAAAACGTGGGCATAAGAACGAGGGCACCTGGGCAACAGGCAGGTTCGGGCCAGTCATAAACCACTTATTTATTTTATTTATTTATTTTAATTACTTATTTTAACTCCATTAATGGGAACTTTCCCGAGGCAACAAGCCGCGGCGTTCCGCAAATCCGTGAACCTCCGTGAGCATCACCTCAAAGCAGTGGCGCAAAGCCACGCCTCTCCTCAGCAACAGCTATGGGGAAGGCACCAAGCTCGTTGTTTCAGCTGATTCCTTTCCAAACGTATGTCTCCTGAGGTAAACTTGTGCGACTCACCGGCATGCGCGAGCCGACGCAAGCATTTACCTCAGGCAATGGTGCGAAGTCGCACCTCTCCCAATGACGGAGATATAGGGGAGGCGCCAAAACCACTAGAAAGCCGCCGTAAAGACGCTGTACAATCCCCCCAAGAGACAATAAAATACCAAATAAAGGCAAAGCCTAGTCCCTGCACATAAGTTCTAACGGATTGAAAATAAGTATAAACCAACACAAGCTAACAGTGTGTGTGTATAAACAATATACTAAATTAGAAAATATATATATATATATATCACTACAATAAAATACAGTTAAACTGTCAAATAATTTAATATAGAGCTTGCTGCTAATACTCATCTCGGCAGCAAAGAAAAGAGGAGGAGCCAAGGGTTACCAGGGAATTTATGGAGCGGTCTACCGGACGATTGGGCAGCAGGGATCTGGACTGTACCATTACCTGCTATTGTTATATGTATTGTTAAACTGTATTTTTCTCTCTAAATACTTTTGTTGTTGTATTTGAGAGATTTTCTTTGCTGCTATCGGCTTAAGTAAAGAAAAGATAGCATAATACTCGCCTCCGTGTCTTGTGGGATAATATGAGCCTCCGTGTCTTGTGGGATAATTATTAGGCCGGGTTCGTTACGGGCAAGACGTTGTGAGTCTGAGACGTTACACCCTGACATAGTTTGGGCTATTTTTTCTCTTATGATGTTGATTGATACGATGTTTCTTCATTTTCTTCTTTTCTTTCACTGTCCTGCTTCCTACTATTTCTTTCCTTTTTCTCTTCTTCTTCTCTACCTTTTGGGTCTGGGCAACCCTCCCTCCCCTCTTCTGTCCCCCCCTTCTTTTTTTTTTTTTTTCATAATGTATTACGGTGAATTATTTTGAATGTTTGTTACTTTATCTGATTTGAAAATAAAAAAGTATTTACAAAAAAAAAAAAAATTGAAATGGGGGACTTGTTACATACATTTTTTTTAGGGGAAAATTACATGATTTTTAACAAACGAACCCCATACAAAAATCGTTAGTGCAGCATCATTGTTCACATTATAATTGAAATGGGAACAATATTGCTACATTAGCAAAACAAAAACAAAAAAAAATAAAAAATTTAACAAAAAATAAAGTTATTTTTTAATATTATTTCATTAAATTTTTTTCTTAACTTTTAACATGATCAGGTTTAGTATGGTTGGAAAGGCCATGCTCTGGTCGATCCAACAATACCAAATATTAACCCCTAGCTGCCACTGATCGGGAGATAGGGGGTTCATTGGAACCCCCTATCTCCACCATTGGTGGCAGCTAGGGGTTAACTCCAGAACTTCCTCTATCCGAGGTCCCTATGTGAAACATCGGGACTTTGGATAGAGTAAGTCTGCCGTTAAACATATAAGCAGTCTTATTTTCTAAAGTTCAGGACGCTGGATAGCAACAGGTTGTGAAAAAAACACTTTACACCTTGTAAATAGGGATGAGACGAACACCCCCGAATTCGGTTCGCATTCGAACTTTTCAAAAGTTCGAACTCGAACACGAACTCAATACAAGTCAATGGGACTCAAAGTTCGATCTTTAGAGTGCCCTCCAAGAGGGCATATATACTAGATATTTGCCATAAAAGGTGTATGGGGGTCCGGGTAGTGCCATGGGGGACAGGAAACAAGGACAAAAAGTTTTAAAAAAAAAAGACGTTTTTAACCCCTTCACTGCTGACGACGTGTGGGACACGTCCTCAGTTACTCCAGCTGTATGCTGAGGAGGACGTGTCCCACACGTCATCAGCTTTGCGGAACCCCTGGCGGAGATACTCACCTCTCTGTCCGGGGTCCCGCGGCGTTCTGACTTCAGTGTCCTCAGACGCTGAAGTCAAGCTCCTCCCGACGTAAATGACGCCATCGCGCCATGACGACATTTCCAGGCGACCTCCGGCCAGGGCCGGGGCAAGCATTTTTATCTAGTCAGGTGAAGGTGCATTTTGGTGCCCCCCCATCCATGTCATGTCAAGCCAATCAGGATAGAGGTGCCATGATAATCTCTATATATACACATATATGTACACTAGGGCTGCTCATATATTTGCCCCCAGCTCATATGTGGATATATTTGCCCCCAGATCACATGGGTATATATTGCCCCAGCTCATATGGAAATATTTGTCCCAGCTCATATAGGTATATTTGCCTCCAGATCACATGTGGTAATATTTGCCCCCAACTCATGGATATATTTGCCCCCAACTCATGGATATATTTGTCCCCAGCTCATGGATATATACAGTGGCGTAGCGTGGGTTGTCAGCGCCCGGGGCCAGCCAAGAATTGTGCGCCTCCCCCAACCTGTGGACACGTTATATTGCCCCAGCTCTCACATGGATACTGCCCCAGCTCACACATGGATATTGCTCCAGCTCACACATGGATTTGCCCCAGCTCACACATGGATTTGCCCCAGTTCATGGATTTGCCCCAGTTCATGGATACTGCCCCAGCTCATGGATACTGCCCCAGCACATGGATTTGCCCCAGCTCACACATGGATTTGCCCCAGCTCACGGAAATGCCCCAGCTCATGGAAATGCCCCAGCTCACACATGGATTTGCCCCAGCACATGGATTTTCCCCAGCACATGGATTTGTCCCAGCTCATGGATTTGTCCCAGCTCATGGATTTGTCCCAGCTCATGGATTTGCCCCAGCACATGGATTTGCCCCAGCACATGGATTTGTCCCAGCTCATGGATATGTCCCAGCTCATGGATTTGCCCCAGCTCTCACCTGAATATTGCCCCAGCTCCGGATCCAGCAGCGGTTGAGGGGACCCAGATGCCGGGCAGCAGGAGTGCCTGTCGGCTGCCCGGTCCTGAACAGCGTGCGAGTCCGTCCTGTTGAAGGGGAGGCGGCTGCGTGCGTGCGCAGGTCACGCGGTCCGGCCAGTCAGGTGGTACAGAGACTCCCCTTCAACAAGACGGACTCACTGTTCAGGACCGGGCAGCCGGCAGGCACTCCCGCTGCCCGGCATCTGAGTCCCCTCAACCCGCGGGCCCTTGGGCGGCGCCCGAGGGCCCGGCTGGTCAGTCCGGGCCACAAGTTTTAGGGGCGCAAATTTCTTTTGAAATTATGCGCCCCTAAGAAATCTGCGCCCGGGGCCACGGCCCCCCTGCCCCCCCCCATGCTACGCCACTGGATATATATATATTTGCCCCCAACTCATGGATATATTTGCCCCCAGATCACATGTGGATATATTTTCCCCAGCTCATGGATATATTTGCCCCCAGTTCATGGATATATATATATTTGCCCCTAACTCATGGATATATTTGCCCCCAACTCATGGATATATTTGCCCCAGATTACATGGGTATATATTGCCCCAGCTGATATGGAGATATTTGCCCCCAGATCACATGTGGATATATTTGCCCCCAACTCACGGATATTTTTGCCCCCAGATTACATGGGTATATATTGCCCCAGCTGATATGGAGATATTTGCCCCCAGCTCACATATGGATAGATCTGCCTCCAGCTCTCACCTGCTGCCAGGCCCCCAGGCTCCGCCGGCATTCCTTAATGGTGGCATGAACATGCTGACATGATGCAGCTTTGCCGCTCGCCGGGCGGGAACCACATGACCAGCGCAACCGCGTTCTCGCGAGATCGCGCGCAGCGCTGGTCAGGTGGTTCGGCCCCTAGCGCTATGCCGAGTCTCCCCGGCTGACCAAGATGGCGGCGCTCGGGGCCGGGGAATTCCACCCCACAAACTGGCAGGAAGCCGGATAGTAAGGCAGCCGCCTGTGCGTTTGTTAAAAATCACATAATTCCCCCCAAAAAATTTAATAAGTCTCGATTACTAATTTTTGTACAAGCGCACCCCATAGAAAATATAACCGCAAATGTTCATGTGATAAAAGGTGAAAAAAACACTTTATACCCTGCAGATGATTAAAAATTCAAGTTTTATTGCATTTTTTGTTATAATATACAGGCAGAACATGACGTATACATATAAAAATTATATATTATGAATCTGCCGAGTCTGCCGGAAAGAACGATATATAATATGTCTGGGTCGTATAATAAAATGTGGCTTCAAATCGCGTTTAAACATGATGAGCGAAAGCGGTAAAAATTAGCTCAGCACACAGCGGTGAAATGCCTCAGCAGTGAAAGGGTTAAAGGAACAGTGAGTTTTGCATAAAATAAGGGTTAAAAATAAAAACGAAAAATTCCTTCAAATAGCGTGCCTAGGAGGTCCCCATAGCCTGCCTGTGAAGTGGCGGATTTAGTGGTAGGATGTATGGAAGCATCGCCATCACAGACCAACACATGCCACCTATCACTCCCAGTCTGCATACAATGCATCAAATTCATGAGACCGGACTAATTAGAAGCACATGTTATTTCTAAACACTAATTAAACACCTGTTGTTTACGCCATTTGAGACTAGCACAGGTCATTTAGAGGTGAGAATCTTTGCACCCAGACATTAGTTTTTAAATCAATATCTAATAAATCGTTGCTTATAATATTCTGCAGTAAAGAGTCTCTTTATTTCTAGATTTTTTAGTATTTAAGCATTTTTTATAACTTTTTTAAAAAAAAAAAATTTGAACTCGAACCGAACACGCCAAAAAGTTCGAAGTTCGCGAACTTGCAAACAGCCAAAGTTCGAATCGAACTCCAAACTGATCGAACCGAACAGCTCATCCCTACTTGTAAATTATTGAAAATTAAAATTTTATTGCATTTTAAGTTATAATATACAGACAGGATACATATACATATAACACAGACGTATACATTAATTATACCGCAGAGAGGCGCTTCCCAGCAGTGTGTGGATTCATTTGCTGCATTAATTATACTGCAGAGAGGCGCTTCCCAGCAGTATGTGGATTCATATGCTGCATTAATTATACTGCAGAGAGGCGCTTCCCAGCAGTATGTGGATTCATATGCTGCATTAATTATACCGCAGAGAGGTGCTTCCCAGTAGTGTGTGGATTCATATGCTGCATTAATTATACCGCGCAGAGAGGCGCTTCCCAGCAGTGTGTGGATTCATATGCTGCATTAATTATACCGCAGAGAGGCGCTTCCCAGCAGTGTGTGGATTCATATGCAGCATTATTTATAGCGCAGAGAGGTGCTGCCCAGTGTGTGGTTTCATATGTTGCATTATTTATACTGCAGAGAGACGCTTCCCAGCAGTGTGTGGATTCATATGCTGCATTAATTATACTGCAGAGAGGTGCTTCCCAGCAGTGTGTGGATTCATATGCTGCATTAATTATACTGCAGAGAGACGCTTCCCAGCAGTGTGTGGATTCATATGCTGCATTAATTATACTGCAGAGAGGCGCTTCCCAGCAGTGTGTGGATTCATATGCTGCATTAATTATACCGCAGAGAGGCGCTTCCCAGCAGTGTGTGGATTCATATGCTGCATTAATTATACTGCAGAGAGGTGCTTCCCAGCAGTGTGTGGATTCATATGCTGCATTAATTATACTGCAGAGAGGCGCTTCCCAGCAGTATGTGGATTCATATGCTGCATTAATTATACCGCAGAGAGGTGCTTCCCAGCAGTGTGTGGATTCATATGCAGCATTAATTATACTGCAGAGAGGCGCTTCCCAGCAGTGTGTGGATTCATATGCTGCATTAATTATACCGCAGAGAGGGGCTTCCCAGCAGTGTGTGGATTCATATGCAGCATTATTTATATTGCAGAGAGGCGCTTCCAGCAGTGTGTGGATTCATATGCTGCATTAATTATACTGCAGAGAGGTGCTTCCCAGTGTGTGGTTCATATGTTGCATTATTTATACTGCAGAGAGACGCTTCCCAGCAGTATGTGGATTCATATGCTGCATTAATTATACCGCAGAGAGGTGCTTCCCAGCAGTGTGTGGATTCATATGCTGCATTAATTATACTGCAGAGAGGTGCTTCCCAGCAGTGTGTGGATTCATATGCTGCATTAATTATACCGCAGAGAGGCGCTCCCAGCAGTGTGTGGATTCATATGCTGCATTAATTATACTGCAGAGAGGTGCTTCCCAGCAGTGTGTGGATTCATATGCTGCATTAATTATACTGCAGAGAGGCGCTTCCCAGCAGTGTGTGGATTCATATGCTGCATTAATTATACTGCAGAGAGGCGCTTCCCAGCAGTGTGTGGATTCATATGCTGCATTAATTATACTGCAGAGAGGCGCTTCCCAGCAGTGTGTGGATTCATATGCTGCATTAATTATACTGCAGAGAGGCGCTTCCCAGCAGTATGTGGATTCATATGCTGCATTAATTATACCGCAGAGAGGTGCTTCCCAGCAGTGTGTGGATTCATATGCTGCATTAATTATACCGCAGAGAGGCACTTCCCAGCAGTGTGTGGATTCATATGCTGCATTAATTATACTGCAGAGAGGTGCTTCCCAGCAGTGTGTGGATTCATATGCTGCATTAATTATACTGCAGAGAGGCGCTTCCCAGCAGTGTGTGGATTCATATGCTACATTAATTATACTGCAGAGAGGCGCTTCCCAGCAGTGTGTGGATTCATATGCTGCATTAATTATACCGCAGAGAGGCGCTTCCCAGCAGTGTGTGGATTCATATGCTGCATTAATTATACCGCAGAGAGGCGCTTCCCAGCAGTGTATGGATTCATATGCTGCATTAATTATACTGCAGAGAGGTGCTTCCCAGCAGTGTGTGGATTCATATGCTGCATTAATTATACTGCAGAGAGGCGCTTCCCAGCAGTGTGTGGATTCATATGCTGCATTAATTAATTTATTTATTTTCGTTTTAAATCATCTTATTTGTTCTGGTTTTTTTTTTCGTTTCTGTAATTTTGTTCAACTTTCTTTCCGTTTTTTTAAAACCTTTTGTTCTGGTTTTTATTTTTAAAGTCAGACCATTTGGGTCAGTATTTTTGCGGTTTTTAAATCGTTTTGTTCATTTTTGTTCCTTTCATACCATTTTAATATGATTAAATAAAGTTGTGCAATGCATATTCATAATAAAAAAAGGATCTTTATTTAATAAAAAATTATAGAATCGGCAGAATTACCGTATCGACATTAATATCGGATCATCTGAAATACCACTAGTTTAAGTCAAAACGAATAGACACTTTGAAACGAAGTGAACAGACAATCCAAAAACCCCGAAAATTTCCGATATCACGAATAAAATAGTTGATATGAAAAACGAGCCGAAAGGAAAATTTTAAAAACCCTAATGAGCCGAACCGAACCGGAAAAAAACAAATAAAAACCGGTGCACATCCCTACTTCCTGGAGGACAGCGGCTATTATTATTTATAGGCTTTGTTAAGGGGCTTTTTATCTTTTTACCTCCTGACTGCAGTAACAGAGTCTGCTCAGAGAAACCTTCCCTCTCCCACTCCGGAGCAAGCAGAGCCTCCACTCAGCATGCGCACTGCATTCTAGAGAATTCTGGGTAATCTGTCCAGCCTTCAATACAATGGAGACATTTGCTGAGTTTTCACAAGAGTTTCTAAAGAAACAAAAGAAAAAACAACGTACCTGTATTGCCAATGGTCTGTAGCCTGTGTTAGTCAGGTTTCACATCCCTAGTCCTACTACTTCTGATTGGTTCATGGTCAGGGGCGGCCTGAAGGGAGAGTGACAAATGTACAGAGTTTGGACTACAAGAAAATGGAGGACGCCTTTCAAAGTGACAGGTACAATTATCCCACAAGACACGGAGGCTCTTATTATGCTATCTTTTCTTTACTTAGCCGATAGCAGTGTAGCGCTCACTCCCGGAGGAGCCGCTGAATTTAAACCTCGGGTCAGTCTACCCGCACTAGGGAATAAATATACACCAGCACTGTTGTGGATAAGTTATATAGTTTACTGATCTCAAATAAACTGGCATATATAGAGCAGCACGGTATATATATATATTTACAGAAGTTCGTAATGCGAGAAATGCGTAGTGGAAAATAAAAAGGAATTTTAACCCCTTCGTTGCTAGAATGTGAGTCCCGTACAGGTTGTGTCCCAAGAAGGTGTACGTGTATGCGTGTGTTGGTACCCGGGTACTAGATTCAACTGGCCAGTGAATGATTTCAATGTGTCTTCGACTAGTCACGTTGGGGCCCTGTAGGTTTAGACAAACTGCAGCGTGCTTTATTATTTTACTGTGGCCGGGATGGCCTCTCACCCATTCGCCAGATACTCGGCGCTCTGCTCGACCCAGGACGTCTCTCCGCTCGACTTGACTGGGACTCTGTGCCACCGTATCCGCTTGTCTTGCTTGTCCGTTTCTGCCACAAGATGCTCAGCTCACCGCCTGCACTCCCATTAGATCATCGCGTTCTCCTAACTCGGGGTCCTTCTGCAGCTCTGTATCTGTGTAAACTTCTCACCGGTGGATTACTAGGTCTCTGGCAAGTAATTTAAACCGATCTCCAGCTCCGCAAGGCAGCACCTGCGCTCTGGCCTGGTCACAATCGCTCCTTGTCTCACGTGCGTCTTGCTCTGTTCACCCCTTGGCGCGCACTGGCTCTCCTCTGCACGAGGCAGCGGATGCATGTCCTTTCTCCCCACCCACTTCCTGTTCCCGCCGCAAAGCATGCTGGAAAACGTAGTCCCATTGTCCAGTGTCTCTTACATTGCGCTTGTCTCCCTCTGGTGGCCAAACTCGAGTAATACAGCAACAGTGTTTTAAACCAGCGCTACACTCTCCCCCTCCTAGAACTCTTGGGTCTCTCCAAGGAAGTATAACAGTTGCATTACATTTCAACATACATTAGGCAACATATACAGGCTCAGCATCAAGCATACAATGGGTCAGATACACGTCCTCAAGTTGACTCATGCTCCTGACTACCTCAGCTAACATAGCAGACACTTCGGGCAACCTTCGCACTGTGGTGACAGCCTCTTCAGTGCTATGTCCTGGTGAGTCGTAGGTGAGTCTCTGGGGTGGTCGAATAGAATGTTCTGGTTCTGGCTCAATCAGCTCTTTTTCAGGTGGAAGTACTACAGGTGCGGGTTCAGTTCTTTCATCCACAACTGGAACAGACATCTCTTCAGAGTATGATCCTTCCAGTGAAGGCATAGAACTGTAATCATAGGATGCGTATTCAGGAACTACAGGGAATTCAGAAATCTCGGGAACTTCCAGTTGGAATTCAGAAGCCTCAGGCCTCAGGTTACTTTCCCACCGTTCGGGAACTGGGAGGACCTCTTCAGGTTCTGGTGAGCGCACCCAGTCCATACAAAAGCCTTCTTCCTCACTATCCTTCACTCTCTTCCACAACCCGTGTCTGCTGAGACCGAGTAACGGGAGTTAAACGTGGAGCAGGCGGGTTCGGCAGAGAAAGTTCGTCTCCAACTGGTATCCTTACAGCCTCTCTCAAAAGGTAGCAGATGATTCCGGTGCCAGTTTTTAAGAGGCCCAGCCTTTCCATCTGGTCGGATTTGGTAAACTGGCAGACCCGGCAGTTGCTTGCAGACAATGTAAACCTGAGAACTCCATCTATCCGCCAACTTATGCCTTGCAGAAGCACCTAAGTTCTTCAACAAAACCCTATCACCGGGTTGTAGATCCTGTATCCGAACTTTCAAGTCATAGTTCCGCTTATTCCTCTGTTCCCTGTTTCCTGAGGTCAAACGGGCCTGTTCAAACGCAGAGGCCAAGTTCTTCCGAAGTCTATCCACATAATTTCTATGAGAGGCTACAGACGTCTGATCCAGAGATAGCCCAAACGCCAAATCGACCGGCAGTCGAGCTTCTCTTCCGAACATAAGACGGTACGGTGAGTATCCAGTAGCGTCACTCTCCATACTGTTGTATCATGTACTAGCGTAGCTATGTGACGACTCCAGCTCTGCCTCTCTCTGTTTGACAGTGTCCCCAACATATTTAGCAGCGTGCGATTGAGTCTTTCGGGTTGAGAATCACCTTGAGGGTGATATGGTGTAGTTCGGGTCTTCTGAATTCCCAGCAGTTCCAGTAATTGCCCAACAAGCCGGCTCTCAAAGTCTCTACCCTGATCAGAGTGTATTCTCCTTGGTAGGCCATAGTGAACAAAGAACTTTTCCATTAAAACCTTCGCCACTGTAAGAGCACATTGGTCTTTCGTAGAAAAAGCTTGGGCATAATGCGTGAAATGATCAGTCACTACTAGAATATTTCCCTGTCCACTAGCATCTGCTCTAAGCACAGGAAATCAATGCACACCAAATCCATGGGTCCTTGACTTTGTAGGTGGCTCATTGGAGCAGATCGGGTTGGTAGGGTCTTCCTCTGGATACACCTCAGACATGAGTGGCAGTAACTTTCAACTTCAGATCTCATGCAGGGCCAATAGAATCTGTCTCGCACCAGCTTAAAAGTTCTTTCTGCACCTAAATGTCCATGGTCATCGTGTAACGACCACAGCACATCCTCTCTGTGTTTGGTGGGAAGGAACAACTGTTGGGTCTCTTCAGCATTGTTTGAGGGGCCCCTTCGGTAGACCACCCCATCCAACATCTTCAACCGTTCCCACTCTTTGTATACCAATCTGGCCACTTCTGGGGAATTTGTCAGAAGAATCTCCCGTTGGTTCGCGTTTAAGGCCTTCATGGTTAATGCAATCAAAGGGTCTCCAGCCTGATCAGCTCTCAGGTCCTGTTTCGAAAAAAGTAGGCAAACTTTCGTCCCTCAGCTGCGTAGGATTACAATAGAACTCTGGAACAGCCGCAGCCATAACTCCTATGGCTTCTGCTTCAATCCCTCCCTTGACCCGGCGCTCTGCTCCTTGACATAAAGCTTGCACCCCATCTGGAGTTAACTGAGTGGAATGGACTGAGTCCATTCTGTAGTGTAAGGTCTTCTCGACAAAGCATCGGCATCTCGATTATTCACCCAAGAGCGATACTTCAGGCTGAACCGAAACCCTGATAGAGCGGCCAACCACCGATGTCCCGTTGCGTCCAGCTTCGCGGTAGTAAGGACGTAGGTAAGAGGATTGTTGTCAGTCTTTATCACAAATTCGGCTCCATACAGATAATCTTTTAGCTTGTCTCCTACCCACAAGTTGGAGTTCCTAGTCTTGAAGTGGGCGGTAGTATAGTTCTTTTCTGACGGCGTAAGGCTCCGGCTCACATACGCTACAGACTAGACATGTGCATTCGTTTTAGTACTAAAACGATTTAGTCCGAATTTTGGGATAATTTAGTTTTCGTATGACTCAAGAGAAACGAAACTGCTCAGTACAAAAAACGAAAGAAACTAAAATAAAATGCACTACATTTTAGTTTCAGTCCTTTTTGTGATATTACATTGATGAGTGAAGGAGACCAGCAATGAAGATCGCAACATCGCAACATCCGAAGTTCTGCACCCTCCACATGCCAATGCAGTAGGATGTTCTATACAGAGAGGGGCATTAATTAATGCGGGAGGATGTTCTATACAGAGAGGGACATTAATTAATTCAGGAGAATGTTCTATGTATTATACAGAGAGGGGTATTAATTAATGCAGGAGGATGTTCTAAACATTATACAGAGGAGCCTTTTTATTTTTTAGCCCTTTAAATCCAGTGGCTGTGAGCGCTGAGATCGGCTGCTTGTTAAATTATCTCTCAGTGCAATCAGGGTTATTCAGAGAGCGTGAAAAGCAGGAGAATGACTGGAGAATGAAAAATTCTAGGTCAAGATAGCCAAACCAGAAAAATTCTCCCTTTCATCTCACTTTCCAAATCGGCTATTTTGACCTAGAATTTTTCATTCTCCAGTCATTCTCCTGCTTTTCACGCTCTCTGAATAACCGTGAATGTATCAGGCTCAGTTGTTACAGTAACTGACTGTAACAGCACTCAGAGTTTCAGTAAAACAAGGAAATAATATTGTTCTAACCTCTTATATATAAAAATATTATTTACTCGTTTTACTGAAACTCTGAGCGCTGTGATGAGCAGCAGTCAGTTACTGTAACAGCTTTGCCTGACACGGGGCAGTATTACAATGTTGGTGCTAACTTAACCAGAGCTGTTGTAAACTGAAAACCTCCATAGGCTATAAAGGCTCTGGGAAGTTTACAACAGCTCTGGTTAAGTTAGCACCAACTATGTAATATGGCCCACATTGTGCTGAGAGTGAGAGATACTGTAACAAGCAGCGATCTCAGCCCTCTGAGGAGCCACTACAATAGTAATTGTAGCCGCTGGTTTTCGGATGAATGAAATTAGTTTTCATACTAAAGAACTGAAAACGAATTTCTTTAGCAACTAAATAAATTGCATTTTAGTACTAATCTTTTAGTTCAAAACGAAATTTTGTGCTGTGCACATGTCTACTACAGACCTCAGTAATCCACCATACTCTTAGTATAGGACTCCCCCTAGACCTTCTCTACTGGCATCCACATGCAGTTCGTACGGCTTATGAGGATCCACGTAAGCCAAGACAGGAGCTCGAGTTAGACTCTCTTTGACTAGTCCATTCTCCTTGGATAGATTCTCGAGCCTTCCTTGGCCCGGGAGCCGACGGATTTTGGTCGGAGGCCTTGTGGCCGCCTTCTGCATCTTCTTTCTGTAGGAGCTTGTTCAGTGGTTGAGCTATCTTGGCAAATCCTCCTACAAATCTTCGGTAACAGGAGCAGAACCCCAAGAAAGATCTGAGTTCGGTAACATTTTGGGTCTAGGCCAGGAAGCTACGGCTTCCAACTTCCGAGGATCTGTCGAAACGCCTTCTGCTGAAACAACATGTCCCAGGTACGTGACGGAAGGCAAACAGAATTGACAGTTCTCCAGAGACAGTTTCAACCCCTTATCATGGAGCCGCTTCAAGACCTTCTCCAACCATTGCTCATGTTCTTCCAAAGTCTTCCCGAACACAATTATATCATCCAGATACACTAACACTTCGATCAGGTTCATGTCCCCGACTGTCTTCTCCATTAACCGTTGGAACGTAGCTGGAGCCCCCATAAGGCCTGGAGGCATTCTGTTGAACTCAAAGAACCCCAGTGGGCAGATGAACGCAGTCTTCTCTTTGTCTTCAGGATGCATCGGTATCTAGTGATACCCACTTCGCAGGTCTAGTACACTAAACCATTTTGCTCCAAACACTGTAAGGCATCTTCTATCCAAGGAGTGGCATATTGATCTGGGATGGTTCTCCGATTTAGCGTGCGAGTCTATACATAGACGGACAGAACCATTCTTCTTCCGAACCATCACTATTGGAGATGCATAAGGGCTCCTGGACTCTTGAATCACCTCAGTGCTTTGCAGTTCATTCAGCTGTTCTCGTAGATCATCCAAGTCTGACAACGGAAATCGTCTTGACCTTTCTCGAAACGGCTTATCTTCCTGTAGTCGAATGCGATGCTCAGTACTCTTAGCCAGGCCCACGTCGAACTCATCCTTTGAGAACAAATCCCTCCACTTTAGGACCTGGGACTGAAGACGTTTCTTCCATTCAGGCAAGATAGGAGCGTCCTTGGGATAGAACCGTTCAGCTGGAATCTCTTTGTTCACTCCCCCTCCTAAATCGGTAGGAGAGAGAGGCGTAGCGGATGCTACTTGCCCGATAGGCATTCGTGCTTTCAGGATCACTGGAGAATCAGACACATTACACACACTAACTGAGACTCTACCTCGGGTTCGTTTCAAAGCCAATGTGGAGATTATTTCAGGGATTACTTCTACTCCGGCTTCACTCCCATGATTGAAATCAGTTTCCAGTACCACATAGGGACCCGGTTGTGAACCGTTCAACTTGACTGAAGCCTGGAAACTCGCCACTTCTCCCGATTGCAGAACCTTCTCTGTTCCTCCCAATCTCCATAGGCGCCCCACTTCAGCAGGTGCCTTCTGTTCTTCGACCATTCTCTGATAGACTGGACGTAACATCGGGTGTACTCCCTTGGTAGAACCTTCTTCCATTACTATGGGAGTCAGGAGACGTCGCACCAGATCCGTATTCATCCCCACTATCATAGAACTTCTGTTTGCCCCCGAAGGCCGAGGACACACAATGGCCAATGCATCACAACCTCCAGACTGTCCGATGACATCGGATCTGATCTCTAACTTCACTTGTAGATATCCGTCATAGGGAAGTTTCTCTGTCCCGATACCCCAGATCTCAAGGTCCTTTAACTCTTGTAGAGGTATGTGCTTCAAGTGTTTCTCATAGAAGTCTCGGTAGATCAATGTCACTTGAGCCCCTGAGTCCAACAGAGCCTTAGTGTAGACTCCCTCTACTTGGATTGGAACGATGGGAGAAGGACCTATCAGCTGGTCAGGAAACTTTGTTGTAGTAGCAGGAAGTTTAGACCCCGTTTGCTGTACCCTGGCCTTCTTCTTGGCCCGTGTAGGTTTTGGGTGTGCATTGCTTCCCCATGACATAGGACTGGATGCTAAGCGAGTGACTCTTTCCGTCCTGGTAGGCTCAGCAGTTGGCAAAACTCTGGGCCCTCTCGGCCTTTCAGTCCTGGCTTGATTTTTGGAGCGGTTTTTGACCATTGGGCACTTAGTTTGCTCCTTCACTTGGGCCCTCTGGCGTTTCCCGCCTGTGAGGTAGATAGCAGCCCTTCCAAGGCTTTTAGGAACTCTTCTACCCTGTTTCCTTCAGGCTTTTGGCTTTTTCATTGCGCTCGGAAATTACCCATTTCCCCACAACTGAAATATCTCTTCTTTGAAGACGGAGACGCACTTGCTTTCGGTGATTCGGTTGAAGGACCCTTGCCAGACGCCACAGCAACTCCAGTTGTCCGCATATCAGTAAGGAACTTCTGCATATCGGTCTGTGTCTCTGCCACCTTCAAAAGTGCTCGGCACAGGTCCGCGTGCACCTGTTGCAATTCCGTTTGAGTTTCTTGTACCTTCTTAATGGTTTTGTGCAACTCACTATAGGCAGGAAGGGTTGATCCTTTGGCAGTACTCTCTGTGGATATAGGAACTAACAGATGCTCTTGTCCATCAACTTCAGATCCATAGGCGTCCAACGAATCTTCTTGAGTTTGCAAGTATTCATTATACCTTACTGGGTGTGCGTAAGCTCTTTCCCCTCTCCTTAAAGATTTTTCTTCCAGTAGAGCCTCTTCCTCTCTGACAGCTCGAATCAGTTCCATGTATTTCAATTCTCGGCTACCTTCTCTGGTTCTCAGCTGTAGCATCACAGGATCTAGAGGTTGAGCGCCCCTCAATATCTGCTGCATTCGGATTTTATCTATTGTGGCTGGTTCGGCCCCTTTCTTAAGAAATATCTGGTGCAGAATCTTATCTAGGCGCCTCATGTATTCGGTCATTTTCTCACCTTTCCGTTGGTAGGTATGTTCATACTGGTACATGAGCTCAGCAGCCTTTTCCGTTCGCCCAAAGACTTCCTGTAATACATTTAGATAATCTAAAGCAGTGCAGTCTTGCTTACTCAATTTTAGGTATCTGACAGCCTCTGACGCAGGTCCCTTTAAGCCCTCAGAAATTCATTGCTTCTTCTGTGCTTCGGGGACGTCCCACTCATCCAGAGCCTGCATCGCCTGTTCTACCCATTCTTCGAAGGTTTCTTCTCCCGCCGGAGTTGGTACGTTTCCTGTACAATTTCTCAACCGTCGATAACCAAGGTTAGTGTGAGGAGGGCTTGTTCTTTGACATTAAGCCAGCAGATCTCCAATAGCCACTATACAGTGGCAAGACAAAGTATGTGAACATTTTGGGATTACGTGGAGTTTTGCATGAATTGGTCATAAAATGTGCTCTGATCTTCATCTAAGTCACAACAATTTGAAAAACACAGTCTGCTTAAAATAATACAACACAAACATTATATGTTTTCATGTATTTATTGAACAGAACATGTAAACATTCACAGTGCAGGGTGGAAAAAGTATGTGAACCTTTGGACTTAATAACTGGTTGACCCTCCTTTGGCAGCAATAACCTCAACCAAACGTTTCCTGTAGTTGCAGATCAGACCTGCACAACGATCTGGAGTAATTTTGGACCACTCCTCTTCACAAAATTGTTTCAGTGTAGCAATATTCTTGGGATGTCTGGTGTGAATCGCTCTCTTAAGGTCATGCCACAGCATTTCAATCGGGTTGAGGTCACAACTCTGACTGGGCCACTCCAGAAGGCGTATTTTGTTTTGTTGAAGCCATTCTTTTGTAGAATTACTTGTATACTTTGTGTCATTGTCCTGTTGCATCACCCATCCTCTGCGGAGCTTTAGTTGGCGGACAGATGGTCTTACGTTTTCCTGCAAAATGTCTTGATAAACTCTGGAATTCATTTTTCCATCAATGACAACAATCCGACAAGGCCCTGACGCAGCAAAGCAGCCCCAAACCATGATGCTCCCTCCGCCATGTTTTACAGTGGTGATGAGGTTTTGATGTTGGTGTGCTGTGCCTTTTTTTCTCCACACATAATGTTGTGTGTTTTTTCCAAACAACTCAATTTTGGTTTCATCTGTCCACAGAATATTTTGCCAGTAGTGCAGTGGAACATCCAGGTGCTCTTTTGCAAACTTCAAACGTGCTGCAATATTCTTTTTGGACAGCAATGGCTTCCTCCGTGGTGTCCTCCCATGTACTCCATTCTTGTTTAATGTTTCCCTTATTGTAGATATGTCAACAAAAATGTTAGCATGTGCCCGAGATTTCTGTAAGTCTTTAGCTGACACTCTAGGATTCTTCCTTACCTCATTAAGCATTCTACGCTGTGCTCTTGCAGTCATCTTTACAGGATGACCACGCCTAGGGAGAGTAGCAACAGTGCTGAACTTTCTCCATTTGTAGACAGTCTGTCTTACCATGGACACATGAACATCAAGGCTTTTGGAGATACTTTGTAACCCTTTCCAGCTTCATGCAAGTCAACAACTATTGATCGTAGGTCTTCTGAGAGCTCTTTTCTGTGAGGCATGGTTCAAATCAGGCAGTGCTTCTTGAAACCAGTAAACCCAAAACTGGTGTGTGTTTCAAAAGGGCAGGACAGCTTTCAGCAACACATCCAATAATATCACACTGATTGGACTCAAGGTTGGCTCATTCCTGGCTCCAATTAGCTCTGAGAAATCATAAGGCTAGGGGTTCACATACTTTTTCCACCCTGCACTGTGAATGTTTACATGTTATGTTCAATAAACACATGAAAACATATAATGTTTGTGTTGTATTATTTTAAGCAGACTGTGTTTTTCAAATTGTTGTGACTTAGATGAAGATCAGAGCACATTTTATGACAATTCATGCAAAACTCCACATAATCCCAAAGGGTTCACATACTTTTTCTTGCCACTGTAAATTCAGGCCCGATCATGGCCAGCGGACTGGGCGCGGGAACACTCACGGGATCGCCACGTGACGCACTTGGCTGAATCAGTTGAACTTCCACCTCATCGGTCAGCTTCAGGCTCGCACCCTGAAAAACACACTGGAACACCCTTTCTCCACTCAAGAAGAACATACGTGTGAGAGGTATCTGGGTTTTCTTTAATGTCCAGGATTAACCCCTGATGATCTGGTGTCAGCGCGGCCACGGCCTAGCGAATCTGATCTTCGGCCCAAGTGTCTGCAGGAATATCCATGACTATGCATAATTCTATCTGACTACTTTGCTCCTCACACCATTTGGCAGCAGTGTCTGGATCCATATTTAACCTTTTAAATGCAGTTTTTCCAGAGACTGGATCCCGGACGAGCCCCCACGTGTAGCGCTCACTCCCGGAGGAGCCGCTGAATTTAAACCTCGGGTCAGTCTCCCTGCACTAGGGAATAAATATAAAATCCACAACAGTGCTGGTGTATAAGTTATATAGTTTACTGATCTCAAATAAACTGGCATATATAGAGCAGCACGGTATACATATATATTTACAGAAGTTCGTAATGCGAGAAATGCGTAGTGGAAAAGAAAAAGGAATTTTAACCCATTCGTTGCTAGATTGTGAGTCCCGTACAGGTTGTGTCCCAAGAAGGTGTACGTGTATGCGTGTGTTGGTACCCGGGTACTAGATTCAACTGGCCAGTGAATGATTTCAATGTGTCTTCGACTAGTCACGTTGGGGCCCTGTAGGTTTAGACAAACTGCAGCGTGCTTTATTATTTTACTGTGGCCGGGAAGGCCTCTCACCAGATACTCGGCGCTCTGCTCGACCCAGGACGTCTCTCCGCTCGACTTGACTGGAACTCTGTGCCACCGGATCCGCTTGTCTTGCTTGTCCGTTTCTGCCACAAGATGCTCAGCTCACCGCCTGCACTCCCATTAGATCATGGCGTTCTCCTAACTCGGGGTCCTTCTGCAGCTCTATATCTGTGTAAAGTTCTCACCGGTGGATTACTAGGTCTCTGGCGAGTAATTTAAACCAATCTCCAGCTCCGCAAGGCAGCACCTGCCCTCCGGCCTGGTCACAATCGCTCCTTGTCTCATGTGCGTCTTGCTCTGTTCACCCCTTGGCACGCACTCTGCTCTCCTCTGCACGACGCTGCGGATGTATGTCCTTTCTCCCCACCCACTTCCTGTTCCCGCCGCAAAGCATGCTGGAAAACGTAGTTCCATTGCCCAGTGTCTCTTACATTGCGCTTGTCTCCCTCTGGTGGCCAAACTCGAGTAATACAGCAACAGTGTTTTAAACCAGCGCTACAGCAGCAAAGAACAATCTCTCAAATACCATAACAAAAGTATTTAGAGAGAAAAAAAATACACTTAAACAATATATAACCATAACATGCATTGGTACAGTCAAGACAATGGTACAGCCCAACTCCTTAAATCCTCCGACCGCCATTAGCTCCTCCCCTTTTCTTTGCTGCTCGCCGATGAGATAAGTATCTAGCAGCAATTTGCCTTTATTATTATATTTGAGCAATTTATATACTTTGTGTTAAATATATATATATATATATATAATTACAAGTGTATATACAGTATATTTATATACTTGCTGTGGTAAATGTATGTGCATGTTTTTACTATGGTTGTAGTCTGCATGGACAGGTAAAAAAATTTCCACAGTTGTTCTCTTTATTCGCAGTTTGGTGATTTGGGGAGAAATTTTATTATTATATTTTGTTTTTCTTAGTTATACTCCCTCCGGAGGGACGACTCGTCTCTCCGGCGGGTTCTCTGGAGATTTGCCGCTTCCCTCGCAACAGTTGCTGAGGAGGGGCGCGGCTTCGCGCCAGTGCCTGAGGTGAAGCTTGCGGCGGCTTGCGCATGCGCGGGGCGCCGCAGCTCGTTACCTCAGGGAATCCCACTGAATTGCGGCAAGTTCTCTTCATTCCCCACAAACTTTATAAACGCTGAATTAACTATCCTCCCTTTGGGGTTCCGGCCGATCGCTGTGCCCCCCGGTGCGGGCTGACATCAATACCCTTCTACCGGAGTATTACAGTTGGAGACCAGACCCTATGGCTCTGGCTACGGATGCTCTGGTTCAGACCTGACCTCTAGGGACTCTCTACGCATTTCCTCCATTTTCCCTCATTCTAACAGTAATACTGTTAATACTGTCACAGTTAGCTACAGTTGTGCTCATCATAACACCACTATGGAGGTCTAAACCATGGTTCCCACGACTTCTGGAACTGGTTGTAGACGTTCCCAGATTGATTTGAATATCCACCTCCACCCTGAGGGACCCAGAGGGAACACTTCAGAATCTCATGACTTCCCACTCAATGTGGTTAGTAGCGTGGAAAGTGTCAGGGGTTAATGGTCTTCCTTCGAGGTTTCGGAGGCAACTGCCTCCTTATTGTCAAGTTCATGGGCACCATCTACTGGAAGGAGATATAGATCAGCATGGAACGCATGGGTTTCTTGGTGTGTGGGACAACAGGTTGATCCCGTATCGGCTCCTTTGAGCAATTTGTTAAAATTCCTCACTTGTTTATTTGAAGATGGGAAAGCGTATCGCACAATCAATAACTTCAGGTCAGCGATATCTGCTTCACATCAAGGTTTTAACGGGGTTCCTGCAGGGAAACATCCTACTGTTTGTAGTTTGTTAAAGGGTATTCGGTGTAAGAGACCTCCTCGTCCTTGTTATTCTAACACTTAGGATGTTAATGTTGTGTTTAGTCTGTTGGATGGGTGGCCTGATAATGAAGTTTTATCCATTAAACAAATCTCAGTTAAATTAGCCATTTTACTTTGCTTGATCTCCTGCAAAAGAGTCTCAGACGTTCGGGCCCTGGATTTAGGGGGTAGATGTTTTTCCCCAACGTGAGTGAAATTTTTGATTTCTAATAGGACAAAAACTTCATTGTCAGAGGTTTTCTACCCAGAGTTCCCACAACGCCCTAGTTTGTGCCCGGTGCGTTGTTTAAAAGAATATGAAAGAGTTTCTGCCCCTAACAGGTCACTCCAATCTCTACGTTTATTTCTTTACGTAAACCATACAATTCTGTAACTTCCACCTCACTCGCTAGGTGGGTTAAATGGATCACGTCGGGGCTGGTGTAGGCGTCTCCGTGTTCGGAGCTCCTTCTTGCTGGAGTGCTTCTGCTTCCGGAGCGTTTTTCCATGTCTTGAGGACATTTTAAAAACAGCAGACTGGTCCAGAGAATCCAACTTTAGGGGAGTTTTATTTTAAACCAGGGTCTCACATGTCACATTCATTAGCTCTTTAAGCTTTGAACTAGCATAATAAGAGCCTCCGTGTCTTGTGGGATAATTCCCAGATTCCCCTATTATCATGACGGGGAATCATAATTATAATAAAGACACGGAGGCGAGTATTATCCCACCCAAATACTAGAGTGTTTTTTCCCACCCTGATATCTGAGGATAATGTTATATGTTCAATAGGTGTTATAGATCGGTCGATCTTTTTCTATATATTCCTTAACCCTTTCACTGCTGAAGACGTGTGGGGCACGTCCTCATTGATGCACGTTACATGCTGAGGACGTGCCCCACACGTCATCAGCTGTGCGGGACCCCCGGCGGAGATACTCACCTCTCTGTCCGGGGTCCCGCGGTGTTCTGACTTCAGCGTCCTCAGACGCTGAAGTCAAGCTCCTCCCGGCGTAAATGACATCATTGCGCTTGGCGCGATGACGTCATTTCCAGGCGACCCCCGGCAATGCCGGGAGATAGCCTGGAAGGGAGGGGGGGGATCCGTTCGGATCCCTCTCCCTCCCGATCAGAAAGGAGCAGCGCCAAAAGCCAGGCACCACTTAAAAGGGGAGAGTCTCCCCTTTTAAGCGGTGCCTGGGTTTAACCCCTCAAGCGCCGGGTTGCACTTCAGCGCCTTGCGGCGCTGAAGTGCAGCCTAGCTCCGGTGGGGGCCGCCATCTTGGATGGCGGCTCCACCCCCGGGTCTCCCCTCGCTGCCTGATGTCATCATGCATAGCGTGATGACGTCAGATAGCCGGGGAACCCCTAGCTGCCAGGGATTTCCCAAGGAAATCCCCTGGTGGAGATATGGGGTTCTTGTGAACCCCGATATCTCCAGAACCGTGGCAGCTAGGGGGTCATGGAGGGTTTCATTTGAAAGGCCTGAGCATGGCCTTTCAAATGATACCCAACATGACTAGGTACAAAGTAAAAATAATAATAGAAAAATTATAATAAAAATAAATAAATTTAAAAAAAAAACATGGTTTTTTTTTGTATGTTATTTTTATTAATGCAGCAATATTGTTCACATTTCAATTATAATGTGAACAATGATGCTGCACTAATGATTTTTTTCTATGGGGTGCGTTTGCTAAAAATCACGTAATTCCCCCCACAAAATGTAACAAGTCCCATTTCTAATTTTTATACAAGCGCACCCCATAGAAAACATAACCGCAAACGCTCATGTGATAAAATGTGAAAAAAAACACTTTACACACTGTAGATGATTAAAATCTAAATTTTTATTGTATTTTTTGTTATAATATACAGTCAGGTCATGATGTATACATATAAAAATGATATATTATGAATCTGCGGAGTCTGCCGGAAATAACGATATATAATATGTCTGGGTCATATAATAAAATGTGACTTCAAATCGCGTTTAAACATGATGAACGAAAGCGGTAAAAATGAGCTCAGCACACAGCAGTGAAATGCCTCAGCAGTGAAGGGGTTAAGTAAGCTCTGTTTTTTATTATTATTCTTTATTTATAAAGCGCCAGCATATTCCGCAGCGCTGTACAATAAGCACAGTATAGACAGGGTTACAATACATTGAACAACATTTGACAAACAGTACAGGAGGAGATGAGGGCCCTATTCCCGTAGGAACTCACAATCTAGGAGGGTTGGGGTTGGAAACAGGAGGAGAGGACTGTAAGGTGAGAGTGATTGATGGTTGTGTTGTTGACCTTTAACATGTTGATTTCTCTGACAGCTTGAGTGTTACATTGAAAATTGTCTCGGAAGTTTTGGACTTTGCGTTGGAGATCTTCTTTGCATGAAAGAACGAAACTCTTCCGATGTTCATTTCGTTAAAGAAGAAGTTTGTTACGTGTCGCATCAGAAAAGAGGAGGAGCTAATGGCGGTCGGAGGATTTAAGGAGTTACTATAATTAGGATTCCCCGTCATGACAATAGGGGAATCTGGGAATCCACATACAGATTTCGGGATTTCAGACTGAGGGCAACATGCTTTCCCCTAAAGTAACAGATTAAAAAAACATTAATAAAATGGAGACGCTGAAAAGACGAATCTGGAATCCATGATCTTCCATGCAGAGCCGCAAGGTAGAAAAGTGCCTCCCTGAAGACCGCAGGATGGACAAACACTAGGCTTCTTCAGCAGAGCTTATTCCCCACATCCATGGTGGTCCAAGTGGGAGGGCAATATGGTTCATGTCTCTCATTCTGGTGCTCAGTGAGTCATAGCGCGCGTTGCACTCTGATGACGGCGCTCTGACTCACGAAGTGCCACGTTCAATACCTCAGCCACTGCAAGTGCTAAGTTAGCAACTTGCCACTGAACGCCGTTCTGCCGCTCAGCACTGCTAACTTAGCACTTGCAACGACTTGAGAAGATGCTGCGAGTAGCTGAGTGTGACGTAGTAAAGATGGCCGCCGCCATGAAGCATGAAACAATTCTGTACGACAATGTTAATTTTGAGGTTTTTGTTCAACAAAGCACAAAATATTTATTTATTATTTACCCCGGCACACAGACATATATTACAGCTCAATTATATAGATTTTCAGAAGAAACCATAACGTTTATTCAATAAAAACGATCATTTGTGGTGTGTGCGTACAAAACGCATTGTGCTGACTGCTTTTACGCATTTTGTAAGATGCCTCAGTCTCTGCGAATAAACCTGCGTATATTGCAGAAACTACAGAAATCCGCCATTTTGTTTTGAAATTCGCATCCAAAGCACTCAGAGACACTGCTGCAGCAAACTGAATTGCTGTGCTGCATCAATTCAGCAGCTGCTGAGGTATTGAACTGGGCTCTGCGTTTGAGATGCTAAACGTCTATGCTCCATGGAAGTACAGACTACTTTACTCTCCTACGTGGCCCATCCGAGATGTGGGAAAGTGGCTTGGATGAGCTCAGTAGCTCCTCGCTGGACCAAAGGATACAAAATGTAAGACCCCCACTCTGCCAGTGAACCACCATGCAGTTACCTCCCATCCTCACATAAAGGATAAGCATAAGGACCAACATGCATATTTTTGATATATTTATTTTAATATATAATCTATTTTTATAAACTAGAAATGTTTTTAAGGCTTATTGCTGTGGAACACGGAGTCTTATTGCTGTGGAGCACGGAGTCTTATTGCTGTGGAGCACGGAGTCTTATTGCTGTGGAGCACGGAGTCTTATTGCTGTGGAGCTGAGTCTTATTGCTGTGGAGCACGGAGTCTTATTGCTGTGGAGCACGGAGTCTTATTGCTGTGGAGCACGGAGTCTTATTGCTGTGGAGCACGGAGTCTTATTGCTGTGGAGCACGGAGTCTTATTGCTGTGGAGCTGAGTCTTATTGCTGTGGAGCACAGAGTCTTATTGCTGTGGAGCACAGAGTCTTATTGCTGTGGAGCACGGAGTCTTATTGCTGTGGCGCTGAGTCTTATTGCTGTGGAGCTGAGTCTTATTGCTGTGGAGCTGAGTCTTTCTGCTGTGGAGCTCTGAGTCTTATTGCTGTGGAGCTGAGTCTTATTGCTGTGGAGCTCTGAGTCTTACTGCTGTGGAGCTCTGAGTCTAAGGCTAGGGTCAGACTGAGGCAGTGCGAACGCGCGTGCAGCCGCACTTAATCACGGCCGTGCTAGCAGCAGATGCCGGGCAATGACGGCCAATATACGAAGTACGGTCGCACAAAAGTGCGGCCGCGCAACGCAAGCGGCAAACAAACGCATTTTTTCGAGAACGTGAAACCACTAGTACTGACGTACAGAGTGCGCTGCGTCCGCTAGCGGCGTGTGTGCGTGATTAGGAGACGTCAGACGCTGCTAATGTCCGGCCAACATAACGTCCAGACCCAAAAAGTGTTTTATTGATGATCCGTACAAAATCACGGATGGAACTGCGCATCGTATGACCGCTATCGCGTATTCCGTGAAAAAATACGTCCATTCGTTCGAACGCACTTTTTCACGGACAACGTGAAAAATGCGTTAGTCTGACCCTAGCCTTACTGCTGTGGAGCTCTGAGGTTTATTGCTGTGGATTCTGTGACATGCTCATACACACCGTGGAGCTCTGTGATAGGGAGTCAGGGTGTAGCTTGCCTCGTCTGCACGATGGCTTTTATAAGATTTTATTGTAAATCTCACAAGTGAAAGTATCCCTTTTAATGTATACATGTTACAGATTGTGAAATCTCCGCTCAGATCTGGCGCTACAGCAAATTCAGTAACACAACAATTCAGCTGGAACTTCTACTCAGTGTCCATGTGACCGACATCTTCATAAACTACGTCCTGCTGAACTGCAAACTTCCCCCTGGAACCAAACAGGCTCTGTTCTAGTTCCATACATACTGATAGAGCTGTCCATTAAAGTCTTGGCCATAAACTCTCCCATCCTGCAGAATTATTACTAACACACAAGATTCTCATTACTACGAATAACAGTAAGCAAATATGTACAGACCTTATTCCTTTCTGAGGGGGTTTGACAAACTGATAATTCTTCTAAGTGAGCAAGAACTATGAACCATAACACTGTGCTGGCTCTCACATGACATTAAAGCTGTAAGCAGTAGGACTCAGGATACCACCAGACACTTCCTGAACACAGTGCCGCACTAAAAAACTTCCCCAACTGCTACTAGTGCCGCACTAAAAAACTTCCCCAACTGCTACTAGTGCCGCACTAAAAAACTTCCCCAACTGCTACTAGTGCCGCACTAAAAAACTTCCCCAACTGCTACTAGTGCCGCACTAAAAAACTTCCCCAACTGCTACTAGTGCCGCACTAAAAAAACTTCCCCAACTGCTACTAGTGCCGCACTAAAAAACTTCCCCAACTGCTACTAGTGCCGCACTAAAAAACTTCCCCAACTGCTACTAGTGCCGCACTAAAAAACTTCCCCAACTGCTGCTAGTGCCGCACTAAAAACTTCCCCAACTGCTGCTAGTGCCGCACTAAAAAACTTCCCCAACTGCTACTAGTGCCGCACTAAAAAACTTCCCCAACTGCTACTAGTGCCGCACTAAAAAACTTCCCCAACTGCTGCTAGTGCCGCACTAAAAAACTTCCCCAACTGCTACTAGTGCCGCACTAAAAAACTTCCCCAACTGCTGCTAGTGCCGCACTAAAAAACTTCCCCAACTGCTACTAGTGCCGCACTAAAAAACTTCCCCAACTGCTACTAGTGCCGCACTAAAAAACTTCCCCAACTGCTACTAGTGCCGCACTAAAAAACTTCCCCAACTGCTACTAGTGCCGCACTAAAAAACTTCCCCAACTGCTACTAGTGCCACACTAAAAAACTTCCCCAACTGCTGCTAGTGCCGCACTAAAAAAACTTCCCCAACTGCTACTAGTGCCGCTCTAAAAAACTTCCCCAACTGCTACTAGTGCCACACTAAAAAACTTCCCCAACTGCTACTAGTGCCGCAATAAAAAACTTCCCCAACTACTACTAGTGCCGCACTAAAAAACTTCCCCAACTGCTACTAGTGTCGCACTAAAAAACTTCCCCAACTGCTACTAGTGCCGCACTAAAAAACTTCCCCAACTGCTACTAGTGCCGCACTAAAAAACTTCCCCAACTGCTACTAGTGCCGCACTAAAAAACTTCCCCAACTGCTACTAGTGCCGCACTAAAAAACTTCCCCAACTGCTACTAGTGCCGCAATAAAAAACTTCCCCAACTGCTACTAGTGCCGCACTAAAAAACTTCCCCAACTGCTACTAGTGCCGCACTAAAAAACTTCCCCAACTGCTACTAGTGCTGTAGTAAAGTGCTTCCCCCCTGAAACAGAGACTGTGAACTTCTTATACATATTTAGATTTACAAGAAATCAAAACATGCAAAAGGACAGATTATACACACTTTGAAAATCATGCAAAGATTGAGTGCAATGATGTCTGTTACTCAGGACCGATCAGGGTTCTTCAGAAAGAGGTGAAAACCTTGAGAATGACTGGAGAAATGAAAATTCTAGGTCAAAATAGTCAAACCAGAAAAATTCTCCCATTTATCTCACTTTCCAAATTGGCTATTTGGTCTAGATTGTTCATTCTCCTGGCAATTCTCAATGTTTTCACCTCTCTCTGAATAGCCCTGCACAGTTGTGTTCAAAATGATTCAAGCCCCACTGAAATTGAGTGTTTTGGCCAGTTTGACATTGATTTTGATCATTCAGTCATCTTGCTTACAATTAAATCAAAGAGGCACGTGTAGGTCAGACAAATATAACATAACATTTATAATGAAATAAGCACAAATGTCTTTTCTGTGCTCACATCATTATCAGTTTTATTCAACCCCCAAGTGACATTCAATCTTAGTACTTAGTACAACATCCTTTTACAGTTATAACAGCTTTTAAACGTGAAGCATAGCTTGTCACAAGTGTCTTGCAGCCATCTACGGTATCTTCGCCCATTCGTCATGGGCAAAAGCCTCCAGTTCAGTCACATTCTTAGGCTTGCGCACTGCAACTGCTTTCTTTAAGTCCCACCAGAGGTTCTCAATCGGATTTAAGTCAGGTGACTGCGATGGCCACTCCAAAATGTTCCAGCCTTTAATCTGCAACCATGCTCTAGTGGACTTGGAGGTATGCTGGGATCATTGTCCTGTTGAAAGGTCCAACGTCTCCCAAGCTCAGGTTTGTGACGGACTGCATCACATTGTCATCCAATATCTCCTGGTACTGAAGAGAATCATGGTACCTTGCACACGCTGAAGCTTCCCTGTACCTGCAGAAGCAAAACAGCCCCAAAGCATGATTGTCCCCCCGCCATGCTTCACAGTAGGCAAGGTGTTCTTTTCTTCATAGGCCTGTTCTTCCTCCTCCAAACATAGCGTTGATCCATGGGCCCAAACAGTTCTAATTTTGTTCATCAGTCCACAGAACACTATCCCAAAACTTCTGTGGTTTGTCCACATGACTTTTGGCATACTGCAGTCGACTCTTCTTATTCTTTGGAGACAGCAAGGGGGTGCGCCTGGGAGTTCTGGCATGGAGGCCTTCATTACGCAGTGTGCGCCGTATTGTCTGAGCTGAAACTTCAGTACCCACATCTGACAAATCTTTTCTCAGTTCCTCAGCAGTCACACGGGGACTTTTCTCCACTCTACGCTTCAGGTAGCGCACAGCAGTCGAAGTCAGCATCTTCTTTCTGCCACGACCAGGTAGCGTTTCAACAGTGCCCTTTGCCTTGAATTTGCGAATGATGCTTCCTATGGTCTCTCTTGGTATGTTTAACATCTTTGCAATCTTCTTATAGCCATTGCCCTTCCTGTGAAGAGTAATCACCTCTTCTCTTGTCTTCCTGGACCATTCTCTTGACTTCACCATGTTTGTAACCACACCAGTAAATGTCTAGAAGGAGCTGAGTATCACAGTCATTTTAAAGCTGCCTAATTGGTGCTTATTATGCTTTATTGCTGCTCCGTGACATCCACAGGTGTTTTCAATACCTGATTGAAAACACTTGAATGAACCTCTGTTCTTCAGACTGGTAGTCTTTAAGGGGTTGAATAATTGTGTCAATGAAGAATTCACAAAAGAAACATTTACTACTGTATTACAAAACCAATTGATGTCATTTTAGTTGCATATGGTTCTTTAAAAAGTCCTTGTAGGATTTCATTCTGAATACAATTACAAATGTCACTAAATTCCCTAAAACCCTTTACAGCATTGGGGGTTGAATCATTTTGAACACAACTGTATGTGTAATGTATGTGTGTATGGACCCTGTGAGAGCAATAAAACACAGATATTGTGGAGAACCAGTAATGGAATTCTATTCATACTGTAACATTACTTTCCAGATGTCCCCTACCTTTCATCTCCTATTCTTCTCCTTCTTGATATTTTTACCTCTTATTCTATTCTGAGGAATATTTGCCATAAATCTCTCACGTCTTCTTTATCGAATCGCCAGTCTATGCCAGGATTGGCCCGTGGGCCCTCTGGTACCTATAGGACTCACTTTTGACTCAATCTGAAAATGTCAGAGGGATTTGAGGTTGTTTAATGTTAATGCCCCCCCCCCAACACATGTATAATGCAGACTCTGGTGTATTGCTCCGCCGTCTCACAGGTCTAGACATGGCTCACAGCATTGGAAGCTCTTCCGGTGCCTTTTTGTTATTATTATTTGCAATATTCCGCATTATAATATGTGAGCGCCGATCACGGTGTCCTGTTTACACGTCGCTGTCTAATACATGGATTTTAGTTGGAGAACAAAGCTGTCGCAGAGCGCTCTGCACTCGGCCTCCCCCTCCTCTTCGCACAACAGTCGTTTGGATCAATAAACATATAATTCTAAGAATCTATTCCATTTCTGCTCCGCAGACTGTGGCTTCAGTCACTAATCTTACAATTGCTTCACCAAGCTAAAAAGCATTGCTTCCTGCAAGTGAAATCCTTGCTTAAGGTGATGAAAAGAGTTTATGCGCTGATTGCACCTTATGAGATCTGTGCAAGCGCTTTATTATTAGGACATTATATAATGATTGCTATTAAAATATCAGCGAATTTAAACACTGTGTGATACGGCCTCACATTCAACATCACCGTGTTATTCCAGCACATACATTAACACATTCCATATAACACATTCTATATAGCACATTCTATATAGCACATTCCATATAGCACATTCTATCTAGCACAGTATTACAGCACATTCTACGAAACACAGTATATATAACACATTATAATATATATATTAATTTGTTTTTCTTCCTAATTGGGGAAAGAAATCTTGATGAGTTCTCACGCTTCTTTTTTTAGGACTTGACCCCTGATTACAGCACATGCTATATAGCACAGTATTACAGCACATTATATATAGCTCATTATATATAGCACAGTATTACAGAACATTCTATATAGCACATTCTATATAGCACAGTATTACAGCACATTCTTTATAGCACATTCTATATAACACAGTATTACAGCAAATTCTATGAAACACAGTATTACAGCACATTCAATATAGCACATTCTTTATAGCACATTCTATATAGCACAGTATTACAGCAAATTCTATGAAACACAGTATTACAGCACATTCGCTATAGCACATTCTATATAGCACAGTATTATAGCACATTCTATATAGCAAAGTCTATATAGCACAGTATTACATCATATTCTATATAGCACAGTATTACAGCACATTATATATAGCACATTCTATATAGCACAGTATTACAGCACAGTCAATGTAGCACATTCTATATAGCACAGTATTACAGCACATTCTATATAACACATTCTATATAGCACATTATTACAGCACATTCTATATAGCACATTACAATATATATATATATATATATTATTTTTTCTTCCTAATTGGGGAAAGAATTCTTGATGGGTTCCCACCCTTCTTTTTTTAGGACTTGACCCCGGATTACAGCACATTCTATATAGCACAGTATTACAGCACATTATATATAGCGCATTATATATAGCACAGTATTACAGAACATTCTATATAGCACTTTCTATATAGCACAGTATTACAGCACATTCTTTATAGCACATTCTATATAGCACAGTATTACAGCAAATTCTATGAAACACAGTATTACAGCACATTCAATATAGCACATTCTATATATCACAGTATTACAGCACATTATATATAGCACATTCTATATAGCACAGTATTACAGCACAGTCAATGTAGCACATTCTATATAGCACAGTTTTACAGCACATTCTATATAACACATTCTATATAGCACATTATTACAGCACATTCTATGTAGCACATTACAATATATATATATTATTATTTTTTCTTCCTAATTGGGGAAAGAATTCTTGATGGGTTCCCACGCTTCTTTTTTTAGGACTTGACCCTGGATTACAGCACATTCTATATAGCACAGTATTACAGCACATTCTATATAGCACATTCAATATAGCACATTCTATATAACACAGTATTACAGCACATTCTATATAGCACAGTATTACAGCACATTCTATATAGCACAATATTACAGCACAGTCTATATAGCACATTCTATATAGCACAGTATGACAGCACATTATATATAGCACATTATAATATATATATACATACTGTATATATATATATTAATTTGGAATATTTTTAACATTGAAGGTCTGTGACAGAAGCCTATGGGATTCGCCTGATTAAACCTGCCGAATGAAACCACTGAACATCAGGGCATTTCACTGACATTTCTCTGCTGTTCAATGTGAATAGATTAAACATTGCTTCTCTATGGGGAATTTCACTGCCACCGAACAGCACCGTATTTCACTGCCGTTTAGGGGTTAATCAGAGAGAGACAAAGAATTGGTCGGAGTCTGACACGGAAGTGATCAGGAAGGTGGCACATGCCATGATGTGGATATCACAGGGGCTGTACAGATTGATAATGTGATTTTTGGGGGGGCGGGGGGTTACAGCCGGTCGCTGTTTCACCATTTGGCTGGTGAGTACATTTTTATTTGCGGAAATTGATCTGTAGGTCTGCTCGGTAAGACTGATTGTCAGCGCCACTATTTATAATATATAACAGGAAGGGATATTTCAGTTTATTCTGCAGCATTTGCTTTGGATGGATGAAAGCTCATTACTTGTTTGATTTAAAGTCGATCAAAACCTTTTTACACAAAAAATAAGTGTTAATAATATTTTTCTGCTATTGATACGTGTGATGCCGTCTTCTCTCTTTCACATTTGTGTCTAGTGATACATTTCATATGAACGACATAAAGATTTCCACCTGCTGTTTGTGCTATTTGTTCTTTGTGTTTTGTAAGATTCCATTGACGATGCTCGATAGTTACTATACAGTTACCATATAGATTCCACACCGTTACCATATAGATTCCACACTGTTATCATACAGTTTCCACACCACACCGTTACTATATAGTTTCCACACTGTTACTATATAGTTTCCACACCGTTACTATATAGTTTCCACACTGTTACCATATAGTTTCCACACTGTTACTATATAGTTTCCACACTGTTACCATATAGTTTCCACACTGTTACTATATAGTTTCCACACTGTTACCATATAGTTTCCACACTGATACCATATAGTTTCCACACTGTTACCATATAGATTCCACACCGTTACCATACAGTTTCCACACTGATACCATATAGTTTCCACACCGTTACTATATAGTTTCCACACTGTTACCATACAGTTTTCACACTGATACCATATAGTTTCCACACCGTTACCATACAGTTTCCACACTGTTATCATACAGTTTCCACACCGTTACCATATAGTTTCCACACTGTTATCATACAGTTTCCACACCGTTACCATACAGTTTCCACACTGTTACCATATAGTTTCCACACCGTTACCATATAGTTTCCACACCGTTACCATATAGTTTCCACACTGTTACCATATAGTTTCCACACCGTTACTATATAGTTTCCACACTGTTACCATATAGTTTCCACACCGTTACCATATAGTTTCCACACCGTTACCATATAGTTTCCACACTGTTACCATATAGTTTCCACACCGTTACTATATAGTTTCCACACTGTTACCATATAGTTTCCACACTGTTATCATACAGTTTCCACACCGTTACCATATAGTTTCCACACTGTTATCATACAGTTTCCACACCGTTACCATACAGTTTCCACACTGTTACCATATAGTTTCCACACCGTTACCATATAGTTTCCACACCGTTACCATATAGTTTCCACACTGTTACCATATAGTTTCCACACCGTTACTATATAGTTTCCACACTGTTACCATATAGTTTCCACACCGTTACCATATAGTTTCCACACCGTTACCATATAGTTTCCACACTGTTACCATATAGTTTCCACACCGTTACTATATAGTTTCCACACTGTTACCATATAGTTTCCACACCGTTACCATATAGTTTCCACACTGTTACCATACAGTTTCCACACCGTTACTATATAGTTTCCACACTGTTACCATATAGTTTCCACACCATTACCATATAGTTTCCACACTGTTACCATATAGTTTCCACACTGTTACTATATAGTTTCCACACTGTTACCATATAGTTTCCACACCGTTACCATATAGTTTCCACACTGTTACCATATAGTTTCCACACACTGTTACCATACAGTTTCCACACCGTTACCATATAGTTTCCACACCGTTACCATATAGTTTCCACACTGTTACCATATAGTTTCCACACTGTTACCATATATAGTTTCCACACCGTTACCATATAGTTTCCACACTGTTACCATATAGTTTCCACACTGTTACCATATAGTTTCCACCCGTTACCATATAGTTTCCACACTGTTACCATATAGTTTCCACACTGTTACCATATAGTTTCCACACCGTTACCATATAGTTTCCACACCGTTACCATATAGTTTCCACACTGTTACCATATAGTTTCCACACCGTTACTATATAGTTTCCACACTGTTACCATATAGTTTCCACACTGTTACCATATAGTTTCCACACTGTTACTATATAGTTTCCACACTGTTACCATATAGTTTCCACACCGTTACCATATAGTTTCCACACCGTTACCATACAGTTTCCACACCGTTACTATATAGTTTCCACACTGTTACCATATAGTTTCCACACCGTTACCATATAGTTTCCACACTGTTACCATATAGTTTCCACACTGTTACCATATAGTTTCCACACCGTTACCATACAGTTTCCACACCGTTACTATATAGTTTCCACACTGTTACCATATAGTTTCCACACCGTTACCATATAGTTTCCACACTGTTACCATATAGTTTCCACACCGTTACCATATAGTTTCCACACTGTTACCATATAGTTTCCACACCGTTACCATATAGTTTCCACACCGTTACCATACAGTTTCCACACCGTTACTATATAGTTTATGAATTTTATGGCACCCGCAACCCCTCTCTAATCTTATGTGTACTTTTTTCTCAGCAAGCAATCTATCATCATTTCCACACCCATCAGACCCAGGCAAGCACCTCATTCTGGCTTCTCCTGGACTTTGTTCCCGCTCCCCCCCCCATGGTTCTCATTTAGTTTATATCCGCCTATCATATGACCACAACCTATCTATTTTACCTCACTCCTTACGCAGCTGCACTCAATTCCCTCATTAACTCCCCGCTTCCTCTCCTCTCCCAAACTTACTCTCACCCCCACCTTTCTCTATAATGTATATCACACTATTGCTTCTCTTTTCTCTCTCCTCCCTTCTTTTCAAAGTTACCCTCTCCCTCTATACACCTTTCCAATTGCCCCAGGATGGAAATCAAGTCCCAATACATCCCAGCCTGCTTGGTTCTTGTAACCTGTCAGCTGAGTGCTGGTGGAGAGTGCTAAAGTCCAGCCCTCCTACCCCCTCACAGAGATGTAAACCTGTGCAATTACATTATTACCAAAAGAAAACTGTCCAAATTCCTATTCATTCTGCTACTTTCCCTGGCAAACGATGTGGAATTTAACCCTGGTCCTATAGCTGATACAAACTTTAGGCTGGTTTCACACCTGCACGTTTTTTGACGCGCGTATCGAGCAAATGTAAAGAACGCGCATTGCAGTGCGTTCACGGCCATAGACTGCAGTGGTGAACGCGTTGCAATATGCCCCAAAGAAGCTCCCCTACTTCTTTTGGCGTAGGGTATTTTACAGCACATTCCTGCGCGCTGCAAAATGCCCAGGTGTAAAAGGGCCCCATAGGAAAAATTTATGTTGATGAGTCCAGAAAGTTCACCCCTTTACAGAATTCCAGCTCCCCGCCACCTTTGACTTCTTCTCTGGTATAATTGAGATCCCAATACTACATTGTATAACTCATCCTGCCGCTTTGTGCTACAATGTAACTGCATGACCCACCATTGTGACATGTTAAAAGAGCTAAACTGGCCATCGCTGGAATCTAGACGCACCCTTCACCTTTCCAGCCTGGTGTTTAAGAGCTTTTCTGGGAAGCTGCCACCCTACCTGAATAGACTGCTTCCCCCAGGAGCTCCCTCATCCTATAACCTCCGATCCAGGACCAGCACCTTACTTACAATACCACAATACAAAAAGACAGCGGCTCGGTCCTCATTTTCCTACAGAGCACCACAATTATGGAATAACCTCCCAGACGCCATCAAATCTTCCCCCAGTCTAAAGTCCCTTAAGACTAGAGCTCCATATTAACATACCTCAATAAGGAATGCACCTGTAAGCATGTAACATAGTGACTATATACAGAATGCGCCTGTAAACATGTAACATAGTGACTATATACAGAATGCACCTGTAAGCATGTAACATAGTGACTATATACAGAATGCACCTGTAAGCATGTAACATAGTGACTATATACAGAATGCGCCTGTAAACATGTAACACAGTGACTATATACAGAATGCACCTGTAAACATGTAACATAGTGACTATATACAGAATGTCCCTGTAAACATGTAACACAGTGACTATATACAGAATGCACCTGTAAACATGTAACGTAGTGACTAGATACAGAATGCACCTGTAAACATGTAACATAGTGACTATATACAGAATGCGCCTGTAAACATGTAACACAGTGACTATATACAGAATGCACCTGTAAACATGTAACATAGTGACTATATACAGAATGCGCCTGTAAACATGTAACACAGTGACTATATACAGAATGCACCTGTAAACATGTAACACAGTGGCTATATACAGACTGCGCCTGTAAACATGTAACATAGTGACTATATACAGAATGCACCTGTAAACATGTAACACAGTGACTATATACAGAATGCACCTGTAAACATGTAACACAGTGGCTATATACAGAATGCACCTGTAAACATGTAACATAGTGACTATATACAGAATGCACCTGTAAACATGTAACATAGTGACTATATACAGAATGCGCCTGTAAACATGTAACACAGTGACTATATACAGAATGCACCTGTAAACATGTAACACAGTGGCTATATACAGACTGCGCCTGTAAACATGTAACATAGTGACTATATACAGAATGCACCTGTAAACATGTAACACAGTGACTATATACAGAATGCGCCTGTAAACATGCAACACAGTGACTATATACAGAATGCACCTGTAAACATGTAACACAGTGACTATATACAGAATGCACCTGTAAACATGTAACATAGTGACTATATACAGAATGCACCTGTAAACATGTAACACAGTGGCTATATACAGAATGCACCTGTAAACATGTAACACAGTGACTATATACAGAATGCACCTGTAAACATGTAACACAGTGACTATATACAGAATGCGCCTGTAAACATGTAACATAGTGACTATATACAGAATGCACCTGCAAACATGTAACACAGTGATTATATACAGAATGCACCTGTAAACATGTAACACAGTGACTATACAGTGGCAAGAAAAAGTATGTGAACCCTTTGGGATTACGTGGAGTTTTGCATGAATTGGTCATAAAATGTGCTCTGATCTTCATCTAAGTCACAACAATTTGAAAAACACAGTCTGCTTAAAATAATACAACACAACAATTATATGTTTTCATGTTTTATTGAACAGAACATGTAAACATTCACAGTGCAGGGTGGAAAAAGTATGTGAACCTTTGGACTTAATAACTGGTTGACCCTCCTTTGGCAGCAATAACCTCAACCAAACGTTTCCTGTAGTTGCAGATCAGACCTGCACAACGATCTGGAGTAATTTTGGACCACTCCTCTTCACAAAACGGTTTCAGTGTAGCAATATTCTTGGGATGTCTGGTGTGAATCGCTCTCTTAAGGTCATGCCACAGCATTTCAATCGGGTTGAGGTCAGGACTCTGACTGGGCCACTCCAGAAGGTGTATTTTGTTTTGTTGAAGCCATTCTTTTGCTGAATTACTTGTATGCTGCGGGTCATTGTCCTGTTGCATCACCCATCCTCTGCGGAGCTTCAGTTGGCGGACAGATGGTCTTATGTTTTCCTGTAAAATGTCTTGATAAACTCTGGAATTCATTTTTCCATCAATGACAACAATCCGTCCAGGCCCTGAGGCAGCAAAGCAGCCCCAAACCATGATGCTCCCTCCGCCATGTTTTACAGTGAGGATGAGGTTTTGATGTTGGTGTGCTGTGCCTTTTTTTCTCCACACATACAGGGTTATTCAAAGAGATCCGATTTGCTTGAGAAAGGTAACGTAGCAGTGAAAATCAGTGTTCGGTTACCTTTCCTGGCCATTCGGCTATCCAGAGAGCAGGCAATACGCCAAATGCTGGCGAATTGCCTGCACATACGGTGCCTGTTCGGTGCCTGTTCGAGGGCAGTGAAATCCCCATGAAAAAGCACTGCTTCGTCTATTCAGAGAACACAAACCAGCAGTGAAAGGTTCCCCTAATGCCCTGCCATTCGGTGGTTTAATTCGGCAAATTTATTCAGGAGAATCCCATAGGCTTCAATGTTAAAAATATTCCCGTTTTAATCCAATATCTAATAAACCGTTCATTATAAAATTCTGCAGTAAAGAGTCTCTTTATTTATAGATTTTTTAGGATATTTTAAGCATTTTTCTTAAATTTTTTTTTTTTTTTAAAAGTCCGATTTTTTTTTTTTTAAAAGTTTTCTTCTTTTTTCTGTAACAGCCTCTTTATTATCATTCCCTGGACCTCCTGTGTAAATTTCAGACATTTTCGCTCAGTAGTTTCTTTGCAAACAGGGTTTCACTTTCACACATTCATACAAACTGTTTTGCTAATTTATTCACTGCCTCTTCTGCGGTGTCGGAGGCTGATCGGCTCCTGCTCCTGTTCGGGGTTTTCTGTGGTTTTCGGCAGGTTAATCCAGATGTTTTTGAGGGTTTTCGGCGTGCATTGACTGGGTTCTGCGGTTCCTTTTCGTCAGGTTTGCGGTAGCTTTTCCCTGCAATTCGGGGGCCCTGTGGTGTTTGCTGAATACACCGCAGGGTCACCGAAATGGGATCGGCAAAACAAACCAAATTGAAGAGAACGAAAAGTCACCGAACGTGCAGTGACTTTTCGAATCTCTTTGAATAACCCTGATAGTGTTGAGTGTTTTATCCAAACAACTCAATTGTGGTTTCATCTGTCCACAGAATTTTTTGCCAGTAGTGCTGTGGAACATCCAGGTGCTAATTTTGCAAACTTCAAACGTGCTGCAATATTCTTTTTGGACAGCAATGGCTTCCTCCGTGGTGTCCTCCCATGTACTCCATTCTTGTTTAATGTTTTCCTTATTGTAGATGTGTCAACAAAAATGTTAGCATGTGCCCGAGATTTCTGTAAGTCTTTAGCTGACACTCTAGGATTCTTCTTTACCTCATTAAGCATTCTGTGCTGTGCTCTTGCAGTCATCTTTACAGGACGACCACGCCTAGGGAGAGTAGCAACAGTGCTGAACTTTCTCCATTTGTAGACAGTCTGTCTTACCGTGGACACATGAACATCAAGGCTTTTGGAGATACTTTTCAGCTTCATGCAAGTCAACAATTCTTGATCGTAGGGCTTCTGAGAGCTCTTTTCTGCGAGGCATGGTTCACATCAGGCAGTGCTTCTTGAAACCAGTAAACCCAAAACTGGTGTGTTTTTAAAGGGCCGGACAGCTTTCAGCAACACATCCAATAATATCACACTGATTGGACTCAAGGTTGGCTCACTCCTGGCTCCAATTAGCTCTTGGAGAAGTCATTAGGCTAGGGGTTCACATACTTTTTCCACCCTGCACTGTGAATGTTTACATGTTATGTTCAATAAACACATGAAAACATATAATGTTTGTGTTGTATTATTTTAAGCAGACTGTGTTTTTCAAATTGATGTGACTTAGATGAAGATCAGAGACATTTTATGACCAATTCATGCAAAACCCCACGTAATCCCAAAGGGTTCACATACTTTTTCTTGCCACTGTAGTTTCTACAGTTACCATATAGTTTCTACAGCTTCCAAACTGTTACCACACAGTTACCATACATGTACCATATGTAGGAGAATCAGGAGACTGGGAGAGACCTTGTGTATATGTTATGGGACAAACTGCACACTTGCATTTTTTTGCGATTTATTTAGTATTAGACATGTGCACAGCACAAAATTTCGTTTTCAACTAATGGATTAGTCCTAAAATGCAATTTATTTAGTTACTAAAGAAATTCGTTTTCAGTTCTTTAGTATGAAAACTAATTTCATTCATCCGAAAACCAGTGGATACAATTACTATTGTAGTGGCTCCTCAGAGGGCTGAGATCGCTGCTTGTTACAGTATCTCTCACTCTCAGCACAATGTGGGCCATATTACATAGTTGGTGCTAACTTAACCAGAGCTGTTGTAAACTTCCCTGAGCCATTATAGCCTATGGAGGTTTTCAGTTTACAACAGCTCTGGTTAAGTTGGCACCAACATTGTAATACTTCCCCGTGTCAGGCAAAGCTGTTACAGTAACTGACTGCTGCTCATCACAGCGCTCAGAGTTTCAGTAAAACTAGTAAATAATATTTTTATATATAAGAGGTTAGAACAATATTATTTCTTTGTTTTTCTGAAACTCTGAGCGCTGTTACAGTCAGTTACTGTAACAACTGAGCCTGATACATTGTACTGAGAGATAATGTAACAAGCAGCCGATCTCAGCGCTCACAGCCACTGGATTTAAAGGGCTAAAAAAACGCTCCTCTCTGTATAATGTTTAGAACATCCTCCTGCATTAATTAATACCCCTCTCTGTATAATGTATACAACATCCACCTGCATTAATTAATACCCCTCTCTGTATAATGTATAGAACATCCTCCTGCATTAATTAATGCCCCTCTCTGTATAGAACATCCTACTGCATTGGCATGTGGAGGGTGCAGAACTTCGGATGTTGCGATGTTGCGCTCTTCATTACTGGTCTCCTTCACTCATCAATGTAATATCACAAAAAGGACTGAAACTAAAATGTAGTGCATTTTATTTTAGTTTCTTTTGTTTTTTGTACTGAGCAGTTTCGTTTCTCTTGACTCATACGAAAACTAAATTATCCCAAAATTCTGACTAAATCGTTTTAGTACTAAAACGAATGCACATGTCTATTTAGTATCCTCTCCGCAGCCTGGCACAATTTCATGAGAGCGCTGCCACGAGTAACAAGGACCTTAGCGCTGCGGTTCGGGGCAGCCTGCTGAATCAGCACCTGCCCCATAATATGGAGCTAAAACGGGGACGCTACGGGGAGTCCTGCAGGTGTACATTATCCATACTTAGTTTCCTTGCTTTAGCACCAGGCATGTGCACATTATCCACACTTACAGGTTTATCCAAAGAGATTCGAATTGCTTGAGAAAGGTAACCGAACGCTGAAAATCAGCGTTCGGTTACCTTTCCTGGCCATTCGGCTATCCAGAGAGCAGGCAATTCGCCAAATGCTGGCGAATTGCCTGAACATACGGTGCCTGTTCGGTCCCTGTTCGAGGGCAGTGAAATCCCCATGAAAAAGCACTGCTTCGGCTATTCAGAGAACACAAACCAGCAGTGAAAGGTTCCCCTAATGCCCTGCCATTCGGTGGTTTCATTCGGCAAATTTATTCAGGAGAATCCCATAGGCTTCAATGTTAAAAATATTCCCGTTTTAATTCAATATCTAATAAACCATTCATTATAAAATTCTGCAGCAAAAAGTCTCTTTATTTATAGATTTTTTAGGATACTTTAAGCTTTTTTCTGAATTTTTAAAAAAAAAATTAAAAGTCCGATTTTTTTTCTTTTTTTTTTTCAGTTTACTTATTTTTTTTGTAACAGCCCTCTTTATTATCATTCCCTGGACCTCCTGTGAAAATTTCAGACATTTTCGCTCAGTAGTTTCTTTGCAAACAGCGTTTCATTTTCCCAGATTCATACAAATGGTTTTTCTAATTTATTCACTGCCTCCTCTATGTCACAGCTGCTTCGGCTCTGTGTGATTCGGCTCCTGATCGGCTCCTGATCGGCTCCTGATCGGGTTTTTCAAAGGTTAATCCAGATGTTTTTGCTTGTTTTCAGCGTGCATTCGGTTAGTTTTCGTCAGGTTTTCGGCAGCTTTTCCCTGCAATTCGGGGACCCTGTGGAGCTTGCTGAATACACCGCAGGGTCACCGAAATGCAATCGGCAAAAGGAACCGAATTGAAGAGAACGAAAAGTCACCGAACGTGCGGTGACTTTTCGAATCTCTTTGGATAACCCTGTTAGTGTCCTTTCTTTAGCACCAGGCAGGTGCACATTATCCACACTTAGTGTCCTTGCTTTAGCACCCGGCAGGCGCACATTATCCACACTTAGTGTCCTTGCTTTAGCACCCGGCAGGCGCACATTATCCACACTTAGTGTCCTTGCTTTAGCACCCGGCAGGCGCACATTATCCACACTTAGTGTCCTTGCTTTAGCACCCGGCAGGCGCACATTATCCACACTTAGTGTCCTTGCTTTAGCACCCGGCAGGCGCACATTATCCACACTTAGTGTCCTTGCTTTAGCACCAGGCATGCGCACATTATCCACACTTAGTGTCCTTGCTTTAGCACCAGGCAGGCGCACATTATACACACTTATTGTCCTTGCTTTAGCACCAGGCATGCGCACATTATCCACACTTACAGGGTTATCCAAAGAGATTCGAATTGCTGGAGAAAGGTAACCGAATGCTGAAAATCAGCATTCGGTTACCTTTCCTGGCCATTTGGCTATCCAGAGAGCAGGCAATTTGCCAAATCCTGTCGAATTGCCTGCACATACGGTGCCTGTTCGGTGCCTGTTCGAGGGCAGTGAAATCCCCATAGAGAAGCACTGCTTCGGCTATTCAGAGAACACAAACCAGCAGTGAAAGGTTCCCCTAATGCCCTGCCATTCGGTGGTTTAATTCGGCAAATTTATTCAGGAGAATCCCATAGGCTTCAATGTTAAAAATATTCCCGTTTTAATTCAATATCTAATAAACCGTTCATTATAAAATTCTGCAGCAAAAAGTCTCTTTATTTATAGATTTTTTAGGATACTTTAAGCATTTTTCTGAATTTTTTTAAAAAAAATTAAAAGTCCGATTTTTTTTTTGATTTTTTTTCAGTTTACTTATTTTTTTTGTAACAGCCTCTTTATTATCATTCCCTGGACCTCCTGTGCAAATTTCAGACATTTTCGCTCAGTAGTTTCTTTTTCCCAGATTCATACAAATGGTTTTTCTAATTTATTCACTGCCTCCTCTACGTCACAGCTGCTTCGGCTCTGTGTGATTCGGCTCATGTTCGGCTCCTGTTCGGCTCCTGTTCGGCTTCTTCAAAGGTTAATCCAGATGTTTTTGCTTGTTTTTAGCGTGCATTCGGTTAGTGTTCGTCAGGTTTTCGCCAGCTTTTCCCTGCAATTCGGGGACCCTGTGGTGCTTGCTGAATACACCGCAGGGTCACCGAAATGGGATCAGCAAAAGGAACCGAATTGAAGAGAACGAAAAGTCACCGAACGTGCGGTGACTTTTCGAATCTCTTTGGATAACCCTGTTAGTGTCCTTGCTTTAGCACCAGGCAGGCGCACATTATCCACACTTAGTGTCCTTGCTTTAGCTCCCGGCAGGCGCACATTATCCACACTTAGTGTCCTTGCTTTAGCTCCCGGCAGGCGCACATTATCCACACTTAGTGTCCTTGCTTTAGCACCCGGCAGGCGCACATTATCCACACTTAGTGTCCTTGCTTTAGCACCCGGCAGGCGCACATTATCCACACTTAGTGTCCTTGCTTTAGCACCAGGCAGGTGCACATTATCCACACTTAGTGTCCTTGCTTTAGCACCAGGCATGCGCACATTATCCACACTTAGTGTCCTTGCTTTAGCACCAGGCATGCGCACATTATCCACACTTAGTGTCCTTGCTTTAGCTCCCGGCATGCGCACATTATCCACACTTAGTGTCCTTGCTTTAGCTCCCGGCATGGAATAGTGCCCTCACTTTATACCTAATACTAGATAGAAAATATAAAAGGAGGGGGACCCGTATCCAGACGGTCTCGCACCTCACTATCCGAGTCGCTGTGGCTCTTTAAGTACTGATGGAAGCGCTAAGCTGGCATTTTCCTGAGCTCGTTCAGAATCTTTCGCTCTTTACTCATTGTTTGGAATTTATACATTATTAATAAAGTGCGATTTTATTTGGTTAAATCAACTTTTTTCTTTATAAAAGATATTAAAAATAAAGTTTAGTAAAAGTTTCTTGTATCCACTTTCTAAATAACGTCTCTCTTTCCTTCCCGGCAGGACTCATTGTCGCTACTCTAGCACTTTGCTGGATGCCGAATCAGATACTACGCATCATGGCGGCCAGTACACCAAAGCAGGAATGGACTGTTCGCTATCTCCGCACCTACATGACCCTTTTTCCTATAGCCGACACCTTCTTCTACCTGAGTTCAGTGTTGAACCCCATCCTGTACAACATTTCATCCAAACAATTCCGGGAAGTCTTCCTGCAGGTCTTGCGATGCCACCTGACCATTGAACATGCAAACCGAGCAAAATTCCTGCACATCCAAAACTCTGCTAAGAGCAGCACCAACCACAAGCGCCCCTTAATCCGAAGGTCCTTCAGGCCAAATTACTCCTCAAACACTGCTACAGCGAAGCCATTAAACGCGCTCCAGGCAGAGACTGTCCCTGACCTCGCCATGTCTCGCCTGGTCCCCACTGCTTCATCTACAGACGTACACATGGAGATCGAACCCTCCAAGAATGGACTTTGTGAAAGTGAAATCTGACAGACTCCATGCTTAAAAGAAGACGCGGTGAAATGTCAATTCATGTGCTTCTTTATTACATTCTTAATGTGCATCAATGGGTTAATCACTGGAACTTTACACCAGATAAATTCCAGATAATACAAAAAAAATCTGATTTTTCTGATCTAGTGTTTTTGCTTTGATAATAAATGCCAAAGAATTCTTGTCATGTCACAGGATGTTACCAAGTGTCCTCTACCGTTTACATCTTCATCATCATCATCAGAGCCGCCATTAGTGAGAGAGGCTTAAAGAAGGTCCCCGCCTGGCAGAGCGGTGCCGAGTTCCTCCTCTTTTTGGTTCTGGGTCCGTTGCAGAGGGGGGTATTGCAGCAACTGATGCACACAGAGTTCACTTTGCCTGGTGTACAGAAGGACTGGTAGCCCGAAGAGGTCATGAGACAAGCTTCTGAGGACGCACATGATTTTCGATACAATATTCCTGTCAAAAAATATATATACACATTAGAAAAGCCAAGAGTAGCTCATCAAAGCCCTGCCACAAGGTCCACCTCCCAGGTCCACACACTTCTACCTTCACACAGACACGTTCACCTCCCAGGTCCACACACTTCCACCTTCACAAAGACACGTCCACCTCCCAGGTCCACACACTTCTACCTTCACACAGACACGTTCACCTCCCAGGTCCACACACTTCTACCTTCACACAGACACGTTCACCTCCCAGGCCCACACACTTTCACCTTCACAAAGACACGTCCACCTCCCAGGTCCACACACTTCCACCTTCACACAGACACGTTCACCTCCCAGGTCCACACACTTCTACCTTCACACAGACACGTTCACCTCCCAGGTCCACACACTTTCACCTTCATACCGACACGTCCACCTCCCAGGTCCACACACTTCCACCTTCACAAAGACACGTCCACCTCCCAGGCCCACACACTTTCACCTTCATACCGACACGTCCACCTCCCAGGTCCACACACTTCCACCTTCACACAGACACGTTCTCCTCCAGGTCCACACACTTCCACCTTCATACAGACACGTCCACCTCCCAGGTCCACACACTTTCACCTTCATACCGACACGTCCACCTCCCAGGTCCACACACTTCCACCTTCACAAAGACACGTCCACCTCCCAGGCCCACACACTTTCACCTTCATACCGACACGTCCACCTCCCAGGTCCACACACTTTCACCGTCACATGGACACATTCTCCTCCAGGTCCATACACTTTCACCTTCACACGGACACGTCCACCTCCCAGGTCCACACACTTCCACCTTCATACAGACACGTCCACCTCCCAGGTCCACACAATTCCACCTTCACAAAGACACGTCCACCTCCCAGGTCCACACACTTCCACCTTCATACAGACACGTCCACCTCCCAGGTGCACACACTTCCACCTTCACACAGACACGTTCACCTCCAGGTCCACACACTTTCACCGTCACATGGACACGTTCTCCTCCAGGTCCAAACACTTTCACCTTCACACGGACACGTTCACCTCCAGGTCCACACACTTTCACCTTCACACGGACACGTTCACCTCCAGGTCCACACACTTTCACCTTCACATGGACACGTTCACCTCCAGGTCCACACACTTTCACCTTCACACGGACACGTTCTCCTCCAGGTCCAAACACTTTCACCTTCACACGGACACGTTCACCTCCAGGTCCACACACTTCACCTTCACACGGACACGTTCTCCTCCAGGTCCACACACTTTCACCTTCACATGGACACGTTCACCTCCAGGTCCACACACTTTCACCTTCACACGGACACGTTCACCTCCAGGTCCACACACTTTCACCTTCACACGGACACGTTCTCCTCCAGGTCCAAACACTTTCACCTTCACACGGACACGTTCACCTCCAGGTCCACACACTTTCACCTTCACACGGACACGTTCTCCTCCAGGTCCAAACACTTTCACCTTCACACGGACACGTTCACCTCCAGGTCCACACACTTTCACCTTCACACGGACACGTTCACCTCCAGCTGCTACAAATACATGTGAAACATTCAATGAATTTATTGCTTCTTGGAGTCAGAGCCTTTAAATGAAAAGATATTGAGCATTTTCTTGATATTTCAGAAATGTAAGGATGGGGTTTATTTGCATTTTCCAGAAGTTTACGTAAAACCTTCAGGATGTGCTTTTGTGGTGGTTTGTAAGATGTTAAATAGCTCAGTTTGTGAAAGCCAGACCTACACAATGAATGATTAACACACTATGTCCACCAAGAGGTTACAAACAATCAGAACGAGTGGAAACGCGGGTAAAATATTCCCTAAATACACAAAGACCGTGTCATAAAGATATGAGGAACCTAACATTATCACTCGGAAAAATTTACATAAAAATGCCGAAACCTGTCTCTTACCTTCACTTAATGATATTAATGATATTAAAGAATAAAGCCGCGTGACGTCACTCTACCTTTACTCATCTAAATGGCTTGGGAGCTTACGGTTAGGATGCCGGCACGGGAACACAACCTGTTGGAGGAGCATCACAAAACTGGAATAGGAGGGTTGGGATATGGCGTGTAGGAAGATCTCGTGCCGAACTACAGTTACCCGGTGATGGTTTGGATTATAACTGTCCTTACTGAGCTGGGATTGCGGCTTCGGGAACAGAGGAACCAAACTAAATGACGGACACCGGCATCTCACTCTATATATACTGTATATACCTACAGTTGTGTTCAAAATTATTCAAGCCCCACTGAAATTGAGTGTTTTGGCCAGTTTGACATTGATTTTGATCATTCAGTCATCTTGCTTACAATTAAATCAAAGAGGCACGTGTAGGTCAGACAAATATAACATAACATTTATAATGAAATAACCACAAATGTCTTTTCTGTGCTCACATCATTATCAGTTTTATTCAACCCCCAAGTGACATTCAATCTTAGTACTTAGTACAACATCCTTTTACAGTTATAACAGCTTTTAAACGTGAAGCATAGCTTGACACAAGTGTCTTGCAGCCATTATTATTATTATTATTCTTTATTTATAAAGCGCCAGCATATTCCGCAGCGCTGTACAATAGGCACAGTATAGACAGGGTTACAATACATTGAACAACATTTGACAAACAGTACAGGAGGAGATGAGGCCCTATTCCCGTAGGAACTCACAATCTGGGAGGGTTGGGGTTGGAAACAGGAGGAGAGGACTGTAAGGTGAGAGTGATTGATGGTTGTGTCAGTGAGTCGGGGGTCGGCTTCCCTAAATAGGAACGTTTTAAGGGAGCGTTTGAAGGAGGAGAAGTTAGGGGAAAGTCTGACAGTACGAGGAGAGCGTTCCAGAGAGTGGGGGCTGCGCGTGAGAAATCCTGCAGTCTATCATGGGAAGAGGTGATGCGGGGAGAAGCTAGGCGCAGGTCACTGTTTGACCTTAGGGAGCGGGCTGGGGTGTATTTGGTGATTAGTGAGGACAGGTAGTGGGGCGCTGAGTTAGTGAGGGTTTTGTAGGTAATGGTAAGGATTTTGAACTTAATTCTGCAGTGGATGGGGAGCCAGTGAAGGACTCGCAGAGGGGAGCGGCAGAGACAGAGCGGCGGGTGAGGTGAATTAGCCTGGTGGAGGCGTTCAGGATGGATTGTAGGGGGAGAGGTGGGACAGAGGGAGGCCAGATAAGAGATTATTGCAATAGTCGAGTCGGGAGATTACCAGGGCGTGTATGAGTTGTTTTGTGGTGACAGCGGTAAGAAATGGCCGAATTCTGGAAATATTACGCAGTTGGTATCGGCAGGAGGAGGAAAGAGACTTGATGTGGGGGATGAAGGAAAGAGCAGAGTCAAGTGTAACTCCAAGACAGCGAACTTGGTTTGATGGGGAGATGGTGATACCCTCCACCGTGATCGAGAAGTCAGGAGGTGGGGCGGCATTAGAGGGAGGAATAAGTAGGAGCTCAGTCTTTGACATGTTGATCTTTAGGTGGTGGGAGGCCATCCAGGAGGAGATGCCAGATAAACAGTCACTGACTTTGGAAAGGACAGGGGGAGAGAGATCAGGGGTAGAGAGGTAGATCTGAGTGTCATCAGCGTAGAGGTGGTAATTAAAGCCAAAGCTGTTGATGATTTTGCCCAGGGAGGAGGTGTAGATGGAAAAGAGCAGAGGACCAAGGACAGAGCCTTGAGGTACACCAACAGATAGAGGCAATGAGGAGGAGGAGTTACCAGCAAAGGACACACAGAAGGACCTGTTGGATAAATAGGAGTCAATCCAAGCAAGTGCAGTGTCACCGAGACCCAGAGAGTTGAGGGTCAGTAGAAGGAGGGGGTGGTCAACAGTGTCAAAAGCAGCCGAGAGGTCAAGCAGGATGAGAATAGAATAGTGGCCGTGTTTTTTAGCAGTTAGGAGGTCGTTGGTGACTTTGGTGAGGGCAGTTTCAGTTGAGTGTAGGGGACGGAAGCCAGATTGCAGGGGGTCAAGTAGGGAATTGGAGGACAGGAAGATGGAGAGGCGGTTGAAGACTAGTTTTTCTAAGAGCTTAGAGGTAAAGGGAAGCAGGGATACAGGACGGTAGTTGGATGGAGAGTTGGGATCTAGGGATGGTTTCTTTAGTAAAGGGGTAACTAGCGCGTGTTTGAAGGCGGATGGAAAGGAGCCAGTGGAGAGAGATAGGTTGAAGATGTGTGTGAGAGCAGGGGTGAGGGAGGAGGAGAGGGGAGGAATTAGATGTGAGGGAATGGGGTCGAGCGGGCACGTGGTGAGATGTGAGGAGGACAATAAGGAATTGACTTCCTCCTCAGTGGTTGGGAGGAAGCGGCAGAGGGTGGCAGATGGGACCTGTGGGAGTGGAGGTGGCAGATAACTATCTTGTGTTGGGATGTTGCTTCTGATAGTTAAAGTTTAACTACGGGTATCTTCGCCCATTCGTCATGGGCAAAAGCCTCCAGTTCAGTCACATTCTTAGGCTTGCGCACTGCAACTGCTTTCTTTAAGTCCCACCAGAGGTTCTCAATGGGATTTAAGTCAGGTGACTGCGATGGCCACTCCAAAATGTTCCAGCCTTTAATCTGCAACCATGCTCTAGTGGTCTTGGAGGTATGCTTGGGATCATTGTCCTGTTGAAAGGTTCAACGTCTCCCAAGCCTCAGGTTTGTGACGGACTGCATCACATTGTCATCCAATATCTCCTGGTACTGAAGAGAATTCATGGTACCTTGCACACGCTGAAGCTTCCCTGTACCTGCAGAAGCAAAACAGCCCCAAAGCATGATTGACCCCCCGCCATGCTTCACAGTAGGCAAGGTGTTCTTTTCTTCATAGGCCTTGTTCTTCCTCCTCCAAACATAGCGTTGATCCATGGGCCCAAACAGTTCTAATTTTGTTTCATCAGTCCACAGAACACTATCCCAAAACTTCTGTGGTTTGTCCACATGACTTTTGGCATACTGCAGTCGACTCTTCTTATTCTTTGGAGACAGCAAGGGGGTGCGCCTGGGAGTTCTGGCATGGAGGCCTTCATTACGCAGTGTGCGCCGTATTGTCTGAGCTGAAACTTCAGTACCCACATCTGACAAATCTTTTCTCAGTTCCTCAGCAGTCACACGGGGACTTTTCTCCACTCTACGCTTCAGGTAGCGCACAGCAGTCGAAGTCAGCATCTTCTTTCTGCCACGACCAGGTAGCGTTTCAACAGTGCCCTTTGCCTTGAATTTGCGAATGATGCTTCCTATGGTCTCTCTTGGTATGTTTAACATCTTTGCAATCTTCTTATAGCCATTGCCCTTCCTGTGAAGAGTAATCACCTCTTCTCTTGTCTTCCTGGACCATTCTCTTGACTTCACCATGTTTGTAACCACACCAGTAAATGTCTAGAAGGAGCTGAGTATCACAGTCATTTTAAAGCTGCCTAATTGGTGCTTATTATGCTTTATTGCTGCTCCGTGACATCCACAGGTGTTTTCAATACCTGATTGAAAACACTTGAATGAACCTCTGTTCTTCAGAGTGGTAGTCTTTAAGGGGTTGAATAATTGTGTCAATGAAGAATTCACAAAATAAACATTTACTACTGTATTACAAAACCAATTGATGTCATTTTAGTTGCATATGGTTCTTTAAAAAGTCCTTGTAGGATTTCATTCTGAATACAATTACAAATGTCACTAAATTCCCTAAAACCCTTTACAGCATTGGGGGTTGAATCATTTTGAACACAACTGTATATAGACAGGGATGGGCAGAGGAAGATGTGACATGAATTGGGCAAAGAGCACATCATCCATTGAGAAAGAATGTTCCCAGAAGGCAATGGGGCACAAATAAGCTCATCCTAGGCCCCTAGCCTCAAGTGGTAACACAGGGTGGACAAAGAGCCGGCTTTGTGTGATGTGGAGCCGCCGCGTCGTCCTTCACGTTCATAGGAGCGTTATTCCTATATAAAATATTAAGTGATACGATTGTCTCTGGTGGTAAATGGACAAACCATATGCTATTTTGTATTCTCCATATACAGACGAGGAACGCGCTCTGGGCATGTCTTTCTATCCCTCCCAGAAAATGGAAAACATTAAAATTTATTGTGCGTATCGTGTGAGAAATGAAAAGCGCTGGAGCACATATCACAACGGCCTTAAAATAACACGCTCCTTCATCATGTCGCCAGCGAGCATTTCCCCCCGTATTCTCCTGAAAAGCCCCAAATGTTTCTCTAGGTTTTATGGAGCAGGAAAAGGAGATTTATTCGCATCTCTCAGCGCTTTCGCTTTATTTAACGCGGTTTATCCAGGAGTGTAAGCAATTTATTAATAAGAGACCATGCCCCGAGGACGCGCTTTGCCATAGATTTGCCGTCAGCTTTACGGCACGCTGGAAATTAATGACATGTTCCATAACTCTGCATTCACTTGCAAGTTTGTTTATCAGCGGCTGCAGACGCGTCCTGGACGCATCACTTAGATGTGTAAATCACTCCGGCTACATCAATAGACGCTGCAGAGAAAATCCTTTATATGCTTTAAAAACATCTTTTCACATCAGATTTTCCAGTGATCAGCGGCTGCTCCGGCACAACAAACGTCAATCCTCTCTCAGCTCCATGAAAAAGCCGGAGTCACAGGCTGCAAGAGAAAGCCTTCATCTGGGGACCGAGGAGCCTATGGAGAAACCATGTGGTCATTTCAATGGCTCTTGGTTACAGTGAGGCCTGATTCCTGTGACTTGGAAAGGATTGCTGAAGACGAGCCCCAACGTTGTCCTCCTCCAAATACATGTGCCTTTCCTTCGGGGTGCCTGGCTTTGTTACCCCTTCTTTCGGTTAAAGAGTACCCTGCTAGAATTATCCTGTGGATTATCTGTGGTCAGTGATTTATTTTGACATCGTCCCTTGGCGAGTGATGACGAGGTCACAGGGTGGAGATTAATGGCCGCACACTGAAAAGAACATGCGCACAGTTTTATCAATGAGCATATCATCATTTCTCCTTCGTACACTGGAAAGCCCCCCTGAAACGCATGCTGTGAATCCAGACACACAGAAGTGACGAGACTCACTTTGAACTCTGGGTACCTGGGCTTGGTGTTACTGTTGGGAGATGTGGGACTGTGGGTTCTGGGGAGTCTGGCGCGTCGTATCATTCCACGACCCTCTCCTATGTCCAAGTCACCCTGTGCATATCAGGTTATCTGTGTTATCGTTATCGGCTGATTCTATGTTACTATGTGTGTGATGATATGTTACAGGGTGTCACTGCGGCCCTTTGCACCCCCTCCCCGGCCCAGAATATGTTTTAGATCCGTGACAGGTGAGAATAGTCAGTGTTTGCCAAACAGGGCCCCGTTATCAGACTATTGTGTGTTTGTGCTGTTACCCGCATCATTCATGTCCACCTTGTGTTTACAATCTGCATTCTTGGTTCATGTCTGGACATGGAAATGGGGTATGGCCGGGGACTGGCTCACTTCAGGAGGGGGGGGGGTTCCTGTAAAATATTACCATAGGCTATAGAAGGTTTAACAGTACCAGCTTGTCATTTTCATTGGTCTCTAGGTCCCTCCTGGCAATGTATATATTTTCTTAAATTTCAAGAGTAGATCATACAAAAACAGTGTAATTGTGACTCGTCACAGTATAAAGTGCTCTCGTGCTAAAGTGTCTCGATAACACAATTGTGCAAATTAGTTAATGAAGTGCATATAGTGCATAAAGTGCAGTACAATGCTGATCGTACTAAAAATGGAAAGTTCAATGAGGTTGACAGGCTTATTTCGAGTCCTGTTTTAAGTTGGTTGTGCCACAAATAAGGCAAATTCAAGGTACTTATGGATCTGATGTTTTTAATGATAGTTTCTTATTGTTCCTCTCTTTGTCAATTCTCTTATGGTCACTGGTGTGCTCCAATATAGAAAACAAAGGAGAGAAAAGAGAAGATAGTGCAATACTGTTTCAATTCATGCAAAGTGCAAGAAAAATAGTGGTATTGCACTTATGAATTCCAGAGCCTCGTATATCCAGGCTCTGGATTGAAGTGCCTTGAGCCAAGTAGAGAGTGGCTTCTACCCTTCTTTGCGACAGCCTTATCGTCTCGTCCGGAAAGAAAAAAGGGACAGCGCTCTCATGGCACAATATCAATCAGATAGGGTATTAAAGGTGGGATTTGTATACACTCACCGATTGAGGAGCCTTCGATGTCCAGGCTCAACTCTTATGCGTGTGGCGCTCCTTGTTGGTGGGCGCCTTAACCTCTTTGTCTGCTCACTTGGTGTCTGGACAGTAGTTGGTCTCTGGGATTTCCCGTCTGTCACCTATTCAGTGGGCTTTGTGGGGAGTGGATAAAAAATAGACATATTCAATTATAAAGTGCAAATAATTTTATTGGCGAATTACAAGTGTATTAAAAGTATATATATATATCCAGGGGGGGGGAGATGCTGATACACGTTTCGGCGCTGCTCTGGCGCCTTCCTCAGTCAGTGTGTGGTAGATTAAGGGGGGGAAGGTGAATTTGTGCAAGGAAGTCCTTTTATTTGGGACTTGTGTTGTGCTGGCGGCGTTCTCCGCTCTCCACGTGGTCCACTTCCGGGTTTGGGCATCGTTCGGATCAGGTGGTGTCGAATACGTCATTACGAGCTGGGAGACCCCGAGCACCGCAGATCGATCGGACAGGGAGTGCAGGCGGTGAGCTGGACATCTTGAGGCAGCTACAGAAAAGCAAGACAGCGGATCCGGTAACCCATAAAATCCCAGTCAAAATCGAGCGGAGAGACGTCCTGGGTCGAGCGGAGCACCAAGTATAGGGCGGATGGGTGAGAGGCCTTCCAGGCCATTGTGAAAATAGAAAGCACGCTGCTGTTTGTTTCAAAACCCACAGGGCCCCAACGTGACTAGTCGAAGATACCTCATAAAAAACTCACTGGCCAGTTGAATATTGTACCCGGGTACCATCACACACACCTACATCCTTGGGACATAACCTGTACGGGACTCACTCCCCAACCACAAAGGGGGTTACAGATATATTTTTCCTTCTTTTCCGCTGCGCGTTTCTCGAATTACGAAGCCTTGTATTTCTTTTCCGCTGCGCGTTTCTCGAATTACGAAGCCTTGTATTTTCTTTTCCGCTGCGCGTTTCTCGAATTACGAAGCCTTGTATTTTCTTTTCCTCGGCGCGTTTCCCGCATTACGAAGTACTGTAAATATATCTATGTATACCGTGTTATTCATTATATGCCATTTATTCTAGTAAACTATATAATTTATAAAATCCACGACGGTGCTGGAGTATATTTATTCCCTAGTGCGGGGAGACTGACCCGAGGTTCAATTTCAGCGGCTCCTCCGGGAGTGAGCGCTACATATATATTTCGCTGATGTGTTTCATTAAAATCTACCTGTTTCTCTGTTTTACCCCAAGCTGCAAGCCCGGCCTCATTTCTGGGGATGCTATCACCGCGCTTTCAATGTACCCATGTTTATGTCTATGGCTTGGAGATAGGCACAAACGCCTGCTGGGGAGAAAATGGGGGTCCAGCGAGGGAGCGGCATTAACGGATGTGACCCAGTCAGGGTACAGAGATCTGTTACAGAGGATATAATGGATAGGGATGGGCTGGTGGTTCGATGCGAACATGAGTTCGCATCGAACATTGGCCGTTCGGCCCTTCATCGAACGGCGAACATTTCCGCGTGTTTGGTTCGTGTTCGCCCACAATGCACCACAATGGACTTTTCCACTGGCCTGAAGCTTTTAATTTAAAAAAAATAAATTTGAGAAACTATTTTACCAGGAAGGATACATTGAGATTTCTCTCGTTTTCAAGTATGTCCTGCCACAGGTCAGGTGCAAGACAGGTGCAAGACTATGCCAATCAGGGCTCAGAGTCCTGATTGGGCAAATTTTGCACAATCATGGGCTCACAGAGCTAAGTCCCGCAGCACACTATATAAGGCTTCCCCGCAGCCCCAGCGTGTGTGCTGCAGGAGTGAATCAGAGAGGAGAGGAGATTGTTGCATATCAGGGTGTATCACTGAGCTATACCAGAGTTCTGGGAATTTGAATCTGTGTCTTGCCAGCTATCAGGGTGTATCACTGAGTTATACCAGAGTTCTGGGAATTTGAATCTGTGTCTTGCCAGCTATCAGGGTGTATCACTGAGTTATACCAGAGTTCTGGGAATTTGAATCTGTGTCTTGGCACTGCCAGCTATTAGGGTCCACCCCTGCACTCTTCCACAATACCTCAGAGGGGTTACGGTGTGAAGGCACTAGCTGGCACCAAAGGCCCAATATTTGGGTGCACTGACGCTTGTACCAGATTCCAATCATTTTAATATTTGAATGCAGAGTCCACCCCTGCACTCTTCCACAATACCTCAGAGGGGTTACGGTGTGAAGGCTTCTAGCTGGCACCAAAGGCCCAATATTTGGGTGCAGTGCCACTGACGCGTGTACCAGATTCATATCATTGTAATATTTGACGGCAGGGTCCACCCCTGCACTCTTCCACAATACCTCAGAGGGGTTATGGTGTGAAGGCACTAGCTGGCACCAAAGGTCAAATTTTAATGCACCTGTTGTTACTTCCATCCAAGCCTGCATAAATTTCACCATAACTTAGCTAAAAAATCACTAAACTTGTTCTGCGTGTCCTAAAACGTCTCTTCTTTTCATACCGGCTGCCGCCCCAAGCAGTTGTTTATGAATAGATTAAAGTAAAACCATTTACCGACATTTGAAATGTCATTTTTTTGTTTTTAAATGTTTCTATACATCCTACAAATCCGCCACTTCACGGGCAGGTTATGGGGACCTCCTAGGCACGATATTTGACGGAATTTTTCGTTTTATTCTTAACCTTTATGTCATGGAAAAATCACCGCTCCTTTAACCCTTTCGCTGCTGAGGCTTTTCACACCTTTGTGCTGAGGTCATTTTTACCGCTTTCGCTCATCATGTTTAACCGCGTTTTGTAGCCATATTTTGATATATGACCCAGACATATTATATATCGTTCTTTCCGGCAGACTTGGCAGATTCATAATATGTCATTATTATATGTATACGTTATGTCATGTCTGTATTTTATAACAAAAAATGCAATAAAATTTGAATTTTCAATAATTTATTATGTGTAAAGTGGTTTTTTTCACATTTTAACATGCGATCGTTTGCGGTTATATTTTGTATGGGGTGCGCTTGTTAAAAAAATTAAAAATGGGGTCTCGTTACATTTTTTTTGGGGAAAATTTCGCTTTTTTTAACAAACGCACCGCATACAAAAATCGTTAGTGCAGCATTATTGTTCACATTATAATTGAAATGGGAACAATATTGCTGCATTAACAAAACAAAAACAAAAAAAAAAACTTGCTCAAAAATCATGCACATGTTTGGTATCATTGGAAAGGCCATGCTCTGGCCGATCCAACGATATCAAACATTATCCCTAGCTGCCACGGATCGGGAGATAGGGGGTTCATTGGAACCCCCTATCTCCACCATTGGTGGCAGCTAGGGGTTAACTCCAGGACTGGCGTCATCGTGCTATGCACGATGACGCCAGTCCTCAGGGGGAGTTCCTGGAGGCTTGGCCGACATCCAAGATGTCGGCCAGCTCCAGGAGAGGATCACAATCCGGCGCTTTTCAGCGCCGATTCGTGATCCGGCTCCCCAGGGGTTAATCACAGCCACCGTTTGGAAGGGCAAGCTGTGCCCTTCCAAACGGTGCCTGGATTAACCCTCTGCCCCCCGGCGATAGGGAGGGAGAGAGGTCCGAAGGACCTCCCCCTCCCTTTCAGGCGCTTCCTCCGCACATGTGGGGGGGCGCCTGAATTAGATGTCATCGCGCCGCGACATCTAATGACATCTAATTGCTCCGCCGGGGTCCCGAGTGCTGGGCTGACATCCAAGATGTCAGCCCGCACCGGGGGGACGCAGCAATCCGCCGGAATCCGGCAGATTGCTGCCTCCTGTGCATGGACGCGCTCAGCGCGTCCATAGCACAGGAGAACCACTTGGCTGGACGTGCTGAGCGCGTCCATAGCAGCCAAGTGGTTAAAAACGTTTTTTTTTTTTTACTTTTTGTCCTTGTTTCCTGTCCCCAGGGCACTACCCGGACCCCCATACACCTTTAATGGCCAATATCTTGCATATATGCCCTCTTGGAGGGCACTCTAAAAATCGAACGTTTGAATCCCATTGACTTGCATTGAGTTCGAATCGTGATCGCGTTCGAATTCAAACTTTTTCAAATGTTCGTGTTCGAATGCGAATCGAACAAGGGGGTGTTCGGCCCATCGTTAATGATGGAAAGAAGCACAGGTGCAACTTAAAACATCTGGCCTAAATTCTACCTTGTTTACCTCCAGCCACAGACTAACAGCATCACAAGCAACGCGTGGATAAAGCACCTGCCCTGGAACATGCGAAATCCATAAGGGGTTATTAAGAGAGAGCCGATCTGGCCCCGAAATGTAACCAGACACTGAAATTCAGCGTACGGTGACATTTCGGGGCTATTCGGCTATTCAGAGAGCAGGCAGTATATTAAATTTTGGCGGATTGCCTGCACCTACGGTGCTGTTCGACGGCAGTGAAATACGGTGCCTTTTCGACGGCAGTGAAATACGGTGCGTGTTCGACGGCAGCGAAATACGGTGCTGTTTGACAGCAGTGAAATATGGTGCCGGTTAGGCGGCAGTGAAATACGGTGCTGTTCGACAACAGTGACATACAGTGCCTGTTCGACGGCAGGGACATACGGTGCTGTTCGACAGCAGTCAAATATGGTACTGTTCGACAGCAGTGAAATACGGTGACTGTTCGATGGCAGTGAAAAACGGTGCCTGTTTGACGGCAGTGAAATAAGGTGCCTGTTCGACGGCAGTGAAATACGGTGCTGTTCGACAGCAGTGAAATACAGTGCCTGTTCGACGGCAGTGAAATACGGTGCTGTTTGACGGCAGTAAAATACGGTGCCTGTTCGACGGCAGTGAAATACGGTGCTGTTCGACAGCAGTGAAATACGGTGCTGTTCGACAGCAGTGAAATACGGTGCCTGTTCGATGGCAGTGAAATACGGTGCTGTTCGACAGCAGTGAAATACAGTGCCTGTTCGACGGCAGTGAAATATGGTGCCTGTTAGGCGGCAGTGAAATACATTACCCGTTCAGCGGCAGTGAAATACGGTGCTGTTCGGCGGCAGTGACATACGGTGCCTGTTCGACGGCAGTGAAATACGGTGCTGTTCGACAGCAGTGAAATACGGTGCTGTTCGACAGCAGTGAAATACGGTGCCTGTTCGATGGCAGTGAAATACGGTGCTGTTCGACAGCAGTGAAATACAGTGCCTGTTCGACGGCAGTGAAATACGGTGCTGTTTGACGGCAGTAAAATACGGTGCCTGTTCGACGGCAGTGAAATACGGTGCTGTTCGACAGCAGTGAAATATGGTGCCTGTTAGGCGGCAGTGAAATACATTACCCGTTCAGCGGCAGTGAAATACGGTGCTGTTCGGCGGCAGTGACATACGGTGCCTGTTCGACGGCAGTGAAATACGGTGCTGTTCGACAGCAGTGAAATACGGTGCTGTTCGACAGCAGTGAAATACGGTGCCTGTTCGATGGCAGTGAAATACGGTGCTGTTCGGGGGCAGTGAAATACAGTGCTGTTCGACAGCAGTGAAATACGGTGCCTGTTCGACGGCAGTGAAATACGGTGCTGTTCGACGGCAGTGAAATACGGTGCTGTTCGACAGCAGTGAAATACGGTGCTGTTCGACGGCAGTGAAATATGGTGCTGTTCGACAGCAGTGAAATACGGTGCTGTTCGACGGCAGTGAAATAAGGTACCTGTTCGACGGCAGTGAAATACGGTGCTGTTCGACAGCATTGAAATACGGTGCTGTTCGGCGGCAGTGAAATACGTTGCCTGTTCAGCAGCAGTGAAATACGGTGCTGTTCGACAGCAGTGACATACGGTGCCTGTTCAACGGCAGTGAAATACGGTGCTGTTCAGCAGCAGTCAAATATGGTGCTGTTCGACAGCAGTGAAATACGGTGACTGTTCGACGGCAGTGAAATACGGTGCTGTTTGACGGCAGTGAAATACGGTGCCTGTTCGACGGCAGTGAAATATGGTGCCTGTTCGACGGCAGTGAAATATGGTGCCTGTTCGACAGCAGTGAAATACGGTGTTCAACAGCAGTGAAATATGGTGCCTGTTAGGCGGCAGTGAAATACGGTGCCTGTTCGATGGCAGTGAAATACGTTACCTGTTCAGCGCCAGTGAAATATGGTGCTGTTCGGCGGCAGTGACATACGGTGCCTGTTCAATGGCAGTGAAATACGGTGCTGTTCGACAGCAGTGAAATACGTTACCTGTTCAGCGCCAGTGAAATATGGTGCTGTTCGGCGGCAGTGACATACGGTGCCTGTTCAATGGCAGTGAAATACGGTGCTGTTCGACAACAGTGAAATGCGGTGCCTGTTCGACGGCAGTGAAATACGGTGCTGTTCGACGGCAGTGAAATACGGTGCTGTTCGACAGCAGTGAAATACGGTGCCTGTTCGACAGCAGTGAAATACGGTGCCTTTTAGACGGCAGTGAAATACGGTGCATGTTCGACGGCAGTGAAATACGGTGCTGTTTGACGGCAGTGAAATACGGTGCCTGCTCGACGGCAGTGAAATACGGTGCTGTTCGACAGCAGTGAAATTCGGTGCTGTTCGACAGCAGTGAAATATGGTGCCTGTTCGACGGCAGTGAAATACGGTGCTGTTCGACAGCAGTGAAATACGGTGCCTTTTAGATGGCAGTGAAATACTGTGCCTGTTCGACGGCAGTGAAATACGGTGCTGTTTGACGGCAGTGAAATACGGTGCCTGTTCGACGGCAGTGTAATACGGTGTCTATTCGACAGCAGTGAAATTCGGTGCTGTTCGACAGCAGTGAAATATGGTGCCTGTTCGACGGCAGTGAAATACGGTGCTGTTCGACGGCAGTGAAATACGGTGCTGTTCGACAGCAGTGAAATACGGTGCCTGTTCGACGGCAGTGAAATACGGTGCTGTTCAACGGCAGTGAAATACGGTGCTGTTCGACAGCAGTGAAATACGGTGCCTGTTCGATGGCAGTGAAATACGGTGCTTGTTCGACGCCAGTGAAATAAGGTGCTGTTCGACAGCAGTGAAATACGGTGCCTTTTCGACGGCAGTGAAATACGGTGCCTTTTGATGGCAGTGAAATACGGTGCCTGTTCAGCGGCAGTGAAATATGGTGCTGTTCGGCGGTAGTGACATACGGTGCCTGTTCGATGGCAGTGAAATACGGTGGCTGTTCGAAAGCAGTGAAATATGGTGCTGTTCGACGGCAGTGAAATACGGTGCTGTTCGACAGCAGTGAAATACGGTGCCTGTTCGACGGCAGTGAAATACGGTGCTGTTCGACGGCAGTGAAATACGGTGCTGTTCGGCGGCAGTGAAATATGGTGCCTGTAAGGCTAGGGACAGATGAGCGCATTTTCTGCGGCCACCGTCAAAATGTACGTCGATGCGTGCGCACGCATTATTTCACGGAATACGCTTAAGTGGTCAGACGATGCGCAATTCTGGACGTATTTCATGACGATGGGTGAAAAGAAGTCTAGGGAAATCCGGCTGTTTGAACGTTATGTTGGCCGCACACTAGCAGCGTCTGACATCTCCTAATCACGCACACACGCTGCTATGCGGCCGCAGCGCACTCTGTACGTCAGTACCAGCGGTTTAACGTTCTCGAAAAAATGCGTTCATTTTCCACTTGCGTTGCGCGGCCGGACTTTTGTGCGACCGTACTTCGTATATTGGCTGTCATTGCCCGGCATCTGCTGCTAGTGCGGCCGTGATTATGTGCGCCAGAACGCGCGTTCGCACTGCCTCAGTCTGACCCTAGCCTTAGGCGGCAGTGAAATACGTTGCCTGTTCAGCAGCAGTGAAATACGGTGCTGTTCGACAGCAGTGACATACGGTGCCTGTTCAACGGCAGTGAAATACGGTGCTGTTCGGCAGCAGTAAAATATGGTGCTGTTCGACAGCAGTGAAATACGGTGACTGTTCGACGGCAGTGAAATACGGTGCCTGTTCGACGGCAGTGAAATATGGTGCCTGTTCGACGGCAGTAAAATACGGTGCTGTTCGACAGCATTGAAATACGGTGCCTTTTCGACGGCAGTGAAATACGGTGCCTTTTCGACGGCAGTGAAATACGGTGCCTGTTCGACGGCAGTGAAATATGGTGCCTGTTAGGCGGCAGTGAAATACGGTGCCTTTTCGACGGCAGTGAAATATGGTGCTGTTCGATGGCAGTGAAATACGGTGCTGTTCGATGGCAGTGAAATACGGTGCCTTTTCGACGGCAGTGAAATACGGTGCCTGTTCAGCGGCAGTGAAATACGGTGCCTGTTCAGCGGCAGTGAAATATGGTGCTGTTCGGCGGTAGTGACATACGGTGCCTGTTCAGCGGCAGTGAAATACGTTACCTGTTCAGCGGCAGTGAAATATGGTGCTGTTCGACAGCAGTGAAATACGTTACCTGTTCAGCGCCAGTGAAATATGGTGCTGTTCGGCGGCAGTGACATACGGTGCCTGTTCAATGGCAGTGAAATACGGTGCTGTTCGACAACAGTGAAATGCGGTGCCTGTTCGACGGCAGTGAAATACGGTGCTGTTCAACGGCAGTGAAATACGGTGCTGTTCGACAGCAGTGAAATACGGTGCCTGTTCGACAGCAGTGAAATACGGTGCTGTTTGACGGCAGTAAAATACGGTGCCTGTTCGACGGCAGTGAAATACGGTGCTGTTCGACAGCAGTGAAATACGGTGCCTTTTAGACGGCAGTGAAATACGGTGCCTGTTCGACGGCAGTGAAATACGGTGCTGTTTGACAGCAGTGAAATACGGTGCCTGTTCGATGGCAGTGAAATACGGTGCTTGTTCGACGCCAGTGAAATAAGGTGCTGTTCGACAGCAGTGAAATACGGTGCCTTTTCGACGGCAGTGAAATACGGTGCCTGTTTGATGGCAGTGAAATACGGTGCCTGTTCAGCGGCAGTGAAATATGGTGCTGTTCGGCGGTAGTGACATACGGTGCCTGTTCGATGGCAGTGAAATACGGTGGCTGTTCGAAAGCAGTGAAATATGGTGCTGTTCGACGGCAGTGAAATACGGTGCTGTTCGACAGCAGTGAAATACGGTGCCTGTTCGACGGCAGTGAAATACGGTGCTGTTCGACAGCAGTGAAATACAGTGCCTGTTCGACGGCAGTGAAATACGGTGCTGTTCGACGGCAGTGAAATACGGTGCTGTTCGGCGGCAGTGAAATATGGTGCCTGTTAGGCGGCAGTGAAATACGTTGCCTGTTCAGCAGCAGTGAAATACGGTGCTGTTCGACAGCAGTGACATACGGTGCCTGTTCAACGGCAGTGAAATACGGTGCTGTTCGGCAGCAGTAAAATATGGTGCTGTTCGACAGCAGTGAAATACGGTGACTGTTAGACGGCAGTGAAATACGGTGCCTGTTCGACGGCAGTGAAATATGGTGCCTGTTCGACGGCAGTAAAATACGGTGCTGTTCGACAGCATTGAAATACGGTGCCTTTTCGACGGCAGTGAAATACGGTGCCTTTTCGACGGCAGTGAAATACGGTGCCTGTTCGACGGCAGTGAAATATGGTGCCTGTTAGGCGGCAGTGAAATACGGTGCCTTTTCGACGGCAGTGAAATATGGTGCTGTTCGATGGCAGTGAAATACGGTGCCTTTTCGACGGCAGTGAAATACGGTGCCTGTTCAGCGGCAGTGAAATACGGTGCCTGTTCAGCGGCAGTGAAATATGGTGCTGTTCGGCGGTAGTGACATACGGTGCCTGTTCAGCGGCAGTGAAATACGTTACCTGTTCAGCGGCAGTGAAATATGGTGCTGTTCGACAGCAGTGAAATACGTTACCTGTTCAGCGCCAGTGAAATATGGTGCTGTTCGGCGGCAGTGACATACGGTGCCTGTTCAATGGCAGTGAAATACGGTGCTGTTCGACAACAGTGAAATGCGGTGCCTGTTCGACGGCAGTGAAATACGGTGCTGTTCAACGGCAGTGAAATACGGTGCTGTTCGACAGCAGTGAAATACGGTGCCTGTTCGACAGCAGTGAAATACGGTGCTGTTTGACGGCAGTAAAATACGGTGCCTGTTCGACGGCAGTGAAATACGGTGCTGTTCGACAGCAGTGAAATACGGTGCCTTTTAGGCTAGGGTCAGACGAACGCATTTTTATGTTGTCTGTGAAAAAGTGCGTTCGAACGAATGGACGCATTTTTTCACAGAATACGTGATAGTGGTCATACTATGCGCATTTTCGTCCGTGATTTTGTACGGATCATCAATAAAACTCTTTTTGTGTCTGGACGTTATGTTGGCCGGACATTAGCAGTGTCTGACGTCTCCAAATCACACACACACACCGCTAGCGGACGCAGCGCACTCTGTACGTCAGTACCTGCGGTTTCACGTTCTCGAAAAAATGCGTTCATTTTCCACTTGCGTTGCGCAGCCGGACTTTTGTGCGACCGTACTTCGTATATTGGCCGTCATTGCCCGGCATCTGCTGCTAGTGCGGCCGTGATTAAGTGCGCCAGAACGCGCGTTCGCACTGCCTCAGTCTGACCCTAGCCTTAGACGGCAGTGAAATACGGTGCTGTTCGACAGCAGTGAAATTCGGTGCTGTTCGACAGCAGTGAAATATGGTGCCTGTTCGACGGCAGTGAAATACGGTGCCTTTTAGATGGCAGTGAAATACTGTGCCTGTTCGACGGCAGTGAAATACGGTGCTGTTTGACGGCAGTGAAATACGGTGTCTGTTCGACGGCAGTGTAATACGGTGTCTATTCGACAGCAGTGAAATTCGGTGCTGTTCGACAGCAGTGAAATATGGTGCCTGTTCGACGGCAGTGAAATACGGTGCTGTTCGACGGCAGTGAAATACGGTGCTGTTCGACAGCAGTGAAATACGGTGCCTGTTCGACGGCAGTGAAATACGGTGCTGTTCAACGGCAGTGAAATACGGTGCTGTTCGACAGCAGTGAAATACGGTGCCTGTTCGATGGCAGTGAAATACGGTGCTTGTTCTACGCCAGTGAAATAAGGTGCTGTTCGACAGCAGTGAAATACGGTGCCTTTTCGACGGCAGTGAAATACGGTGCCTGTTTGATGGCAGTGAAATACGGTGCCTGTTCAGCGGCAGTGAAATATGGTGCTGTTCGGCGGTAGTGACATACGGTGCCTGTTCGATGGCAGTGAAATACGGTGGCTGTTCGAAAGCAGTGAAATATGGTGCTGTTCGACGGCAGTGAAATACGGTGCTGTTCGACAGCAGTGAAATACAGTGCCTGTTCGACGGCAGTGAAATACGGTGCTGTTCGACAGCAGCAGTGAAATACAGTGCCTGTTCGACGGCAGTGAAATACGGTGCTGTTCGACGCAGTGAAATACGGTGCTGTTCGGCGGCAGTGAAATATGGTGCCTGTTAGGCGGCAGTGAAATACGTTGCCTGTTCAGCAGCAGTGAAATACGGTGCTGTTCGACAGCAGTGACATACGGTGCCTGTTCGGCGGCAGTGAAATATGGTGCCTGTTCGACGGCAGTAAAATACGGTGCTGTTCGACAGCATTGAAATACGGTGCCTTTTCGACGGCAGTGAAATACGGTGCCTTTTCGACGGCAGTGAAATACGGTGCCTGTTCGACGGCAGTGAAATATGGTGCCTGTTAGGCGGCAGTGAAATACGGTGCCTTTTCGACGGCAGTGAAATATGGTGCTGTTCGATGGCAGTGAAATACGGTGCTGTTCGATGGCAGTGAAATACGGTGCCTTTTCGACGGCAGTGAAATACGGTGCCTGTTCAGCGGCAGTGAAATATGGTGCTGTTCGGCGGTAGTGACATACGGTGCCTGTTCAGCGGCAGTGAAATACGTTACCTGTTCAGCGGCAGTGAAATATGGTGCTGTTCGACAGCAGTGAAATACGTTACCTGTTCAGCGCCAGTGAAATATGGTGCTGTTCGGCGGCAGTGACATACGGTGCCTGTTCAATGGCAGTGAAATACGGTGCTGTTCGACAACAGTGAAATGCGGTGCCTGTTCGACGGCAGTGAAATACGGTGCTGTTCAACGGCAGTGAAATACGGTGCTGTTCGACAGCAGTGAAATACGGTGCCTGTTCGACAGCAGTGAAATACGGTGCTGTTTGACGGCAGTAAAATACGGTGCCTGTTCGACGGCAGTGAAATACGGTGCTGTTCGACAGCAGTGAAATACGGTGCCTTTTAGACGGCAGTGAAATACGGTGCCTGTTCGACGGCAGTGAAATACGGTGCTGTTTGACGGCAGTGAAATACGGTGCCTGCTCGACGGCAGTGAAATACGGTGCTGTTCGACAGCAGTGAAATTCGGTGCTGTTCGACAGCAGTGAAATATGGTGCCTGTTCGACGGCAGTGAAATACGGTGCTGTTCGACGCAGTGAAATACGGTGCCTTTTAATGGCAGTGAAATACTGTGCCTGTTCGACGGCAGTGAAATACGGTGCTGTTTGACGGCAGTGAAATACGGTGCTGTTCGACGGCAGTGTAATACGGTGTCTATTCGACAGCAGTGAAATTCGGTGCTGTTCGACAGCAGTGAAATATGGTGCCTGTTCGACGGCAGTGAAATACGGTGCTGTTCGACGGCAGTGAAATACGGTGCTGTTCGACAGCAGTGAAATACGGTGCCTGTTCGACGGCAGTGAAATACGGTGCTGTTCAACGGCAGTGAAATACGGTGCTGTTCGACAGCAGTGAAATACGGTGCCTGTTCGATGGCAGTGAAATACGGTGCTGTTCTACGCCAGTGAAATAAGGTGCTGTTCGACAGCAGTGAAATACGGTGCCTTTTCGACGGCAGTGAAATACGGTGCCTGTTTGATGGCAGTGAAATACGGTGCCTGTTCAGCGGCAGGGAAATATGGTGCTGTTCGGCGTAGTGACATACGGTGCCTGTTCGATGGCAGTGAAATACGGTGGCTGTTCGAAAGCAGTGAAATATGGTGCTGTTCGACGGCAGTGAAATACGGTGCTGTTCGACAGCAGTGAAATACGGTGCCTGTTCGACGGCAGTGAAATACGGTGCTGTTCGACAGCAGTGAAATACAGTGCCTGTTCGACGGCAGTGAAATACGGTGCTGTTCGACGGCAGTGAAATACGGTGCTGTTCGGCGGCAGTGAAATATGGTGCCTGTTAGGCGGCAGTGAAATACGTTGCCTGTTCAGCAGCAGTGAAATACGGTGCTGTTCGACAGCAGTGACATACGGTGCCTGTTCAGCGGCAGTGAAATACGGTGCTGTTCGGCAGCAGTAAAATATGGTGCTGTTCGACAGCAGTGAAATACAGTGACTGTTCGACGGCAGTGAAATACGGTGCCTGTTCGACGGCAGTGAAATATGGTGCCTGTTCGACGGCAGTAAAATACGGTGCTGTTCGACAGGCATGAAATACGGTGCCTTTTCGACGGCAGTGAAATACGGTGCCTTTTCGACGGCAGTGAAATACGGTGCCTGTTCGACGGCAGTGAAATATTTTGCTGTTCGATGGCAGTGAAATACGGTGCTGTTCGATGGCAGTGAAATACTGTGCCTGTTCGACGGCAGTGAAATACGGTGCCTGTTCGACGGCAGTGAAATATGGTGCTGTTCGATGGCAGTGAAATACGGTGCTGTTCGATGGCAGTGAAATACGGTGCTGTTCGGCGGTAGTGACATACGGTGCCTGTTCAGCGGCAGTGAAATACGGTGCCTGTTCGACGGCAGTGAAATATGGTGCTGTTCGGCGGTAGTGAAATACGGTGCTGTTCAGCGGCAGTGAAATATGGTGCTGTTCGGCGGTAGTGAAATACGGTGCTGTTTGACAGCAGTGAAATACGGTGCTTTTCGACGGCAGTGAAATATGGTGCCTGTTCAGCGGCAGTGAAATATGGTGCTGTTCGGCGGTAGTGACATACGGTGCATTAAAAATGTCTCATAACCCGATGCCACCTTCACCTCCCGGGCCCCTATTTCTAATAAAGCCCACAGAGGCGCTTTGGGTGACCCTCTCTGCATTTTCCAATCATTTGGAATCCACCATGATTAGCATCCTTTAGGGTCAAACAGAAACCCACCTCAGATAAATTTATATCTTTAAAGTTGAACCCTGACAATAAGGTCCCTGTGACACTGTGAGAGAAGGACATCTGCCAGTAGAAAATGTAAGAGGCCATTCTCTGCTGGCCAGTAAAGTGGACGACGTGCGCCGGGCACAGACAGCTCAGATGACACCTCAGATTATATTACTCAGGAAGAGGAGACCTCTGACCCCGATTATACTCCCGATTCCTCTCCTGAGTCCTGAGTTATTGAATTTTGGGTCCTTCTTGCAGTGACACTAAAGATCTGGTTTCAGATGCGGTAGATGCCTTGGGGGATACGATATTCATACCAGAGCTCCTAAAGCATCCCCGATCAGTGGAATGGATGTAGCTCAGTGGATGAGAGTGTCATAGGCGTGTCCATGGACAAGATGACTCTGAATAATTTGAGGGCTCAGCGTCCAGCCCCAACCTTGGCACATAAACTGAACAAGACTCCTGAGCTAGACCCCAAAATTATTGCATTTTTACAGGAGTCAAATTGGACCCCAAAAAGGGGAATTGAGGCCGCCTTAAAAGGTGTGTGACGGCAAAATTATTAATTTTCTTTGATTTTGATTGAAAGATCACTTCTGATAAGCAGAAGTCAGACCTCTTTGAGTACAGAAGCTGCGTCCATAGATTAGTTTGCATTATTTGCAACTTTAACACCGCTTTGTCAAGGGAGAGAAGACGATCCAAAATTGGCGACTCGGGCCCATAATGAGCCTGGCTCTAGAAGCCAAAGGTTGTATTTGGTGAGAGTATCTATAAATAGATGAATGAGAATGCAGCTTATATCTCCTCAATATCCAAAGTCAGGTCGACATCAGAAAAACATTCCCAAAATGAGTTTTTGACAGCACCGGGAAAAGTAGGGTCCGCTTCCCCAGCTGTAACCCCCATTCCACCTCTAGAGACTCCTTTAGGCTAGGGTCAGACGAGCGCATTGTCGCGTTGTCTGTGAAAAAGTACGTTCGAACGAATGGACGCATTTTTTCACGGAGTACGCGATAGCGGTCAAACGATGCGCATTTGCGGCCGTGATTTTGTACGGATCATCAATAAAACACTTTGTGCATCTGGACGTTATGTTGGCCGGACATTAGCAGCGTCTGACGTCTCCAATTCACGCCCACGCCGCTAGCGGACGCAGCGCACTCTGTACAACTGTACTAGTGGTTTTACGTTCTCGACAAAATGCGTTCGTTTTCCACTTGCGTTGCGCAGCCGGACTTTTGTGCGACCGTACTTCGTATATTGGCCGTCATTGCCCGGCATTTGCTGCTAGTGCGGCCGTAATTAAGTGCGCCAGAACGCGCGTTCGCACTGCCTCAGTCTGACCCTAGCCTTAGGTCTTCATTCTATGAGGGCCAAACAAACCAAATTTCTTCCAACAAGATCTAGACCCTCCTGTCACCATGGCTACAGAGGCTCGAGAAGAGCAGCATCAACTGGTGAGAAAATGGAAATATATGGTCTATACTCAGGCAGGTGAACAAGTGGAAGCACGAAAGAAAACCCCTGCAGGAATAGTGACGGTCAATATCCAGCAATGGAAATGGGGGTAACCCTGGAACATGGATCCAGCAAAGGATATTGTTTGACCGAGTAAATAAAATGTAACTTTTGGAAACTAAGAAAAAGAACAACATAATGACGAACCAAAGAATAGATAAAAAGTATTTGTGGCTCCAATAACCATAATAAATGCCAAATAGGGTACTAACTGCACCTACATAAGTCTCTCCTAGGAGATACAAACAGACAAACAACTTAAAGTCTGTCAACTCCTATCAAAGTGAAGAAATGGGCCTTCGTGGGTCCGCACAATATGACAGAGAGAAGCTGCTATAGAGAGAGAAGCTGCTATAGAGAGAAGCTGCTATAGAGAGAAGCTGCTATAGAGAGAGAAGCTGCTATAGAAAGAGAGAAGCTGCTATAGAGAGAGAGAGAAGCTGCTATAGAGAGAGAAGCTGCTATAGAGAGAGAGAAGCTGCTATAGAGAGAGAAGCTGCTATAGAGAGAGAAGCTGCTATAGAGAGAGAAGCTGCTATAGAGAGAGAGAAGCTGCTATAGAGAGAGAAGCTGCTAGAGAGAGAGAGAAGCTGCTATAGAGAGAGAAGCTGCTATAGAGAGAGAGACGCTGCTATAGAGAGAGAAGCTGCTATAGAGAGAGAAGCTGCTATAGAGAGAGAAGCTGCTGTAGAGAGAGAAGCTGCTATAGAGAGAGAGAAGCTGCTGTAGAGAGAGAAGCTGCTATAGAGAGAGAAGCTGCTATAGAGAGAGAAGCTGCTATAGAGAGAGAGAGAAGCTGCTATACAGAGAGAAGCTGCTATAGAGAGAGAGAGAAGCTGCTATAGAGAGAGAGAAGCTGCTATAGAGAGAGAGAAGCTGCTATAGAGAGAGAAGCTGCTATAGAGAGAGAGAGAAGCTGCTATAGAGAGAGAAGCTGCTATGGAGAGAGAGAAGCTGCTATAGAGAGAAGCTGCTATAGAGAGAGAAGCTGCTATAGATAGAGAGAAGCTGCTGTAGAGAGAGAAGCTGCTATAGAGAGAGAAGCTGCTATAGAGAGAGAGAGAAGCTGCTATAGAGAGAGAAGCTGCTATAGAGAGAGAGAAGCTGCTATAGAGAGAGAAGCTGCTATAGAGAGAGAGAGAAGCTGCTATAGAGAGAGAAGCTGCTATGGAGAGAGAAGCTGCTATAGAGAGAGAAGCTGCTATAGAGAGAGAAGCTGCTATAGAGAGAGAAGATGCTATAGAGAGAGAAGCTGCTATAGAGAGAGAAGCTGCTATAGAGAGAGAGACGCTGCTATAGAGAGAGAAGCTGCTAGAGAGAGAGAGAAGCTGCTATAGAGAGAGAAGCTGCTATAGAGAGAGAGAGACGCTGCTATAGAGAGAGAAGCTGCTATAGAGAGAGAAGCTGCTATAGAGAGAGAAGCTGCTATAGAGAGAGAGAAGCTGCTATAGAGAGAGAGAAGCTGCTGTAGAGAGAGAAGCTGCTATAGAGAGAGAAGCTGCTATAGAGAGAAGCTGCTATAGAGAGAGAGACGCTGCTATAGAGAGAGAAGCTGCTATAGAGAGAGAAGCTGCTGTAGAGAGAGAAGCTGCTATAGAGAGAGAAGCTGCTATAGAGAGAGAAGCTGCTATAGAGAGAGAGAGACGCTGCTATAGAGAGAGAAGCTGCTAGAGAGAGAGAGAAGCTGCTATAGAGAGAGAAGCTGCTATAGAGAGAGAGAGACGCTGCTATAGAGAGAGAGAGAAGCTGCTATAGAGAGAGAGAAGCTGCTATAGAGAGAGAAGCTGCTGTAGAGAGAGAAGCTGCTATAGAGAGAGAGAAGCTGCTATAGAGAGAGAAGCTGCTATAGAGAGAAGCTGCTATAGAGAGAGAAGCTGCTATAGAGAGAGAAGCTGCTATAGAGAGAGAAGCTGCTATAGAGAGAGAAGCTGCTATAGAGAGAGAGAGAAGCTGCTATAGAGAGAGAAGCTGCTATAGAGAGAGAGAGAAGCTGCTATAGAGAGAGAGAAGCTGCTATAGAGAGAGAGAAGCTGCTATAGAGAGAGAAGCTGCTATAGAGAGAGAGAGAAGCTGCTATAGAGAGAGAAGCTGCTATGGAGAGAGAGAAGCTGCTATAGAGAGAGAAGCTGCTATAGATAGAGAGAAGCTGCTATGTAGAGAGAGAAGCTGCTATAGAGAGAGAAGCTGCTATAGAGAGAGAGAGAAGCTGCTATAGAGAGAGAAGCTGCTATAGAGAGAGAGAAGCTGCTATAGAGAGAGAAGCTGCTATAGAGAGAGAGAAGCTGCTATAGAGAGAGAAGCTGCTATAGAGAGAGAAGCTGCTATAGAGAGAGAAGCTGCTATAGAGAGAGAAGCTGCTATAGAGAGAGAAGCTGCTATAGAGAGAGAGACGCTGCTATAGAGAGAGAAGCTGCTAGAGAGAGAGAGAAGCTGCTATAGAGAGAGAAGCTGCTATAGAGAGAGAGAGACGCTGCTATAGAGAGAGAAGCTGCTATAGAGAGAGAAGCTGCTATAGAGAGAGAAGCTGCTGTAGAGAGAGAAGCTGCTATAGAGAGAGAGAAGCTGCTGTAGAGAGAGAAGCTGCTATAGAGAGAGAAGCTGCTATAGAGAGAGAAGCTGCTATAGAGAGAAGCTGCTATAGAGAGAGAAGCTGCTATAGAGAGAAGCTGCTATAGAGAGAGAAGCTGCTATAGAGAGAGAAGCTGCTATAGAGAGAGAAGCTGCTATAGAGAGAGAGAAGCTGCTATAGAGAGAGAGAAGCTGCTATAGATAGAGAGAAGCTGCTGTAGAGAGAGAAGCTGCTATAGAGAGAGAAGCTGCTATAGAGAGAGAGAGAAGCTGCTATAGAGAGAGAAGCTGCTATAGAGAGAGAGAAGCTGCTATAGAGAGAGAAGCTGCTATAGAGAGAGAGAGAAGCTGCTATAGAGAGAGAAGCTGCTATGGAGAGAGAAGCTGCTATAGAGAGAGAAGCTGCTATAGAGAGAGAAGCTGCTATAGAGAGAGAGAGAAGCTGCTATAGAGAGAGAAGCTGCTATAGAGAGAGAAGCTGCTATAGAGAGAGAGAAGCTGCTATAGAGAGAGAAGCTGCTATAGAGAAGCTGCTATAGAGAGAGAGAAGCTGCTATAGAGAGAGAAGCTGCTATAGAGAGAGAGAGAAGCTGCTATAGAGAGAGAAGCTGCTATAGAGAGAGAGAGAGAAGCTGCTATAGAGAGAGAAGCTGCTATAGAGAGAGAGAGAAGCTGCTATAGAGAGAGAGAGAGAGCTGCTAGAGAGAGAGAGAGAAGCTGCTATAGAGAGAGAAGCTGCTATAGAGAGAGAAGCTGCTATAGAGAGAGAGAAGCTGCTATAGAGAGAGAGAGAAGCTGCTATAGAGAAAAAGAGAGAGAAGCTGCTATAGAGAGAGAGAAGCTGCTATAGAGAGAGAAGCTGCTATAGAGAAGCTGCTATAGAGAGAGAGAAGCTGCTATAGAGAGAGAAGCTGCTATAGAGAGAGAGAAGCTGCTATAGAGAGAGAAGCTGCTATAGAGAGAGAGAAGCTGCTATAGAGAGAGAAGCTGCTATAGAGAGAGAGAAGCTGCTATAGAGAGAGAAGCTGCTCCAGAGAGAGAGAGAAGCTGCTATAGAGAGAGAAGCTGCTATAGAGAGAGAGAAGCTGCTATAGAGAGAGAAGCTGCTACAGAGAGAAGCTGCTATAGAGAGAGAGAAGCAGCTATAGAGAGAGAAGCTGCTATAGAGAGAGAGAAGCTGCTATAGATAGAGAAGCTGCTATAGAGAAGCTGCTATAGAGAGAGAAGCTGCTATAGAGAGAGAAGCTGCTATAGAGAGAGAGAGAAGCTGCTATAGAGAGAGAGAAGCTGCTATAGAGAGAGAAACTGCTATAGAGAGAGAAGCTGCTATAGAGAGAGAAGCTGCTATAGAGAGAGAGAAGCTGCTATAGAGAGAGAGAGAAGCTGCTCCAGAGAGAGAGAGAAGCTGCTATAGAGAGAGAGAAGCTGCTATAGAGAGAGAGAGAAGCTGCTATAGAGAAAAAGAGAGAGAAGCTGCTATAGAGAGAGAGAAGCTGCTATAGATAGAGAAGCTGCTATAGAGAAGCTGCTATAGAGAGAGAAGCTGCTATAGAGAGAGAGAGAAGCTGCTATAGAGAGAGAAGCTGCTATAGAGAGAGAGAAGCTGCTATAGAGAGAGAGAAGCTGCTATAGAGAGAGAGAGAAGCTGCTATAGAGAGACAGAAGCTGCTATAGAGAGAGAGAAGCTGCTATAGAGAGACAGAAGCTGCTATAGAGAGAGAGAAGCTGCTATAGAGAGAGAAGCTGCTATAGAGAGAAGCTGCTATAGAAAGAGAAGCTGCTATAGAGAGAGAGAAGCTGCTATAGAGAGAGAAGCTGCTATAGAGAGAGAGAGAAGCTGCTATAGAGAAAAAGAGAGAGAAGCTGCTATAGAGAGAGAAGCTGCTATAGAGAGAGAAGCTGCAATAGAGAGAGAGAAGCTGCTATAGAGAGAGAGAAGCTGCTATAGAGAGATTGAGAAAAGCTGCTATAGAGAGAGAGAAGCTGCTATAGAGAGAGAGAGAAGCTGCTATAGAGAGAGAAGCTGCTATAGAGAGAAAGAGAGAGAAGCTGCTATAGAGAGAGAGGAGCTGCTATAGAGAGAGAGAAGCTGCTATAGAGAGAAGCTGCTATAGAGAGACGCTGCTATAGAGAAGCTGCTATAGAGAGACGCTGCTATAGAGAAGCTGCTATAGAGAGAGAGAGAAGCTGCTATACAGAGAGAAGCTGCTATAGAGAGAAAGAGAGAGAAGCTGCTATAGAGAGAAGCTGCTATAGAGAGAGAGAGAAGCTGCTATAGAGAGAGAAGCTTCTAAAGAGAGAGAGAGAAGCCGCTATGGAGAGAGAGAAGCTGCTATAGAGAGAGAGAGAAGCTGCTATAGAGAGAGAAGCTGCTATAGAGAGAGAAGCTGCTAGAGAGAGAGAAGCTGCTAGAGAGAGAGAAGCTGCTAAAGAGAGAGAAGCTGCTATAAAGAGAGAAGCTGCTATAGAGAGAGAGAAGCTGCTATAGAGAGAAACTTCTATATAGAGAGAGAGGCTGCTATAGAGATAGAAGTTGCTATAGAGAGAGAAACTGCTATAGAGAGAAGCTGCTATAGAGAGTGCATTCATACAGTAACCCCTCTGTGGTATTGTGGAAGAGTGCAGGGGTGGACCATGTGGTCCTATATTAAAAGATATGAATCTGGTAATGGGCGTCAGTGCACCCAGATATTGTGCTTTTGGTGCCAGACTGCCATGCCAGCAAGTACTATCATACAGTAACCCCTCTGTAGTATTGTGGAAGAATGCAGGGGTGGACCTTCCGGTCCTATATTAAAAAGATATGCATCTGTTAAAGGCGTTAGTGCACCCAGATATTGTGCTTTTGGTGCCAGGCCAGCAAGTGCATTCATACAGTAACCCCTCTGTGGTATTGTGGAAGAATGCAGGGGTGGACCATGCGGTACTATATTAAAAAGATATAAATCTGGTAAAGGCGTCAGTGCACCCAGATATTGTGCTTTTGGTGCCAGGCCAGCAAGTGCATTCATACAGTAACCCCTCTGTGGTATTGTGGAAGAGTGCAGGGTTGGACCCTGCGGTTCAAAAAATTAAAATGATATAGATGTGGCACAGGCGTCTTTGCAGCCAAATATTGCGCCTTTCATGGCAGCAGGTGCCTTCACACCGTAACCCTTTTGTGGTATTGTGGAAGAGTGCAGGGTTGGACCCTGCGGTTTCAAAAATTAAAATGATATAAATCTGGCACAGGCGTCAGTGCAGCCAAATATTGTGCCTTTCATGGCAGCAAGTGCCTTCACACCGTAACCCTTTTGTGGTATTGTGGAAGAGTGCAGGGTTGGACCCTGCGGTTCAAAAAATTTAAATGTTATAGATGTGGCACAGGCATCAGTGCAGCCAAATATTGTGCCTTTCATGGCAGCAAGTGCATTCACACCGTAACCCTTTTGTGTTATTGTGGAAGAGATCAGTGCTGGAGGTTTTGTGAATGCAGAAGACATCCCCGTTCTATTCCGTTATGTCAGCATCAGGGGATTGATAACTGCTGATCCAGGACTGATTCATTTTTATAAATGTCAGCCAGTCTACAGAGTCGGTGGACAGACGCACTCTTTTGTCTGTGACAAAACCTCCAGCGGCACTGAACGTCTTTTCAGAAAGCACGCTGGATGAAGGGCAACCTAGTAGCTGCATAGCATATTGGCTAAGTTCTGGCCATTGATCCAATCTCAACACCCAGTAAGCCAGTGGATCATCTGCTGGAAAGGTATCCAGGTCTGCCCTTGCCCCTAGGTAGTCCTGCACCATATGGTGAAGACGCTGGCAATGGGTGCCTACATTTGACGTCCCTGGGCGTCGTGGACTAAAAAAATTTAAAAATGCATCAGTCAAGCGGCCCTGGCCTTCACCACTATTCCTCTGATCATCCGCAGCCTCAGAAGCACCTGTGTCATCACTTGGTAACCTACCAGTGCCTGGAAAGGTGTTACACAAGTGTCGCTTCAGAGCGTCCTCAAGTTTTTTCATCCTGTGCTCCTTCTGTGCGGGCAGGATGAGCTCTGCAACTTTACCCTTGTATCGTGGATCAAGAAGGGTTGCCAACCAGTAATGATCCATCTCCATGATAGCACGAATCCTGGGGTCCTTTAGCAGGCTTTGCATTATTAGGGAGCCCATGCAGCGTAGGTTGGAGGTGGCATTAACTTCCGAGTCTTCCTGGTCAATGAGGATGACCCCATCGTGCACTTCCTCCTCCCAGCCACGCACTAGCCCTTGTGTTTCTGGGCACACGAAACCCTCCCTTGAGGATCCCCACCTTCAATGCCCCCACTACTTAAATGTTCCTCCTCATCCTCATCCTCCTCCTGTCTGATCTGAGTAGGACCCGCTGGAATGCTGTCTGCGGAAAGACTGGGGCCTTCAGAGCCAGGGAAGGCCTCCTCTTCCTCCCGCTGCTCTGCCTCTAGAGCCACATCTATAATTCCCAGCAGAGTGTGCTCCAGCAGGAATACTAAAGGAATTGTGTCACTGATGCATGCACTGTCCCTGCTCACCATCCTCATTGCCTCCTCAAATGGTGACAGTACAGTGCATGCATCCTTGATCATCAGCCACTGCGGGGGGGACCAAGTTGACCTGAACCTGTCCTTGTGCCATACTCACACAGGTACTCGTTGATGGCCCTCTGCTGCTTGTGCAGACGTTGCAGCATTGCTAAAGTCGAGTTCCACCTGGTGGGCATGTCACAGATCAGACGGTTTGTGGGAAGGTGGAATTTGCTTTGAATTTCTGCCAGGCGAACGCTTGCTGGGATTGACCGTCTGAAGTGGCTGCAGACTTTTCTGGCCTGGCTGAGAAGCTCTGGCAGCCCTGGGTACTTGGTTAGGAAACTCTGTACCACTAGATTTAGGACGTGTGCTAGGCATGGTACATGCGTCAATTTACCCTTGCGTAGGGTGGAGAGAAGGTTGCTGCCATTATCACAGACGATCATTCCCAGCTGAAGCTGGCGTGGTGTTAACCATCTCTGCACCTGGTCCTGCAGAGCTGACAGAATTTCTGGCCCGGTGTGGCTCCTGTCCCCTAAACAAACCAGCTCAAGCACAGTATGGCTTATTTTTGCTTGAGCCATTGCGTAGACCCTTTCAGGCGTCGGATTAACTGCCACTTCGCCAGAGACAGAGGAGGAGGAGGAGGAGGAGGAGGAAGAGGGAGAGGTGGTGGTGGTGGAGCAGACAGACCTCATACAAGCAGCTTTCTGGAGGCGTGGTGGATGAACAAGCTCCAGCACAGAGCCCCATCTTGGATCCCTCCCAGCTGCAATCAGAGTTACCCAGTGTGCCGTGAAGGAAATGTAACGACCCTGTCCATGCTTGCTGGACCACGTGTCTAAAGTCACATGCACCTTACTGCTGACTGCCTTTTTTTTATGAATGACTCAATAACATTGTCTTCCACCTGCTGATATAGTGCTGGAATGGCCTTGCGTGAAAAGTAATGGCGTTTTGGAACCTGCCACTGTGGTACAGCACATTCAGCAAATTCACGGAAGGGAGCAGAGTCCACCAGCTGGAAAGGCAGCAGCTGCAATGTGAGTAATTTTGCTAAGCTGGCATTTAGACGCTGTGCTTGGGGATGGTTGGGACTATATTTTTTCTTACGCTGCAGCAGCTGCGGCAACGTAATCTGACTGCGTAAATCTTCAGCTGATGCGATGCTGTCACATTGTGAGGAAGGCCCTGGTACATCCATTACTGTAGCATCATCCCTGTCAGTGGAGGTTGTAGGCAATGACATGGCAGGACATACAGTGGGGGTAGAGACAGATGAGGAGGAGGAGGACCTACGCAAAGTTTTGCGCCAACGGGATGTGTGGCAGGAGGTCATATGTTGCCTCAAGCACGTGGTACCCAAGTGTCCTGTGTCTTTCCCATGCTTAAGCCTCATCTGACATAGATTACAAATAGCAATGGTGGGGTCTGCTGCACATTTCTTAAAGAACTCCCAGCAGACAGCCGAGTTCCTGCGTGTGTGCTTTGAGACAACAGCTGTCACGGATCCCTCTGATTACCAAAAGTGTGGTCCCTTTACGCAGACCGCTCTCTATCCTTCCGATCCTTGACTGGTCGGCAATACTAGACAGACTAATTACCAGACAATATATAAACAAGGGGTAACACCAGACAGAGGTATGGAATAGAGTATTGTCACGAATCCTTCTGACTACCAAGATATTGATCTCTTTATGTAGCTCACTTTCTACTCTTCCGATCCTTGAATGGTCGGCAAAGCTATATAGACAATGAAGCAGGTAACAGATAAAGAAAGGGAAACACCAGACAGGGGTACAGAACAGATCACAAGTCCTCCTAGGACTTTAGTAATAGCAGAGGTAGTCTGATGCGTGCTTAGGGTGCCACATAGACTGACCTCGGTACCAACGTTAAGGGCAGAACCTAGCGCAGAGTAAATGCCAATACCAGGGGTTATACACAGGAGGGTTCGTTTGCAATGCCAGGAGTCATACACAGGAGGGTTCGTTTGCCAATGCCAAGGGTCATACACAGGAGGGTTCGTTTGCCAATGCCAAGGGTCATACACAGGAGGATTCGTTTGCCAATGCCAAGGGTTATACACAGGAGGGTTCGTTTGCCAATGCCAAGGGTCATACACAGGAGGATTCGTTTGCCAATGCCAAGGGTCATACACAGGAGATTCGTAAATCACACAAGAGCTCTGCGGGAGGTGAATACCACGTCAGGGCACCGGTGTATTGGAGAGACTGGGTTTTAAATCCGGCGGGTCCGCGTCATGAACGCCAGGCCCCGCCCCTCGGCGTCCCACGTGAGCGCAGCCGGAAGCGTTTACATTCGGCGCCTGGCCAGCGAGCAGCGAGGAAGCTGCTGCCAGGCGCCCCATCCCCTGAGCCACCGTGACAGAACCCCCCCCTCCAGGGGCGGCCACTGGACGACCCCCAGGGGCACGGGGGTGCGCCAAATAGAAGGCCTTCACTAGCCTAGGAGCATGGACTTCCGCAGCTGGTACCCAAGAACGATCCTCCGGACCGTAACCCACCCAATCAACCAAATACTGCAAAGACCCCCTAGACATCCTGGCACCCAGAATGGCCTTAACTTCGAACTCCTCCTCGCCCTCCACAGAGACAGGAGGCGGTGGAGCATGGACTTTGGTGTACCGGTTACATAATAACGGCTTCAAAAGGTTAACATGAAATACATTGTGTATCTTAAAATGGGGGGTAATGCCAAAGCATAGGAGACAGGGTTGAGTCGCCGTAGAATCTTATAGGGACCGATGTACCTAGGAGCCAACTTCATGGAAGCACTAAGAGTTTGATGTTACGTGAAGACAGCCAAACTAAGATTGATTAGTGACCCGCCTGTCTGATGCTCGGGTGCCTGCCTCCTGTGTCTGTCGGCCTTGGTTTTCTGGATGGCACTACTCTCCTCCAGTGCCCGTCTCACTCTCCCCCAAGTCTCTTTCAATGATGCCAGTTGCTCATCCAAAGCAGGAATCGTGGTGTCAGGAAACGTGGCGGGGAGCACGGGAGGATCAAAGCCATAAACAGTGAAAAAAGGAGAATGACCTGTGGACTCACTTACTGCGCTGTTAATAGCATATTCTGCCCATGGTAGCAGGTCTGACCAGTTATCTTGTTGTTCCGAGATAAAGCACCTGAGATATTTCTCTATATTTGGTTTGCTCGTTCTGCTGCTCCGTTGGTCTGGGGGTGATAAGCCGAAGAGAAAGAGAGGTCTATCCCTACGTTCTTACAAAACCCTCTCCAGAATCCGGAGATGAATTGGGTCCCCCTATCAGAGACTATCTCCCGAGGGACACCGTGAATGCGGACCACGTTGGCAATGAATATGGGCACCAGTTCAGCTGCCGAAGGCAGTTTCCGAAGAGGAACATAGTGACCCATCTTGGAAAATCGATCTATGACCGTAAGTATCACTGTATTCCCTCTTGACTCAGGTAACTCTACTATAAAATCCATGGCTACATGTGACCAGGGTCGTTCGGGATCGGCAAAGGCTGAAGTAAGCCAATGGGTGCTGTTTTGGGACTTTTCTGCCTTGTGCACACTTCGCACACAGCAATGTAATCTTTGACATCTCGGCGCAACGTGGGCCACCAGAGGAGTTTACTGATACTAGACACAGTCTTGGTGATACCCATATGCCCGGAAGTTTTATTATCATGATAGATGTTAAGTACTTCCTCTCTTTCGTTTTCAGGTACAAAGAGTCTCGCAGGAGGTTTTCCCCCAGGAGCTGCGCCCTGGACGGTCTGCAACCTTTTCATTAGAGGAGACGAAACACTAATCGTGGTAGCGGCTATAATCCTTTCCTGGGGTACAATGGGATGCTGATCTTGGATATTATGTTCATAAGACTCATACTGTCTCGACAATGCGTCTGCTTTAATGTTTCTGGACCCAGGTCTATAGGTAAGCACGAAATTAAAACTTGAAAGAAACAATGACCATCTCGCTTGTCTGGAATTCAAACGTTTGGCATCTCCAATGTACGTGAGATTCTTGTGGTCGGTTATGATAACAATGGGGTCCTTAGACCCTTCTAATAAATATCTCCATTCGGCCAAGGCCGCGATGACTGCTAACAATTCTCTATTTCCAATGTCATAGTTCTTCTCTGCCGGGGACAACTTCCGAGAATAGAAGCCGCATGGATGCAAGGGTTTGTCAGGAGCCTCCCTTTGGGACAAGACTGCACCAAGACCTAGTTCGGAGGCGTCAACTTCTACTTGGAAAGGCAGAGCCGGATTTGGATGTCGGAGAACAGGGGCAGTAGTAAAAGCTTGCTTTAGTGCCTCAAAGGCTTGAGTAGCTTGAGGTGTCCATTTCTGATTTCCCACCCCTTTCTTTGTCATAGCCGTGAGGGGGGCCACCAAGGCCGAAAAATCTTTAATGAACCTTCGGTAATAGTTCGTAAACCCCAGAAACCTCTGAATGGCTTTAAGTCCTTGGGGTAGAGGCCAGTCAAGAATAGCTGAGAGCTTCTTAGGATCCATTTGAAAACCCCCAGGAGTTATTATATAACCAAGGAATTGCACGGTTACTATGTCGAATAGACATTTTTCTAGCTTACAGTACAATCCAGCCTTCAATAGTTTTTTCAACACTTGTTTCACGTGGACATGATGAGTGTCTACATCAGGGGAGTATATCAGGATATCGTCTAGATATACTATGACGAATTCTTGCAGGAATTCCCTTAGAGTGTCGTTTATGAGGTCCTGGAAGACGGCTGGCGCATTACACAACCCAAAAGGCATCACCAGGTATTCATAATGCCCGCTACGTGTATTAAAAGCCGTTTTCCACTCGTCTCCCTTTTTAACCCTGACCAGGTTGTACGCTCCGCGTAAATCAAGCTTCGTATAGATCCGAGCCCCTTTTAATCGGTCGAACAATTCTGTTATGAGGGTATGGGATATGCATTTCTTATAGTGATCCTATTCAAACCCCTATAATCGATGCAAGGTCGCAGATCTCCCTCTTTTTGGAAACAAAAAAGAAACCTGCTCCTGCTGGAGAGGAGGACCGTCTAATGAATCCTCGTTCCAGATTCTCCCTTATGTATTCCTCCATAATGTCGTTCTCTCTTTGTGATAAAGGGTATACATGACCCCTAGGAGGCATCGTACAGGGAGTAAATCAATGGCACAGTCATATGGACGATGTGGTGGTAGGACCTCAGTCCTGGCTTTAGAGAACACCTCCTTTAATGCCAGGTAACTTTCAGGAACCTCTGTGGACAAAGGAGGGGCTGTGGCAATATTGAGGCTACCAATCACATGAACTCTGCTTAGGCATTTAGACTGACAACTCTGATCCCAACATATTATGTCTCTCTGGACCCAATCGACAACTGGGTTGTGCTCTGTTAGCCATGGAAACCAAGAACGACAGGACATGAGGGTGATTCAATGATTTGAAATCTTATAGTTTCCTGGTGCAAAACTCCTGTTTTCATACATACATCGACTGTGTCGTGAGTAATATGTGGACATGACAGGGGGTTACCATCTATGGCCTCCACCCTTAGAGGTCTTTCCCTGAGAACCAGAGGTATGAGGTTTTTGGCAGCAAAATTCTTGTCCATGAAATTGCCTGAGGCCCCAGAGTCTAAGAACGCCTCAGTCTTGAGGTGAACCCCCTCCCAGGTTAGGGAGACCGGTAACAGAATCCTGGATTTCTTTTTTTCATTATCCACAAAGGAGGCACACAGAGAACCGACAACCTGGGTGTCTCCTGTTCTGAATCCCACTCTGATATGTTCAGCCCTGCTAACCCTGGGTCTCTGAGGACATCGAAGGCGGAAGTGATCTGCCCCTGCACAATAGAAGCAGAGCCCCTTTTCTCTTCTGTGCGCTCTTTCTGCTTCTGAAATACCTGTCTTCCCTATTTGCATGGGTTCAACGACTGGTAAATCTGTTTTCACATTCTCCGAGCCACCTGACGTACTGGTGTGTCTGGGTAACGAGGGTAAAGGAGGCAAGACCCTTCTGGGTCTATCTCTGGGGTGTCTCCTTTCCCTGATTTGATCGTCCATGGCTATACAGAAATCTATCAGGTGGTCCAGACTTTCTGGTAATTTTAAGGGAGCCAGTTCAAACATAAAAGCCTCGTTCAAGCCTTCGGTAAAGGCTAAGGTTAAGACGTCGTTCGGCCAAAGTACCTCAGAAGTCAAAGTCTTAAACTCTATGGCAATCGGCGACCCTCTTATTACCTTGTTTGATGTGAAACAAGGACCTACCCGCATTGGTAGCCCTCCTAGAGGGATCAAAGGTACGTTTTAACTCAGAGGTGAAACCCTCATAGTCATAAATGATGGGTTTCTTATTTTCCCACAACGGCGTAGCCCACAATAAAGCTTTTTCTGTTAAATGATTAATCAGATATCCTACTTTGGCTTTATCAGACATACAAGAACCTGGATTGTTCTCAAACAAGATCTCGAGTTGAGTCAAAAACCCCCGACATAGGTTTGGTGTACCATCATAGCATAGGGGTGCCTTCATACTAAGCCTATGTCCCTCAGGGGGGACGGAACTGACCCTAGGTAACACTGGATCTGGAGGGTTTGTGGTACCTGTATTGGACCGATTTAACAGGGTTTGCAGAGCGAGAGAAATCTGGTCCATCCTATGGTCCTGTTCCTCTTGTCTGGCTGCGATACGTGCCAGCTGGTTAGAGAGGTCTGCGGGATCCATTGGCCCTGACGTAATGTCACGGATCCCTCTGATTACCAAAAGTGTGGTCCCTTTACGCAGACCGCTCTCTATCCTTCCGATCCTTGACTGGTCGGCAATACTAGACAGACTAATTACCAGACAATATATAAACAAGGGGTAACACCAGACAGAGGTATGGAATAGAGTATTGTCACGAATCCTTCTGACTACCAAGATATTGATCTCTTTATGTAGCTCACTTTCTACTCTTCCGATCCTTGAATGGTCGGCAAAGCTATATAGACAATGAAGCAGGTAACAGATAAAGAAAGGGAAACACCAGACAGGGGTACAGAACAGATCACAAGTCCTCCCTAGGACTTTAGTAATAGCAGAGGTAGTCTGATGCGTGCTTAGGGTGCCACATAGACTGACCTCGGTACCAACGTTAAGGGCAGAACCTAGCGCAGAGTAAATGCCAATACCAGGGGTTATACACAGGAGGGTTCGTTTGCCAATGCCAGGAGTCATACACAGGAGGGTTCGTTTGCCAATGCCAAGGGTCATACACAGGAGGGTTCGTTTGCCAATGCCAAGGGTCATACACAGGAGGATTCGTTTGCCAATGCCAAGGGTTATACACAGGAGGGTTCGTTTGCCAATGCCAAGGGTCATACACAGGAGGATTCGTTTGCCAATGCCAAGGGTCATACACAGGAGGATTCGTAAATCACACAAGAGCTCTGCGGGAGGTGAATACCACGTCAGGGCACCGGTGTATTGGAGAGACTGGGTTTTAAATCCGGCGGGTCCGCGTCATGACGCCAGGCCCCGCCCCTCGGCGTCCCACGTGAGCGCAGCCGGAAGCGTTTACATTCGGCGCCTGGCCAGCGAGCAGCGAGGAAGCTGCTGCCAGGCGCCCCATCCCCTGAGCCACCGTGACAACAGCGCTCTGCACCAGAGCAGCTCTGACATCTGATGCCTTGGATTGGCTAGTGCTACGGTTGGTCAGAGAGGATGTTGTGCCTCGTGTTTGCTGTGCCTCCTCCTCCTCCCCCTCCTCCTCACTTGATTCCTCTGTTCGATCTGGCACCCAGGTGGAGTCAGTGACCTCATCATCAATGTCATCTTCACCCCCTATCTCCTCGTCACTGGAGCCAACTTGGCAGTATGCAACATGAGTGCCAGTTATTTGTGTGTCATCACTGGCACCCCCTTCCTCTAGGTTTATTTATTTATTTATTTATTTATTTATAAAGGATTTTACCAGGAAGGATACATTGAGATTTCTCTCGTTTTCAAGTATGTCCTGGGTTCAAGAACATTGAATTGTTACAAAAATACAAAGTTACAGTTACAAGTACTTATACAGCACCAACAAATTCCATAGTGCTTTACAATGGAGAAGCACAAACAGCAGACTTACATGATACAAGATTAAATAAAACCCTGGCCGTTGGATAACTGTCCAGGTTATATCACTTTAAACCAAAAGCTCAGGCAGACATCCATGAGCTTAAACAAATGGGAGCAGAAAGAAGGTGAAACTGGTGGCCAGTAGAATATCATAGGGATTGCATGAAATGGACCAGATTTTTGGGTTTAGTAAGGGTAATTAGGGAGAGAAATGGAGACAGCTGGAAAGGATGCCTGAAATTAGGGACAGGCCCTGGGTGGACGGGTGGACAGGTGGATGGGGAGGGTGGGTTGGGGCCGCAGAGGGAAGAAATGAAGGTGAGTCTGTGATGGAGTTTGCTGTGGAAAGGGAATGAGGTTTGTGACATGCAGATAGCACCAATTAACAAACATGTGGGGAGGGGGGAGGAGGAGGAAACACAAACAGATTTTTTTTTCTATCTGAAATGGAGGGAGATTCAAAATACTTTAAAAAACTAGTCAGAGAATAATAAATGCAGACATAAAAATAAATTTTCAAGATCATGGCAGCCTGGGGTATGATGTCGGATGCCTTGTTGAAATGGTGGATACCTTGAATGCTTGGTTCAGGGCCGCAGAGGGAAGAAATGAAGGTGAGTCTGTGATGGAGTTTGCTTGAATGCTTGGTTCAGGGCCGCAGAGGGAAGAAATGAAGGTGAGTCTGTGATGGAGTTTGCTTGAATGCTTGGTTCAGGGCCGCAGAGGGAAGAAATGAAGGTGAGTCTGTGATGGAGTTTGCTTGAATGCTTGGTTCAGGGCCACAGAGGGAAGAAATGAAGGTGAGTCTGTGATGGAGTTTGCTTGAATGCTTGGTTCAGGGCCGCAGAGGGAAAATGAAGGTGAGTCTGTGATGGAGTTTGCTTGAATGCTTGGTTCAGGGCCGCAGAGGGAAGAAATGAAAGTGAGTCTGTGATGGAGTTTGCTTGAATGCTTGGTTCAGGGCCGCAGAAGGAAGAAATGAAGGTGAGTCTGTGATGGAGTTTGCTGTGGAAAGGGAATGATTATACTCCCTTCCTCAACCTCAGAGATTGAATCAGAGCACTGTACTTGCTGCGCATCCTCAAGCAGCATGTCACTGTTTTTGTAGTCAAACAATTCAGCTGACTCCTCCGTGTGTGATAGCGAGGCTACGGCAGGAGTAGCTGTGGACATGGAGGCTGCATTAGATGCTTTGGCAGCTGAGGTGGACTGTAAAGCACTACAAGCCTGGCTGTCAGAGGACACGGAGGATGAGGATGGCCTGGTTAGCCAATCCACCAAATCCTCTGTATGTTGATGCTGTTTAAGAAGACGGCCAGCACCAGTTAGAAAGGACAAGCGTGCCCCTGCAGAGGATGCACCACGTCCACCACGACCAGAGGCACAGCCTCCCGACACAGGGGCTGCTTGCCCTCTTATCTGTGTCTGGGAGCGTCTGCCTGTCCCTTTTGTTCTTTCAGACATGGTGAGTGATATATAGATTAAATATATACAGAACTCTGATTCAACTCTGGTATAAAGATTAAAGATTTCCAGAACTCTGGTAAAACTCAGTGAGACACCCTGATAGCTGGCAGCCAGTGACAAGACACAGATTACAATTCCCTCCTATAAATCAGTGTGACCCCCTGATGGGTGGCAGTGAGAAGCCACAGATTACAATTCGCATAAATCTGATAGAAGTATGTGGGACCCCCTGATGGGTGGCAGTGAGAAGACACAGATTACAATTCCCTCCTATAAATCAGTGTGACCCCCTGATGGGTGGCAGTGAGAAGCCACAGATTACAAATCTCAGAAACCTCCTATAAATCAGTGAGACCCCCTGATGGGTGGCAGTGAGAAGCCACAGATTACAAATCTGAGAAACCTCCTATAAATCAGTGTGACCCCCTGATGGGTGGCAGTGAGAAGCCACAGATTACAAGTCTCAGAAACCTCCTATAAATCAGTGTGACCCCCTGATGGGTGGCAGTGAGAAGCCACAGATTACAATTCGCATAAATCTGCTAGAGGTATGTGGGACCCCCTGATGGGTGGCAGTGAGAAGACACAGATTACAATTTGCATAAATCTGCTAGAAGTATGTGGGACCCCCTGATGGGTGGCAGTGAGAAGCCACAGATTACAAGTCTCAGAAACCTCCTATAAATCAGTGTGACCCCCTGATGGGTGGCAGCCAGTGAGAACACACAGATTATAACAATTCCCAAATATTTTGTAGAAATTAGTGACCCCCAAAATACTTGCTGGCAGTGACAAGAGACAGATTACCTCAATTCCCAGATATTTAGTAAAAATTAGTGACCCCCAAAATACTGCGTGGCACTGGCTGTGTGACAAGACACAGATCACCTCAATTCCCAAATGTTTTGTAGAAATTAGTGACCCCCAAAATACTGCGTGGTACTGGCTGTGTGACAAGACACAGATCACCTCAATTATCCCCCAGACACAGAGGCTCTTATTATGCTATCTTTCCTTTACTTAAGCCGATAGCAGCAAAGAACAATCTCTCAAATACCACAACAAAAGTATTTAGAGAGAAAAAAATACATTAAAACAATATATAACTATAACAGGAGATATGATAGAAACATTTAAAGACGTAAAGGGAATCCACAAGGTAGAGGAAGGGAGTATATTTAAAAGGAAACAAAGTAGCAAAACAAGAGGACATAGTCTTAGATTAGAGGGGCAAAGGTTTAAAAGTAACATCAGGAAGCATTATTTTTCTGAGAGGGTGGTGCATACATGGAACAGCCTTCCAGTTGAAGTGGTAGAGGCCATTCATGGGCTCACAGAGCTAAGTCCCGCAGCACACTATATAAGGTTTCCACGCAGCGCTTCTGCACGCATTTGAGAGGAGATTTCATAGGAGATTGTTGTTGTGTGTTCTTACTGCCGGTCTGCCACGCTATGGGGGGGGGTCTCATTTCTACCAAATATATGGGAATTGAGGTGATGTGTGTCTTGTCACTGCCAGCAAGTATTTTGGGGGTCACTAATTTCTACAAAACATTAGGGAATTGAGGTGATCTGTGTCTTGTCACACAGCCAGTACGACACGGTATTTTGGGGGTCACTAATTTCTACAAAACATTTGGGAATTGAGGTGAACTGTGTCTTGTCACACAGCCAGTACCACACAGTATTTTGGGGGTCACTAATTTCTACAAAACATTTGGGAATTGAGGTGATCTGTGTCTTGTCACACAGCCAGTGCCACACAGTATTTTGGGGGTCACTAATTTTTACTAAATATCTGGGAATTGAGGTGATCTGTGTCTTGTCACATAGCCAGTGCCACACAGTATTTTGGGGGTCACTAATTTTTACTAAATATCTGGGAATTGAGGTGATCTGTCTCTTGTCACTGCCAGCAAGTATTTTGGGGTCACTAATATCTACAAAATATTTGGGAATTGTTATAATCCGTGTGTTCTCACTGGCTGCCACCCATCAAGGGGTCTCACTGATTTATAGGAGGTTTCTGAGACTTGTAATCTGTGTCTTCTCACTGCCACCCATCAGTGGGTCCCACATACTTCTAGCAGAGTTATGCGAATTGTAATCTGTGTCTTCTCACTGCCACCCATCAGGGGGTCCCACATACTTCTAGCAGATTTATGCGAATTGTAATCTGTGGCTTCTCACTGCCACCCATCAGGGGTCACACTGATTTATAGGAGGGAATTGTAATCTGTGTCTTGTCACTGGCTGCCAGCTATCAGGGTGTCTCACTGAGTTATACCAGGGTTCTGTAAATCTGTAATCTTTATACCAGAGTTGAATCAGAGTTCTGTAAATATTTAATCTATATATCAATCACCATGTCTGAAAGAACAAAAAGGACAGGCAGTTGCTCCCAGACACAGATAAGAGGGCAAGCAGCCCCTGTGTCGGGAGGCTGTGCCTCTGGTCGTGGTGGATGTGGTGCATCCTCTGCAGGGGCACGCTCGTCCTTTCTAACTGGTGCTGGCCATCTTAAGCAGCAGCAACATACAGAGGATTTGGTGGATTGGCTAACCAGGCCATCCTCATCCTCCGAGTCCTCTGCCAGCCAGGCTTCTAGTGCTTTACAGTCCACCTCAGCTGCCAAAGCATATAATGCAGCCTCCATGTCCACAGCTACTCCTGCCGTAGCCTTGCTATCACACACGGAGGAGTCAGCTGAATTGTTTGACTACAATGAGAGTGACATGCTGCTTGAGGATGCGCAGCAAGTACAGTGCTCTGATTCAATCTCTGAGGTTGAGGAAGGGAGTATAATCAACCTAGAGGAAGGGGGTGCCAGTGATGACACACAAATAACTGGAAATCATGTTGCCCCAGCAGCTGCAGCATACTGCCAAGTTGGCTCCAGTGACGAGGAGATAGGGGGTGAAGATGACATTGATGATGAGGTCACTGACTCCACCTGGGTGCCAGATCGAACAGAGGAATCAAGTGAGGAGGAGGGGGAGGAGGAGGAGGCACAGCAAACACGAGGCACAACATCCTCTATGACCAACCGTAGCACTAGCCAGTCCAAGGCATCAGATGTCAGAGCTGATCCGGTGCAGAGCGCTGTTGTCTCAAAGCACACACGAAGGAACTCTGCTGTCTGCTGGGAGTTCTTTAAGAAATGTGCAGCAGAGCCCACCATTGCTATTTGTAATCTATGTCAGATGAGGTTTAAGCATGGGAAAGACACCGGACACTTGGGTACCACATGCTTGAGGCGACATATGACTTCCTGCCACACATCCCGTTGGCGCAAAACTTTGCGTAGGTCCTCCTCCTCCTCCTCCTCATCTGTCTCTACCCTCACTGTATGTCATGCCATGTCATTGCCTACAACCTCCACTGACAGGGATGATGCTACAGTAATGGATGTACCAGGTCCTTCCTTACAATGTGACAGCATCCCATCAGCTGAAGATTTACGCAGTCAGATTACGTTGCCGCAGCTGCTGCAGCGTAAGAAAAAATATAGTCCCAACCATCCCCAAGCACAGCGTCTAAATGCCAGTTTAGCAAAATTACTCGCATTGCAACTGCTGCCTTTCCAGCTGGTGGACTCTGCTCCCTTCTGTGAATTTGTTGAATGTGCTGTACCACAGTGGCAGGTTCCAAAATGCCATTCCAGTACTATACCAGCATGTGGAAGACAATGTTATTGAGTCATTGGGAAAGGCAGTCAGCAGCAAGGTGCATGTGACTTTAGACACGTGGTCCAGCAAGCATGGACAGGGTCGTTACATTTCCTTCACGGCACACTGGGTAACTCTGATTGCAGCTGGGGGGGATCCAAGACAGGGCTCTGTGCTGGAGCTTGTTCATCCACCATGCCTCCAGAAAGCTGCTTGTATGAGGTCTGTCTGCTCCACCACCACCACCTCTCCCTCTTCCTCCTCCTCCTTCTCTGTCTCTGGCGAAGTGGCAGTTAAACCGACGCCTGACAGGGTCTACACAATGGCTCAAGCAAAAAGAAGCCATACTGTGCTTGAGCTGGTTTGTTTAGGGGACAGGAGCCACACCGGGCCAGAAATTCTGTCAGCTCTGCAGGGCCAGGTGCAGAGATGGTTAACACCATGCCAGCTTCAGCTGGGAATGATCGTCTGTGATAATGGCAGCAACCTTCTCTCCGCCCTACGCAAGGGTAAATTGACGCATGTGCCATGCCTAGCACAAGTCCTTAATCTAGTGGTACAGCATTTCCTAACCAAGTACCCAGGGCTGCCAGAGCTTCTAAGCCAGGCCAGAAAAGTCTGCAGCCACATCAGACGGTCACTCTTAGCAAGCGTTCGCCTGGCAGAAATTCAAAGAGAATTCCATCTTCCCACAAACCGTCTGATCTGTGACATGCCCACCAGGTGGAACTCAACATTAGCAATGCTGCAGCGTCTGCACAAGCAGCAGAGGGCCATCAACGAGTACCTGTGTGAGTATGGCACAAGGACAGGTTCAGGTCAACTTGTTTTTTTTTCCCTGCCGCAGTGGCTGATGATTAAGGATGCATGCACTGTACTGTCACCATTTGAGGAGGCAACGAGGATGGTGAGCAGGCACAGTGCATGCATCAGTGACACAATTCCATAAGTATTCCTGCTGGAGCACACTCTGCGGGGAATTATAGTTGTGGCTCTAGAGGCAGAGCAGCAGGAGGAAGAGGAGGCCTTCCCTAGCTCTGAAGGCCCCAGTCTTTCCGCAGACAGCATTCCAGCGGGTCCTACTCAGATCAGACAGGAGGAGGAGGAGGAATATTTAAGTAGTGGGGGCATTGAAGGTGGGGATTCCTCAAGGGAGGGTTTTGTGTGCCCAGAAACACAAGGGCTAGTGCGTGGTTGGGAGGAGGAAGTGCACGATGGGGTCATCCTCATTGACCAGGAAGACTCGGAAGCTAATGCCACCTCCAACCTACGCTGCATCGGCTCCCTTATAATGCAAAGCCTGCTAAAGGACCCCAGGATTCGTGCTATCAAGGAGAGGGATCATTACTGGTTGGCAACCCTACTTGATCCACGATACAAGGGTAAAGTTGCAGAACTCATCCTGCCCGCACAGAGGGAGCACAGGATGAAAAAACTTGAGGACGCTCTAAAGCGACACTTGTGTAACACCTTTCCAGGCACTGGTAGGTTACCAAGTGAGGACACACGTGCTTCTGAGGCTGCGGATGATCAGAGGAATAGTGGTGAAGGCCAGGGCCGCTTGACTGATGCATTTTTTAATTCTTTTTAGTCCACGACGCCCAGGGACATCAAATGTAGGCACCCATTGCCAGCATCTTCACCATATGGTGCAGGACTACCTAGGGGCAAGTGCAGACCTGGATACCTTTCCAGCAAATGCTCCACTGGCTTACTGGGTGTTGAGATTGGATCACTGGCCAGAACTTAGCCAATATGCTATGCAGCTACTAGGTTGCCCTTCATCCAGCGTGCTTTCTGAAAGGACGATCAGTGCCGCTGGAGGTTTTGTCACAGACAAAAGAGTGCGTCTGTCCACCGACTCTGTAGACCGGCTGACATTTATAAAAATGAATCAGTCCTGGATCAGCAGCTATTAATCCCCTGATGCTGACGTAACGGAATAGATCGGGGATGTCTTCTGCATTCACAAAACCTCCAGCACTGAACTCTTCCACAATACCACAAAAGGGTTACGGTGTGAATGCACTTGCTGCCATGAAAGGCACAATATTTGGCTGCAATGACGCCTGTGCCACATTTATATAATTTTAATTTTTTGAACCGCAGGGTCCAACCCTGCACTCTTCCACAATACCACAGAGGGGTTACTGTATGAATGCACTTGCTGGCCTGGCACCAAAAGCACAATATCTGGGTGCACTAACACCTTTACCAGATGCATATCTTTTTAACCCTTTCGCTGCTGAGGCTTTTCCCGCCTCTGTGCTGAGGTCATTTTTACCGGTTTTGCTCATCATGTTTAAACGTGTTTTGAAGGCTTATTTTAGTATATGACCCAGACATATTATATATCGTTCTTTCCGTCAGACTCGGCAGATTCATAATATGTCATTATTATATGTATACGTCATGACCTGTCTGTATATTATAACACAAAAAACAATAAAATATGATTTTTCAATAATTTACAATGTGTAAAGTGTTTTTTTTTCACATTTTAACATGCCAGCAATTGCGGTTATATTTTGTATGGGGTGCGCTTGTTAAAGAAATTAGAGATGGGGTCTCGTTACATTTTTTTGGGGGAAAATTACACGATTTTTAACAAACGCACCGCATTCAAAAATCATTAGTGCAGCCTCATTGTTCACATTATAATTGAAATGGGAACAATATTGCTACATTAACAAACCAAAAAAAAGAAAAAACTTTTTAATTTTTTTTTTATAATTTTTTTTATAATTTTTTTTTTATAATTTTTTTTTTATAATTTTTTTTTCAATTTTTTTTTTTTTTTATTTTTAATTTTTTTTTTTTTACAAACTTTTTTCACATTCGTGTTTGGTATCGTTGGAACGGCCATGCTCTGGCCGATCCAACAATACCAAACTTTAACCCCTAGCTGCCACGGATCGGGAGATAGGGGGTTCCAATGAACCCCCTATCTCCACCATTGGTGGCAGCTAGGGGTTAACTCCAGGACTGGCGTCATCGTGCTATGCACAATGACGCCAGTCCTCAGGGGGAGTTCCCGGAGGCTTGGCCGACATCCAAGATGTCAGCCAGCTCCGGGAAAGGATCACGAACCGGCGCTTGTCAGCGCCATTCGTGATCCGGCTCCCCAGGGGTTAATGCCAGGTACCATTTGGAAGGGCAGGCTGTGCCCTTCCAAACGGTGCCTGGGTTAACCCCTGCAACGCCGCCGATCGGGAAGGAGAGAGGTCCGAAGGACCTCCCCCCCCTCCCTTTCAGGCGCCTCCTCCGCACATGCGGGGGGGTGCCTGAATTAGGTGTCATCGCGCCGCCGCGATGACACCGAATTACTCCTGCGGCGGTTCCGGATGCTGGGCTGACATCGAGGATGTCAGCCCGCACTGGGGGGGCCAGCGATCGGCCGGAACCCGGCCGAACGCTGACCCCAAAGGCAGGATGCACTCGGCGCGTCCACCGCATGGAACGTGACATGCGGTTGGACGCGCTGAGCGCATCCGCCGCAGCGAAGGGGTTAATATAGGACCGCAAGGTCCACCACTGCATTCTTCCACAATACTAAAGAGGGGTTACTGTATGATAGTACTTGATGGCCTGGCAGTCTGGCACCAAAAGCACACTATCTGGGTGCACTGACGCCCATTACCAGACTCATATCTTTTAATATAGGACCACATCGTCCACCCCTGCACTCTTCCACAATACCACAGAGGGGTTACTGTATAAATGCACTTGCTGGCATGCCACCAAAAGCACAATATCTGGGTGCACTGACACTTTTAACAGATGCATATCTTTTTAATATAGGACCGCAAGGTCCACCCCTGCATTCTTCCACAATACTACAGAGGGGTTACTGTATGATAGTACTTGCAGGCCTGGCACCAAAAGCACAATATTTGGGTGCACTGCCACTGATGCCTGTATCAGATTCGTATCCTCAGAGGTGTTACTGTATGACGGCACTGTTGCCGACGCTAAAGGCCAAATTTTAAAGCACCTATTGTTACTTTCATCCAAGGCCTGCATAAGTTTCACAATAATTTAGCCCAAAAATCACTAAACTTTTTCTATGTGTCAGAAAATGTCTCCTCTTTTCATACAGACTGCCGCCCCAAGCAGTTGTTTATGGATAGATTAAAGGAAAAGCATTTACCGTTATTTGAAACGTAATTTTTTTGTTTTTAAGTGTTTCTATACATCCTAGAAATCGGCCACTTCACGGGCAGATTATGGTGACCTCCTAGGCACGATATTTGAAGGAATTTTTTGTTTTTATTTTTAACCCTTATTTCATGGAAAACTCACTGTCCCTTTAAAAAGGTTTTTTAAAACTTTTTGTCCTTGTTTCCTGTCCCCCAGGGCACTACCCGGACCCCCATACACCTTTTATGGCAAATATCTACCATATATGCCATCTTGGAGGGCACTCTAAAAAACCGAATTTTCAGCCCCATTGACTTGTATTGAGTTTGAGTTCGAATTCGAACATTTGGTAAGTTCGGGTTCGAATACGAACCAAACTCGGGGGTGTTCGGCTCATCCCGCCCACCGGGACCAACCTCCCAGTTCTTTGACCACTTTGCTACCTGGCTTTCTCACTTCCTGTCTTCTAATCTTCCATGCCTAGTTCTCGGGGACTTCAACATTCCCATTGATGATCCTTCCGCCCCTGCTGCCTCCAAACTTCTTTCACTCACGTCCTCCCTTGGACTCACACAATCCTCCCTCCTCCCTACCCACCGCGATGGTCACGCTATTGACCTTGACTTTTCCAACCTCTGCTCCATTTCTGAGTTCAAATGTCGCCCTTTCCCCATCTCTGACCACCACCTTCTCTCTTTCAACCTATCTGGACTTCCTAAACACCCTGCTCCCCACCCCGCACACACACTCGCAGAAATCTACATGCTGTGGACCCCCATCAATTCTCCAACCTACTTCACCACCTCCCTCATACCTCATCCTTCACCTGCCCTGATGCTGCCACTAATCACTTCAACACTACGCTTATCTCTGCTCTAGACACTCTTGCTCCTCTTCGACTCTGTAAGGCCCACGCCGCCAGCTTCAGCCCTGGCACACCCTCCACATTCGCTACCTGCAAAGATGCTCCCGCACTGCAGAGCGTGCCTGGAGGAAATCCCGTTCTGAAGCTGATTTTGTTCACTTCAAGTTTATTCTCCGGTCATACACCTCTGCTCTCCACTTGGCCAAACAATCCTTCTTCTCATCTCTTATATCTACGCTGTCCTCCAACCCTAAACGGCTCTGGTCCACCTTCAACACCCTCCTCTACCCACCTGCACCTCCCCCACAGCTGCCTTCAGCGCTCAAAACCTGGCAGACTACTTCCTCAGTAAAACTCTAACTATCAGAAGCAACATCCCAACACAAGATAGTTATCTGCCACCTCCACTCCCACAGGTCCCTCTGCCACCCTCTGCCGCTTCCTCCCAGCCACTGAGGAGGAAGTCAATTCCTTATTGTCCTCCTCACATCTCACCACGGGCCCGCTCGACCCCATTCCCTCACATCTAATTCCTCCCCTCTCCTCCTCCCTCACCCCTGCTCTCACACACATCTTCAACCTATCTCTCTCCACTGGCTCCTTTCCATCCACCTTCAAACACGCGCTAGTTACCCCTTTACTAAAGAAACCATCCCTCGATCCCAACTCTCCATCCAACTACAGCCCTGTATCCCTGCTTCCCTCTATCTCTAAGCTCTTAGAAAAACTAGTCTTCAACCGCCTCTCCCTCTTCCTGTCCTCCAATTCCCTACTTGACCCCCTGCAATCTGGCTTCCGTCCCCTACACTCAACTGAAACTGCCCTCACCAAAGTCACCAACGACCCCCTAACTGCTAAAAAACACGGCCACTATTCTATTCTCATCCTGCTTGACCTCTCGGCTGCTTTTGACACTGTTGACCACCCCCTCCTTCTACAGACCCTCAAATCTCTGGGTCTCGGTGACACTGCACTTGCTTGGGTTGACTCCTATTTATCCAACAGGTCCTTCTGTGTGTCCTTTGCTGGTAACTCCTCCTCTTCATTGCCTCTATCTGTTGGTGTACCTCAAGGCTCTGTCCTTGGTCCTCTGCTCTTTTCCATCTACACCTCCTCCCTGGGCAAAATCATCAACAGCTTTGGCTTTAATTACCACCTCTACGCTGATGACACTCAGATCTACCTCTCTACCCCTGATCTCTCTCCCCCTGTCCTTTCAAAAGTCAGTGACTGTTTATCTGGCATCATAATATCATCAATATTTCCCTGCGCACTAACATCAGGCTCTAAGCACAGGAAATCAATGCACACAAAATCCATGGGTCCTTGACTCTGCAGGTGGCTCATTGGAGCAGTTCGGTTTGGTAGGGTTTTCCTCTGAATACACCTCAAACACGAATGGCAATAACTTTCAACTTCAGATCTCATACAAGGCCAATAAAATCGGTCTCGGACCAGTTTAAAAGTTCTCTCTGCACCCAAATGTCCATGGTCATCGTGCAATGCTCTCAGCACACCTTGGTGGGGAGGAACAACTGTTGTGTCTCTTCAGCATTGTTCAAGGGGCCCCTTCGGTAGACCACCCCATCCAGCATCTTCAGCCACTCCCATTCTTTGTATACCAATCGGGCTCCTTCCGGGGAATTAGTCAGTAGAATTTCCCTTTGACCCGCGTTCATAGCCTTCACTGTCAAAGCGATCAGAGGATCTCCAGCCTGATCTGCTCTCAGGTCCTGTTTCGAGAGGGTACGTAGACTTTCATCCCTCAGCTGTGTAGGATTACAATAAAGTTCTGGAACACCAGCAGCCATGACTCCTATAGCTTCTGCTTCAACTACTCCCTTGACCCGGCGCTCTGCCCCCTGACATAAGGCTTGCACCCCATCTGGAGTCAGCTGAGTCCATTCTGTAGTGTAGGGCCTTCTTGACAAAGCATCTGCATCTCGATTATTCACTCCAGGGCGATACTTAAGGCTGAACCGAAACCCTGATAAAGCAGCAAACCACCGATGTCCCGTTGCATCCAGTTTTGCAGTAGTAAGTACGTACGTAAGAGGATTGTTGTCAGTCTTTATCACAAATTCAGCCCCATACAGATAATCTTTCAGCTTGTCTACTACCGCCCACTTCAAAGCTAAGAACTCTAGTTTGTGGGTAGGATAGCTCTTCTCTGAAGGCGTAAGGCTTCGGCTTACATACGCTACAGGCCTCAACAATCCATCATATTCTTTATAAAATATGTTTATTGTAGATTCAAGCATTACAGCACAAAACAAGGATGATGACATGCAGTACAATGAAAATAGTACCCCTTAAGCACAGTAACATACAGCTCCTCAACATAGTGCTACGACTAATCTGCAACCTTTAGACAGTCAAATAACTAGCGAGCGCCCGGGAGCATGATGTCGGCAGCAGATGAGGGCCCATGAGCGAACGTAATAGAAACCATTCAGTGAATTAGAAGTCCTTTTTAATCCGGGACAAACTATCCTCTGGCAGATGTTGAATAAAAGGCCCCCAAACCTCAAAAAACCCGCCCACCTTGTCTTCTTTATGAAGACTCGTTTCCGCCCAATCATGCCTAAAGTTAGAGTAAAACCTTGAGTAGAACATCGAGAATGTGGGGGGGAGGGCCTCTATCCACTGGCTCAAAAGAGCCTTCTTTGCGGACGCTGCAATAATGCCTAAAAGTGTTTTCTGAGCTCTAGATAATGGAACGTGTTTCCTGATCAGAGAGAATGTTAAATAACGCCCAGTCCAGAGAGGTCGGAATTCCTAGTTTCAAAACTCGAGATCCGAATCTTCTAATGGTGTTCCAGAAAAGCGTAATGCGGGGGCACGACCACAGGCAATGAAAGAGATCCGCCCTGTCTTGTGAGCATTTAAGACAACGTCCTGAACTGAGTGGATTATAAAGGGCCAGTCTGGCTGGCGCCACATAGGCCCCATGCAATAATTTATAAAATATTTCCCCATATTGGGCCGAAGGAATTTGTTTTCGTGATCTATTGGTAGCTGCAATAAGTGAAAAAGGTGACTGTTGCGGGAGATGGAGGCACCAAGAGGCTGATGATGTTCGTCCATCGTATTCGATGAGGACCTTCACATCTAGCAGGTTGTGGGTTGTCCACGGTGTCCCGCAGATGGCTGAGGCCTATTCGATCACAAAATGTTCTGCCACACGTCGATTCAGACATGTGTGGGTACCCCTGTTGCAACATTTGCAGTTCTGGCTTTGCAAAGTGCTCGCTTCTCTTGTGCTATGGTTGCTCTTCTGTCCTCAAATATCTGGCAGCCTTGGAGGGTCAGCATGCGCCATGTCGATCGATCTTGTGCCAAGATTTCCCAGGAGGTGATATCAATATTCATGGACTTGAAGGAGGCTTTCAGTGTATCTTTGTATCGCTTCCTTTGTCCCCCGTGCGACCGCTTTCCTTGAGACAGCTCACCGTAGAGGAGCTGTTTAGGGATGCGATGATCGGGCATCCTTGCAACATGACCTGCCCAGCGTGTCTGGGCTTTCATCAGCAGGGAGTAAACTGATGGCAGGCCTACTCTGGAAAGGACTTCTGTGTCTGGCACCTTATCCTGCGACCGCATCCTGAGAAGTCTGCGGAGGCATGTCATGTGAAAGCGATTCAGTTGCCTAGCATGCCTCTTGTATATAGTCCAAGTCTCAGACATCAGGGTAGTTAACACTACTGCTCGGTAGACTTTGAGCTTTGTGTCAAGGCTTATTCCACGGCGGTCCCATACGTTGGTCAATAGTCTGCCAAATGCAAAGCTTGCCTTGGCTACTCTGCAGTTGACCTCAATGTCAATTGTCACTGCGTGGCAAAGGGTGCAGCATAGGTATGTAAATTGGTCCACTGCTTGCAGCTTTTGTCCCTTCACTGTGGTGGTGGGCTCTTGATGTTGGGCTTTCGGAGCTGGCTGATGCATCACCTTCTCTTCTTTATGAAGACTCGTTTCCGCCCAATCATGCCTAAAGTTAGAGTGGTTAAAGTTAGAGTGAAAAAGGTGACTGTTGCGGGAGATGGAGGCACCAAGAGGCTATCCCCGTGGTGACGGCTGTCCAATCATAATGTGGACGGAGTGTTTGTCGGAAGGCTGCTGTCGAGGGGCCTACCTTCATTATGCTATCTAGAGGGTTAAGGAAATCCCTAGGCCCCAAATCCCTCAGCTGCTGCGAGACAAATGTGGAGAGTTGCAAGTAGTACATGGGATGCAGGAATGTGGGTGCTATTAAAGTCACAGAGAGCTTTGTAGGGGAGGAGGGTGGGGGAAGGGAGTCGCGGTACGTGACCAATTTGGGATAAGCCCTTTCGCGCTAGGCCCAAAAGGCCGGGACAGGCGAACCGTTTTGGAAGCCCAGGTTGTGAAGCAAAGGCTGATAAATTGAAGTTTTCCAGGACAAGCTCAGGTGTTTCCTTGCCCTGCACCACGCAACCCGACCCACATTAAGAAGAGGGTTAGCCCTTTGAGTGGGCGGCAGCGAGGCGGGAGATAAGTGTAAAAGAGCCCCTACTGACAACGGGTAAGCCATTGCCTGATATAATTTATAGTCCGTAAATCTGGAGGAGCCTGATATCCAATCTGCGACTAAGCGATATTGGGCAGCCATGTTGTACGAGCTTATCTCTGGCATATTCACGCCTCCCAGACTATATGGCAGTTGTAATTTGTGCAGCGCTATACACGCCCTCCCACCTTCCCAAATAAACTTCGTAAATAGGGAATGAATGGTCGAGACATCCCGTTTTTTAAGGAGTATGGGTAGCATTTGGTTCGGATATAACAGGCGTGGGAACGCAACCATTTTTATGAGGCTGATTCTACCCATGTAAGATAGTGGGAGCTTGGTCCAAGAGGAGAGCAAAGATTTAAGTTGGGTCACCAACGGTGGGATTGTTACCTCGTATAATCTCATTAAATCAATTGGGAGCAGTAGTCCCAGGTATTTAAATGTGCCGCCCTCGCACCAACAAAATGGCAGGCGGTTCGCTAGGAGGGCCCTGCAGTCCCGACCCAGAGGAATGGCCAATGTTTTATCAAAGTTTATTTTAAGACCCGAGGCTATATGAAATCGTTCCATGTAGTCAAGTAGTGTTGGGAGCGCCCTTTCTGGGTCAGAGAGGAACAAGAGCAAATCGTCTGCAAATGCCACCACCCGCACCTCCTGGTCGCCCACCCTTATGCCTTCGACATCTGGTCGAGTTAAAAGGATACGTATAAACGGTTCAATAACTAGGTTAAAAAAAAGAGGGGATAAAGGGCACCCCAGTCTCGTGCCCCGTTCCAATAAGAAGGGGTTAGAGTTTAGCCCATTAGTTGTCACTGTGGCCGCCGGAAAGCGATATAGTGCGTCAAACAAGTTCCGTATTGATCTGCCAAAAAAATGATATTTAAAAAACCGACGCAGGTAGGCCCAAGATATTTGGTCAAATGCTTTGTCTGCATCGCAGCTAAGGATTAGGGATGTGCGTTTCGGGTTTCGGAATTTCGGAATTTTCACGAAATTTCCCGATTCGTGTTTTCGGATGCGGCCGAATTTCCGAAAATTTTTAGATCCGAAAATGTCAGATCCGAAACGTTTTCCGAGCCGAAAGGAAATATTTTCGGATTTTTCGAATGGACTTGAAATGTGTCAAACGATGAGAACAGACGTTCCGAAAAACCGAAAATTTTCCGAAAAAACGAAAATTTTCCGAAAAACGAGAATTTTCTAAAAAACGAAAATTTTCTGAAAAACGAAAATTTTCCGAAAAAACGAAAAGTCAATACAAAAAACCAGCAAAGTGACACGAAAAATACGAAAAACGGTCGATGTTCCGAAAAATGTGCAATTCCGAAAAGCGAAAATTTTCGAAATCACGAAAAGTCGATCCAAAAACCGAGCACAGTGACACGAAAATACAAAAAATGGTCGATATTCCGAAAAAAAATGTACCCGAAAAACGGGCCGAACCGAACCGAATCGAAACCGAAATCGGTCGAAACGAGCCGAATCGAACAGTTTAAAAATCCGAAAAATCGAACCGAATCGAACCGAAAAAAAAATTGGTGCACAAGCCTACTAAGGATCAGGTCAGCCGAAGGTTGACGATCGTTTGACGCCCAAATGGCCACCAGAGTGCGTCTAATATTCTGAACGGAGTGACGCCCCTTTAGGAAACCCGTTTGCGCAGGGGAAATAAAGTCTATCAAGGGTGCCTGGAGTCGGCATGCCATGATACCTGACAAGAGTTTCTGGTCGACATTCAAAAGAGAAATCGGACGGTAGGATGTGATTAGCATGGGATCTTTATTCAGCTTGGGAAGGACAACTATTCGTGAGGTATTAAAAGTTGGTGGGGGGTCTTTGCCCCGTAGAATATTATTATACAGCGTAGCGAGATGTGGAACTATATGTCCCCGTAAAAGTTTGTAAAATTCAGCCGAAAAACCGTCTGGGCCCGGCGTCTTGTGAAGCTGTAAGCGGGTAATGGCGCCATGGGATTTCCGTCGGGCTAATTGGGGCATTTAACTTTTCCCGAGCCTCGGAATCTAATTCTGGTAGTAGGCTTGTGCACCGATTTTTTTTTTTTTTTTTTTTTTTTTTTTTTTTTTTTTCGGTTCAATTCGGTTCGGCTCGTTCGGATGTTTAAACTTTTCGATTCGGCTCGTTTCGACCGATTTCTGTTTCGATTCGGTTCGGTTCGACTCGTTTTTCGTGTACATTTTTTTTCCGAATATCGACCATTTTTCGTATTTTCGGGTCACTTAGCTCGTTTTTTGTATCGACTTTTCGAGATTTCGGAAATTTTCGTATTTTTCGGAACCTCTGTTCTCCTCGTTTCAAAGTTTGGTAGTCCCTGAACCAAAGAGGAGGAGCTGCTCGCGTGTAAATTCACATTTATTATTATTTATTATTATTCTTTATTTATAAAGCGCCAGCATATTCCGCAGCGCTGTACAATAAGCACAGTATAGACAGGGTTACAATACATTGAACAACATTTGACAAACAGTACAGGAGGAGATGAGGGCCCTATTCCCGTAGGAACTCACAATCTGGGAGGGTTGGGGTTGGAAACAGGAGGAGAGGACTGTAAGGTGAGAGTGATTGATGGTTGTGTCAGTGAGTTGGGGGGTCGGCTTCCCTAAATAGGAACGTTTTAAGGGAGAGTTTGAAGGAAGAGAAGTTAGGGGAAAGTCTGACAGTACGAGGGAGAGCGTTCCAGAGAGTGGGGGCTGCGCGTGAGAAATCCTGCAGTCTATCATGGGAAGGGTGATGCGGGGAGAAGCTAGACGCAGGTCACTGTTTGACCTTAGGGAGCGGGCTGGGGTGTATTTGGTGATTAGTGAGGACAGGTAGTGGGGAGCTGAGTTAGTGAGGGTTTTGTAGGTAAGGATAAGGATTTTGAACTTAATTCTGCAGTGGATGGGGAGCCAGTGAAGGGACTCGCAGAGGGGAGCGGCAGAGACAGAGCGGCGGGTGAGGTGAATTAGCCTGGCGGAGGCGTTCAGGATGGATTGTAGGGGGGAGAGGCGGGACAGAGGGAGGCCAGATAAGAGATTATTGCAATAGTCGAGTCGGGAGATTACCATATATATAGCAGAGGCTGTCAGCAGGATCTGCCCAATTATTTAGAGGAAAAAAATGTGAACTGTTTTTCACAGTTTCTGTTATATGGTTAGGGTAGGATCTTGGGTTCCTGCAGAGGTTTGGCCAGGACAGGTGTTAACCTCTTAATTAACCTCAACCAAGAGATGTCCTTTTGGTTTAAGTCTTGGACATAGAGTATTGAAGATCACTCCTGAATTTCTCAACAACTTTGAAGTGGACAGTCATCATCGAATTTCAGAATAAAACAGCTGGAACCGATATCACGAATGGAACCGAAATCATGAATAGAGTGAAAATAAATTTCGATTTGACACATTTCAAGTCCATTCAAAAATTCCGAAAATATTTCGTTTCGGCTCGGAAAACTTTTCAGATCTGCCATTTTCGGATCTAAAAATTTTCGGAAAATCGGCCGCATCCGAAAACACGAATCGGGAAATTTCGTGAAAATTCCGAAATTCCGAAACCCGAAACGCACATCCCTATCTGGTAGGTTTGCTTCTAAAAAGATATTGGCCTGGGACTCCCAGACGTCTGGTTCTGCCTTATAAAATTGCTTAAAGTAATCCCTGAAGTAAGCATTGATTTTTAACGGATCCGTTAGAAGCGCACCGGTAGGCGTCTTGATCCGCGAAATTGAGGGAGGTGTTGGCGTCTGCAGTCGAAGAAGGTTGGACAATAATTTCCCCTGTTTGTTACCCCAGCGAAAAAAATCATTTTGTTTGTGGAACCAAAAATATTGTGCCCTGTCCTCAACTATTTCGGCATATACCTTCTTGCTAGACTTGTATTCCGTCGCAGATTGGGCAGTGGCGTGAAGTAAGTGAGACCTGTAAGCGGACACTAGGGCCGAATTTGCCTCCTGTAGCCTGCTGTTAATCTCTTTTCGCTTGCGCGATACATATTCTATTATATGACCCCTCATTACTGGCTTGGCTGCCTCCCAAAATAGATTGGTGTCGTCTAGATGTTCGATGTTGTCATCCACATAATTGTTCCAGCACAACTCCATATGGTTCCTAAATCCCTCCGATTTGTATAGCGAAGCCGGGAAGCGCCAGTTGCGGGACTTCGAGAGCCATCATATTCTTGATATAAAACTCCCCCTAGACCTTCTCTGCTGGCATCCACATGCAATTCGTACGGCTTATGAGGATCAGCGTAAGCCAGGACAGGAGCTCGAGTCAGACTCTCTTTCAGCATCCCAAAGGCACTTTCACATTGATTAGTCCATTCTTCTTGGATGCATTCTCGAGCCTCCCTTGGCCCTTGAACTGACGAACTTCGATCCGGGGCCTTGGAGCCTTCTCCCACTTCTTCTTTTCATAGGAGCTTATTCAAAGGTTGAGCTATAGTAGCAAATCCTCCTACGAATCTTCGGTAATATGAGCAGAACCCCAGAAAGGATCTAAGTTCGGTAACATTCCAGGGTCTAGGCCAGGAAGCTACGGCTTCCTTCTGCTGAAACAACATGTCCCAGCTACGTAACTGAAGGTAGACAAAATTGACACTTCTCCAGAGACAGTTTCAACCCCTCTTCATGGAGCCGCTTCAAGACCTTCTCTAACCGTTGCTCATGTTCTTCCAAAGTCTTCCCGAACACAATAATATCATCTAGATACACCAACACCTCTATCAAGTTCATATCTCCGACTGTCTTCTCCATTAACCGTTGGAACGTAGCAGGAGCCCCCGTGAGGCCTTGAGGCATTCTGTTGAACTCAAAGAACCCCAGTGGGCAGATGAACAGTCTTCTCTTTGTCTTCAGGATGCATTGGTATCTGATGGTACCCACTTCGCAGGTCTAGTACACTAAACCATTTTGCTCCAGACAAACACTGTAGGGCATCTTCTATCCGAGGAGTAGCATATTGATCAGGAATGGTCCTCTGATTTAACGTGGGATAGTCTATACATAAACGGATAGAACCATTCTTCTTTCGAACCATCACTATGGGAGAGGCATAAGGACTCCTGGACTCTTGAATCACTTTAGTCCTCAGTAGTTCATTTAGCTGTTCTCGTAGATCATCCAAGTCTCCCAGCGGAACTCGTCTTGACCTTTCTCGAAACGGCTTATCCTCTTGTAGTCGAATGCGATGTTCAGTACTCTTAGCGCATCCCACGTCGAACTCATCCTTCGAACAAGTCCTTCCATTTTAGAATCTGGGACTGAAGTCGCTTCTTCCATTCAGGCGAGATGGGAGCGTCTTCAGGATAGAACCGTTTAGCTGGAATCTCTTTATTCACTCCCCCCCCCTAAATCGGTAGGGGAGAGAGGTGTAACAGAAGTCACTTGTCCGATGGGCATTCGTGCTTTCAGGACCACTGGAGAATCAGACACATTACACACACACTAACTGAAACTCTTCCCCTTGTCCGTGTCAAAGCTCTTGTAAAGATTATCTCAGGGATTACTTCTACCCTGGCCTCATTCCCATGACTGAGATCAGTCTCCAGTACCACATAAGGACCCGGTTGTGATCCGTTCAACTTGACTGAAGCCCGGAAACTCGCCACTTCTCCTGATTGCAGAACCTTCTCTGTTCCTCCCAATCTCCGCAGACGCCCCACTTCGGCAGGTGCCCTCTGTTCTTCGACCATTCGCTGATAGACCGGACGTAACATCGGATGTATTCCTTTGGTAGAACCTTCTTCCATCACTATGGGAGTCAGAAGACATCTCACCAGATCAGTATTCGTCCCCACTATCATAGAACTTCTGCTGGCCCCCGAAGGGCGAGGACACACATTGGCCAATGCATCGCAACCTCCAGACTGTCCGATGACTTCGGATCCAATTTCTAACTTCACCTGTAGATATCCATCATAGGGAAGCGTCTCAGTTCCGATACCCCAGATCTCAAGGTCCTTTAACTTCTTTAACCCTTTCGCTGCTGAGGCGTTTCACGCCTCTGTGCTGAGGTCATATTTACCGGTTTTGCTCATCATGTTTAAACGTGTTTTGAAGGCTTATTTTAGTATATGACCCAGACATGTTATATATCATTCTTTCCGTCAGACTCGGCAGATTAATAATATGTCATTATTATATGTATACGTCATGACCTGTCTGTATATTATAACAAAAAATGCAATAAAATATGAATTTTCAATAATTTACAACGTGTAAAGTGTATTTTTTTCACATTTTAACATGCGAGCAATTGCAGTTATATTTTGTATGGGGTGCGCTTGTTAAAAAAATTAGAAATGGGGTCTCGTTACATTTTTTTTTGGGGGAAATTACGCGATTTTTAACAAAAGCACCGCATACAAAAATCGTTAGTGCAGCATCATTGTTCATATTATAATTGAAATGGGAACAAAATTGCTGCATTAACAAACCAAAAAAAAAAAAAAACTTGTTTATTTTTTTTTTATAATTTTTTTTAAAATATTTTTTTATTTTTATTTTTAATTTGTATTTTTTTTTGTAAAAAACTTTTTTCACAGTCGTGTGTGGTATCGTTGGAACGGCCATGCTCTGGCCGATCCAACAGTACCAAGCTTTAACCCCTAGCTGCCACGGATCGGGAGATAGGGGGTTCATTGGAACCCCCTATCTCCACCGTTGGTGGCAGCTAGGGGTTAACTCCAGGACTGGCGTCATCGTGCTATGCACGATGACGCCAGTCCTCAGGGGGAGTTCCCGGAGGCTTGGCCGACATCCAAGATGTCGGCCAGCTCCGGGAAAGGATCACGGACAGGCGCTTTTCAGCGCCGATTCGTGATCCGGCTCCCCAGGGGTTAATGACAGCCACCATTTGGAAGGGCAGGCTGTGCCCTTCCAAGCGGTGCCTGTATTAACCCCCTGCTCCCCGGCGATCGGGAGGGAGAGAGGTCCGGAGGACCTCACCCCCTCCCTTTCAGGCGCCTCCTCCTCACATGCGATGACATCTAATGTCCCCGCCGGGCTCCCGAGTACTGGGCTGACATCCAAGATGTCAGCCCGCACCAGGGGGGGTGCAGCAATCTGCCGGAACCCGGCGGATTGCTGCCTCCTGTGCTCGGACGCGCTGAGCGCGTCCGTAGCACAGGAGAACCACTTGGCTGGACGCGCTGAGCGCGTCCATAGCAGCCAAGTGGTTAAAGGTACGTGTTTCAAGTGCTTCTCGTAGAAGTCTCGATAGACTCAGGTGCTCAAGTGACGTTGATCTAACAGAGCTTTCGTGTAGACTCCCTCTACTTGGATTGGAACGAGGGGAGAAGGACCTGTCGGGTATATTACACACAAAAGAGAATTTTAAAATGGACGCTTGTAGCCATTTTGTTTTAAAGACAGTTTTTCTTTCAAAATTTCTCTACGTTTAGAAATTAACTAGATTTTTTTTTATATAGAGTTCATTCCTACGTGAAGTTTTTCCAGACATGAAGGAACCTAGAATGAATGAATGTGAGATAATGCTAAGACATGTCATAAGTTATTGGTTTGTCTGAAGTTTTAAAACAAAAGAGATTTTGTCTTTTGGGTATAGGAATAAGAGAAAATATTCTGTAATATAGAATTATATTCACAAAATATATGTTTATAATCAAGGTATATTTTATTATATTTACAGTGTAGGAAATATACTCCAAAATATAGTATATAATTGGTAAATAATAAAAATTACTAAAGAATAGATTCTGTGAGTTAACCAGGAAAGAATTTAGCTGATAAGGCTCTAAGCAACCAAAAGGGAGGAGAGCTATAAATCAGATGACAGAGACAGTCTAGTAGTTAAAAGACAAGGCTCTTTGTTAAGTTAGTCTGACCTTTTGACCCGAGATAAGACTATTAAAAAGAAATGGTGGAATTAATTGGAATTAATATAAGAAGTGCAATACTGTCCTCTAGAGGATAGTAAAAATAATGAACCGTGACGTCAAATTGGCTATAATAAGCGGCCAGGCTTTTTGTGAGTCAGTCGGAGATTTCAGTAGAGAGGCTCACATCGCCATGCACTCAGACGTTCATTATACATGAGGCAATCAATATTCTCACCAACTCTCTAACTCACATGTATTGATTATCTGAGATCGATAATTTTTACATATTCCAAAACAAAGCATCACATAGAAAATTCCAAGGCAGATTTATCAAAATCCAGATTGGACAGGTAATGTATGAAATTAATGTACGTATTAATGTAATCATATATTTGTAGATATTCTTACAACTTAGACTGAGATTCTCAGACACCGTTAAATCCAAAAATTCTAAGTATTTCTAATCTGCAGATGGGAATATGAAGAAGTGGACATAAGGATTTATTCCTAAAAGAAATGTTGTAGGAATGATACCAATATATATATATTAAATTTGGAAATTACTGTGATTAAAATTAATAAGCAAGGAATTATATAACTACAAAATAAAAAGCAAAAGATAAGAAGTTTAATTCTCGAGATTAGGGGAGGATTCACTAAAGAAGTTTTTATTACTTCTCATTAAATTAGCTCATCTTTTGTTGATCCATGTAGCATAGAGATATATATATATATATATCTATAAGAGCTGGCTGGTTAAACATTGTTTGCTGGGAAATGGATGTTGTATTAAGCAGAAATGTTTATTAACCATTTGTGTATTAGTTACTAACTGATAAGGTAAATGATATTAATCATATATGCAGTTACTAACCGGAGATCCATATATTGTGAAGCTAGTTTTTATATGCTGTTGGATTGTGGTTTATAAATTTTTGTTCATGATATGAGATTTGAAACTTTTTTGTATACGTAATAAATATATATATATTTTTATCCGATTATTGATTATTGTATTTTTTAAAGCAAAACACAGACAATTAAAAGAATTCAGGATAATTTCTAAGAGATATAGACGATTGATATTTGTGTCTCGTATAAGTTTCTTACGAAATAATAATCCCTGATATATTGGAGGCAACTGCCGAGGTAGGTCCAGTAAGTCCAATATAGACATATTGGAGACTTGGCTGATAAGTCCAATATATATAAACGTGTTGTATTCACGTGCAGAGATTATATCCGACAGACCTATCAGCTGGTCAGGAAACTTGCCTGTAGCAGCAGGAGATATAGACCCAGTTCGCTGTACCCTAGCCTTCTTCCTGACTTGTGGAGGTTTTGGGTGTGCATTGCTTTCCCATGACATAGGACCGGATACTAAGGGAGTAACTCTTTCAGTCCTGGTAGGCCCAGCATTTGGCAAGGATCAGGGCCCTCTCGGCCTTTCGGTTCTGGCTTGAAATTTGGAGCGGTTTTCGACCATCGGGCACCTATTTTGCTCCTTCACTTGGGCCCTATGGCGTTTCCCGCCTGTGAGGTAGATAGCAGCCCTTCCAAGGCCTTTAGGAACTCTTCAACTCTTTTTCCTTCAGGCCTTTGGTTTTTACACTGTGATCTGAAATGACCCATTTCTCCACAACTGAAACATCTCTTCTTTGAAGACGGAGGCGCACTTGCTCGTGGTGATTCATTTGAAGGACCCTGGCCAGACGCCACAGCAAATCCCGTTGTCCACATATCGGTCAGGAACTTCTGCATATCGGTCTGTGTCTCTGCCACCTTCAAAATTACCCGGCACAGGTCCGTGTGCGCCTGTTCCAGTTCAGCTTGAGCTTCTTGCACCTTTTTAACAGTCTTTTGTATCTCACTATAGGCCGGAATTGTTGACTCTTTCGCAGCACTCTCTGTGGATATAGGAACAACCAGCTGCTCTTGTCTGTCAACTTCGGATCCATAGGCATCCAACGAATCATCTTCAGTCGGCGAATATTCGTTATGTCTCACGGGTTGTGTGTAAGCTCTTTCCCCTCTCCTTAAGGATTTTTCTTCCAGCAGAACCTCTTCCTCTCTAACAGCTCGAATCAGTTCCAGGTATTTCAATTCTCGGTTTCCTTCTCTGGTTCTCAGCTGTAACATCACAGGATCTAGAGGTTGAGCGCCCCTCAATATCTGCTGCATTCGGATTTTATCTATTGTGGCGGGTTTGGCCCCTTTCTTAAGAAATATCTGGTGCAGAATCTTATCTAGGCGCCTCATATATACAGTCATTTTCTCACCTTTTCGCTGGTAGGTGTGTTCGTACTTGTCAGGATACATGCCTGCTAATCGCTGCTTAATCCGTGCTAGCAGCACATCCATGAAAAGTGCTGCCCAGTCTCAGCTCTCGCTGACCAGAACCTTCACAGTTAAACACAGAACACACACACACCACACCCGTGTCTGCAATAAAGGTTCTCTCTGCCCCTCCCTCTGGACTTCTGCATTATCTACCTTCCCTTGACCTGAAAGGACCTATGATTGCCTATTCTCTATGTGTACCAGACCTCCGCTTTGCCCACTGACTCTGCATCCTCCCTACCAGCCCTTGAACCTCAGACCGTCTCCAGACTACAATTCTTGCCTAGCCCTTTTGTCTCCACGTTACCCCGCAAGGTACTGTCTGTCTATAACCCCTGAATTCACTGCATAATGGGATTAATACAACCAGACTGGGACCCCACCAGTGCTGATCCTGACAGTACTGGTACATGAGCTCAGCAGCCTTTTCTGTTCGCCCAAAGACTTCCTGTAATATATTTAAGTAGTCTAAAGCAGTGCAGTCTTTCTTACTCAACATCAGGTTTCTGACAGCCTCTGATGCAGGTCCCTTTAGGCTCTCTGTAATCCTTTGCTTCTTCTGCACTTCAGGGACGTCCCACTCATCCAGAGCCTGCATCGCCTGTTCCACCCATTCTTCAAAGGTTTCTTCTCCCGCTGGAGTTGGTACGTTTCCTGAAAAATTTCTCAACCGTCGGTAACCAAAATTAATGTAAAGAGGGTTTGTTCTTTGGCATTTAGCCAGCAAATCTCCGATAGCCACGAGGAAACTCAGGTCCGATCATGGCCAGCGGACTGGATGCGGGAACGTTCGCGGGATCACCACGTGGCGCACTTGGCTGAATCAGTTGAACTTCCACATCGGTCAGCTTCACACTCGCGCCCTGAAAACACACTGGAACACCCTTTCTCTACTCAAAAAGAACATATGTGTGAGAAGTATCTGGGTTCGCTTTAATGTCCAGAATTAACCACCGATGATCTGGTGTCAGCGTGGCCACGCCCTGGCAAATCTGATCTTCGGCCCAAGTGTCTGCAGGAATGTCCATGACTATGCTTAACCCTATCTGGCTATTGTGCTCCTCACACCAATTGGCAGCAGTATCTGGATCCATAATTAACCCTTTAATTGCGGTATCCACAGAGACTGGAATCCCGGAACGAGCCCCCATGTGTAGCGCTCACTCCGGAGGAGCCACTGAATAAACCTCGGGTTATTCTCACCGCACTAGGAAATAACTATACACCAGCACTGTTGTGGATTTTTAGATATTATATTCTTTACTGATCCCAATAAAGCAGCATATATTACGCATATTCGGTATTTGAAGGACAAGAATTCGTAACGCGGGAAAAAAACACGCGGCGGTAAAAGAAACGGTTAACCCCCTCAGTTCTGGAGTGTAAGTCCCGTGAATAATAGCTAAAAAAAATATATGTGTGTTGTCTCGGGTACCCGGGTACTGTGTTCAACTGGCCAGTGAATGAAACAAAACAATCTTTGACTAGTCACGTTGGGGCCCTGTGAATTTAAACAATATTGCAGCGTGCATTTCTGTATTAGAACTGCGGCCTGGAGGCCTCTCACCAATCCGATGAACGAATCTATCCAGCTCTCGATAGCTCGACCACAAGATCTTCTCTGCTGTGTACTGGGACTCCATGCTACTGAATCTGCTCTCAGCTTGCCCAATCTCCGCAACTGGAACACCGATCCGCTGCCTGCACTCCCAATCGATCAGCGCAGCCTCCTTACACGGGGTCCTGCTGGAACCAGCTTTTTCCTCCAGACCTCTCAGCGCTGCGCAGGTAGGTCTCAACACGATTACTGTCCTGATCTCCAGCACCCATAAGACATCGTCTGTACTCCAGCCTGGTTGCGATCCCTGACAGCTCTAACGTGCGTCCTCCACCTTTCACTGCTCCACTTACTCTGCTTCTGCCTTGCACGAGGCTGCTGATCGCTTTCCTCTTCCTGTACCACCTCCTTCCTGTCTTCACACAAAGGATGATGGTACATGTAGTTCGGTTTTGTCCAGCATAGTCTAACAATGTCTCTGTCTCCCTCTGGCAGCAATAGTTCAATGCACCAGAATACAGTGTTTTTTTAAAGCAGCGCTACACTGCTAAAGAGAGAGAAGCTGCTAGAGAGAGAGAGAAGCTGCTATAGATAGAGAGAGAGAAGCTGCTATAGAGAGAGAGAGAGAAGCTGCTATAGAGAGAGAGAGAAGCTGCTATAGAGAGAAAGAGCGAGAAGCTTCCCAATAGGATGAGTGGCAAGTGAAATTGCAAAAGGTAGATGAAAGGTTGAGGCCCAAAATCAATGCTGGGAGCGCTACCAGATTAGAGCTAGGGATGAGCCGAACACTCCCCGAGTTCGGTTCGAGCCCGAACCCGAACTTCCCATTTGTTCGGGACCGAACCCGAACCCGAACCCCAATGCAAGTCAATGGGGCTGAAAATTCTGTTTTTTAGAGTGCCCTCCAAGAGGGCATATATGCTACATATTTGCCATAAAAGGTGTATGGGGGTCCGGGTAGTGCCCTGGGGGACAGGAAACAAGGACAACAAGTTAAAAAAAAAAGTTTTTAAAGGGACAGTGAGCTTTCCATAAAATAAGGCTAGGGTCAGACGAAAGCATTTTTCCCCGCGAACGTGAAAACGTGCGTCCGAACGCATTGACGTATTTTTTCACGGAATGCGCAAAAACGGTCAGACGATGCGCATTTTCGGGTGTGATTTTGTACGGATCGTCAATAAAACTCTTTTTGCGTCTGGACGTTATGTAGGCTGGACATTAGCAGCGTCTGACATCTCCTAATCACGCACACACGCCGCTATGCCGCAGCTGCACACTCAGTACGTCAGTACTAGCGGTTCAGCGTTCTCAAAAAAATGCGTTCAAATTCCACTTGCGTTGCACGGCCGGACTTTTGTGCGGCCGTACATCGTATATTGGCCGTCATTGCCCGTCATCTGCTGCTAGTGCGGCCGTAATTATGTGCGCCAGAACGCACGTTAAAAGTGCACTGGTCTGAACCCAGCCTAAGGGTTAAAAATAAAAACAAAAAATTCCTTCAAATATCGTGCCTAGGAGGTCCCCATAACCTGCCCGTGAAGTGGCGGATTTCTAAGATGTACAGAAACACTTAAAAACAAAAAAATGACGTTTCATATGACGGTAAATGCTTTTCCTTTAATCTATCCATAAACAACTGCTTGGGGCGGCAGTCTGTATGAAAAGAGGAGACATTTTCTGACACATAGAAAAAGTTTAGTGATTTTTGGGCTAAATTATTGTGAAACTTATGCAGGCTTTGGATGAAAGTAACAATAGGTGCTTTAAAATTGGACTTTTAGCGTCGGCAACAGTGCCGTCACACCGTAACCCCTCTGAGGATATGAATCTGATAGATGCATCAATGGCAGTGCACCCAGATATTGTGCCTTTAGTGCCAGGCATGCAAGTACTATCATACAGTAACCCCTCTGTGGTATTGTGGAAGAGTGCAGGGGTGGACCATGCGGTCCTATATTAAAAAGATATGAATCTGGGAATGGGCGTCAGTGCACCCAGATATTGTGCCTTTAATGCCAGGCCATCAAGTATCATCATACAGTAACCCCTCTGTGGTATTGTGAAAGAGTGCAGGGGTGGACCATGTGGTCCTATATTGAAAAGTTTTTGATCTGGGGGTAATGGGCGTCAGTAGGCTTGTGCACCGATTTTTTTTTTTTTTTTTTCGGTTCCATTTTTCGGATTTTTAAACTTTTCGATTCGGCTCGATTCGACCGATTTCTGTTTCGATTCGGTTCGGCTCGATTTAGTTTTTTGTGTACATTTTTTCAGAATATCGACCATTTTTCGGATTTTCGTGTCACTTTGCTCGTTTTTTTTGTCGACTTTTCGTAATTTCGAAAATTTTCGTTTTTTCGGAACGTCTGTTCTCCTCGTTTCAAAGCAATAAATGTCGATTTGACACATTTCAAGTCCATTCGAAAATTCCGAAAATATTTAGTTTCGGCTAGGAAAACTTTTCGGATCTGCCATTTTCGGATCTAAAACTTTTCGGAAATTCGGCCGCATCCGAAAACACGAATCGGGAAATTTCGTGACAATTCTGAAATTCCGAAACCCGAAACGCACATCCCTAGCGTCAGTGCACCCAGATATTGTGCCTTTAATGCCAGGCCATCAAGTATCATCATACAGTAACCCCTCTGTGGTATTGTGGAAGAGTGCAGGGGTGGACCATGTGGTCCTATATTGAAAAGATTTTTTTTTTTTTTTTAATGGGCGTCAGTGCAGCCAAATAATGTGCCTTTCATGGCAGCAAGTGCCTACACATCGTAACCCTTTTGTGGTATTGTGGAAGAGTTCAGTGCTGGAGGTTTTGTGAATGCAGAAGAGGACATCCCCTATCTATTCCATTACTTCAGCATCAGGGGATTGATAGCTGCTGATCCAGGACTGATTCATTTTTATAAATGTCAGCCGGTCTACAGAGTCGATGGACAGACGCACTCTTTTGTCTGTGACAAAACCTCCAGCGGCACTGAACGTCCTTTCGGAAAGCACGCTATATGAAGGGCAACCTAGTAGCTGCATAGCATATTGGCTAAGTTCTGGCCAGTGATCCAATCTCAACACCCAGTAAGCCAGTGGATCATCAGCTGGAAAGGTATCCAGGTCTGCCCTTGCCCAAGGTAGTCCTGCACCATATGGTGAAGACACTGGCAATGGGTGCCTACATTTGATGTCCCTGGGCGTCGAGGACTAAAAAAATTTAAAATGCATCAGTCAAGCGGCCCTGGCCTTCACCGCTATTCCTCTGATCACCTGCAGCCTCAGAAGCACGTGTGTCAGCACTTGGTAATCTAACAGTGCCTGGAACGGTGTTACACAAGTTTCGCTTTAGAGCGTCCTCAAGTTTTGTCATCCTGTGCTCCCTCTGTGCGGGCAGGATGAGCTCTGCAACTTTCCCCTTGTATCGTGGATCAAGAAGGTTGCCAACCAGTAATGATCCTCTCCTTGATAGCACGAATCCTGGGGTCCTTTAGCAGGCTTTGCATCATTAGGGAGCCCATGCAGCGTAGGTTGGAGGTGGCATTAGCTGCCGAGTCTTCCTGGTCAATGAGGATGACCGTATCGTGCACTTCCTCCTCCCAGCCACGCACAAGCCCTTCTGTTTCTGGGCACACAAAACCCTGCCTTGAGGAATCCCCCCTTCAATGCCCCCACTACTTAAATAGTCCTCCCCTCCTCATCCTCCTCCTGTCTGATCTGAGTAGGACCCCCTGGAATGCTGTCTGCAGAAAGACTGGGGCCTTGAGAGCTAGCGAAGGCCTCCTCTTCCTCCCGCTGCTCTGCCTCTAGAGCCACATCTATAATTCCCCGCAGAGTGTGCTCCAGCAGGAACACTAAAGGAATTGTGTCACTGATGCATGCACTGTCCCTGCTCACCATCCTCGTTGCCTCCTCAAATGGTGACAGTACAGTGCATGCATCCTTGATCATCAGCCACTGCGGGGGGGGGTGGGAAACCAAGTTGACCTGAACCTGTCCTTGTGCCATACTCACACAGGTACTCGTTGATTGCCCTCTGCTGCTTGTGCAGACGCTGCAGCATTGCTAATGTCGAGTTCCACCTGGTGGGCATGTCACAGATCAGACGGTTTTGTGGGAAGGTGGAATTCTCTTTGAATTTCTGCCAGGCGAACGCTTGCTGGGAATGACCGTCTGAAGTGGCTGCAGACTTTTCTGGCCTGGATGAGAAGCTCTGGCAGCCCTGGGTACTTGGTTAGGAAACGCTGTACCACCAGATTTAGGACGTGTGCTAGGCATGGTACATGCGTCAATTTACCCTTGCGTAGGGCGGAGAGAAGGTTGCTGCCATTATCGCAGACGATCATTCCCAGCTCAAGCTGGCGTGGTGTTAACCATCTCTGCACCTGCCCCTGCAGAGCTGACAAAATTTCTGACCCGGTGTGGCTCCTGTCCCCTAAATAAACCAGCTCAAGCACAGTATGGCATCTTTTTGCTTGAGCCATTGCGTAGACCCTGTCAGGCGTGGGTTTAACTGCCACTTCGCCAGAGACAGAGGAGGAGGAGGAGGAAGAGGTGGTGGTGGTGGAGCAGACAGACCTCATACAAGCAGCTTTCTGGAGGCATGGTGGATGAACAAGCTCCAGCACAGAGCCCCGTCTTGGATCCCACCCAGCTGCAATCAGAGTTACCCAGTGTGCTGTGAAGGAAATGTAACAACCCTGTCCATGCTTGCTGGACCACGTGTCTAAAGTGACATGCACCTTGTTGCTGACTGCCTTTCCCAATGACTGGATAACATTGTCTTCCACGTGCTGGTATAGTGCTGGAATGGCCTTGCGTGAAAAGTAATGGTGTTTTGGAACCTTCCACTGTGGTACAGCGCATTCAGCAAATTCACGGAAGGGAGCAGAGTCCACCAGCTGGAAAGGCCGCAGCTGCAATGCGAGTAATTTTGCTAAGCTGGCATTTAGACGCTATGCTTGGGACTATATTTTTTCTTTCGCTGCATCAGCTGCGGCAACGTAATCTGACTGCGTAAATCTTCAGCTACTGGGATGATGTCACATTGTGAGGAAGGACCTGCTGGTACATCCATTACTGTAGCATCATCCCTGTCAGTGGAGGTTGTAGGCAATTGCATGGCAGGACATACAGTGTGACTAGAGACAGATGAGGAGGAGGAGGACCTACGCAAAGTTTTGCCCCAACGGGATGTGTGGCACTTGTTCATATGTCGCCTCAAGCACGTGGTACCCAAGTGTCCGGTGTTTATCCCACGCTTCAGCCTCCTCTGACATAGATTACAAATAGCAACGGTGGGGTCTGCTGCACATTTCTTAAAGAACTCCCAGACATCAGAGTTCCTGCATGTGTTCTTTGAGACAACAGCGCTCTGCACCGGAGCAGCTCTGACATGTGATGCCTTGGACTGGCTAGTGCTACAGTTGGTCACAGAGGATGTTGTGCCTCGTGTTTGCTGTGCCTCCTCTTCCTCCTCCTCCTCCTCCCCCTCACTTGATTCCTCAGTTCGATCTGGCACCCAGGTGGAGTCAGTGACCTCATCATCATCAATGTCATCTTCACCCCCTATCTCCTCGTCACTGGAGCCAACTTGGCAGTATGCTGCAGCTGCTGGGGCAACATGAGTGCCAGTTATTTGTGTGTCATCACTGGCACCCCCTTCCTCTAGGTTGATTATACTCCCTTCCTCAACCTCAGAGATTGAATCAGAGCACTGTATTTGCTGCGCATCCTCAAGCAGCATGTCACTCTCATTGTAGTCAAACAATTCAGCTGACTCCTCCGTGTGTGATAGCGAGGCTACGGCAGGAGTAGCTGTGGACATGGAGGCTGCATTATATGCTTTGGCAGCTGAGGTGGACTGTAAAGCACTAGAAGCCTGGCTGGCAGAGGACTCGGAGGATGAGGATGGCCTGGATAGCCAATCCACCAAGTCCTCTGTATGTTGCTGCTGCTTAAGACAGCCAGCACCAGTTAGAAAGGACAAGCGTGCCCCTGCAGAGGATGCACCACGTCCACCACGACCGGAGACACAGCCTCCCGACACAGGGGCTGCTTGCCCTCTTATCTGTGGCTGGGAGCATCTGCCTGTCCTTTTTGTTCTTTCAGACATGGTGAGTGATATATAGATTAATATATACAGAACTCTGATTCAACTCTGGTATAAAGATTTAAATAACTCTGGTATAACTCAGTGAGACACACTGATAGCTGGCAGCCAGTGACAAGAGACAGATCACCTTAATTCACAAATGTTTTAAATAAATTAGTGAGCCCCAAAATACAGCATGGTACATTTTGTATGACGAGACACAGATCACCTTAATTCCCAAGTGTTTTAAAGAAATTAGTGAGCCCCAAAATACAGCGTGGTACTGTTTGTATGACGAGACACAGATCACCTTAATTCACAAGTGTTTTAAAGAAATTAGTGAGCCCCAAAAAGACTTGCTGGCACAGTGACAAGACCCAGAAAATCACCTCAATTCACAAATGTTATAAATAAAGTTGTAAACCCCAAAAAAACTTGCTGGCACAGTGACAAGACACACATCACCTAGATTCCCTGATATTTGGTCGAAATGAGACCCCCCCAGACCCCCCAGTAGCGTGGCAGACCGGCAGTAACAACACACACAACTATCTCCTTTGAAATCTCCTCTGAAATGCTTGCAGAAGCGCTGCGTGGAAACCTTATATAGTGTGCTGCGGGACTTAGCTCTGTGAGCCCATGATTGGGCAAAATTTGCCCAATCAGGACTCTGAGCGGTGATTGGCATAGTGTTCAACCAGTCTTGCACCAGACCTGTGTTCAGGTGCAAGGCTGTAGCCAATTACGAGCTTCAGGCAGTGGGAAAATGCATTGTGGTCCATTGTGGTCGAACATGCGGCGAACATCCAGAAATGTTCGGGGTTCGCGATCTGCTCGAACAGGCTAAGATCGGGTCGAACCCCGAACCGTCCGAACCCGAACAGCTCATCCCTAATTAGAGCCAACCCACCCCAAGATAAACACCAAGCCACAGAGAGTAAAAAAATATAAAAATATAAAATATAATCTTCTTGGGAGTAAGCACTCCATCACTCGACGCGTTTCGCCATAAACACTGGCGTCCTCAGGAGCATGCAGGAAATAATGCTCAGTTACATAGGCTGAAAAAAAGACATGCGTCCATCGGGTTCAGCCTTTCACACATCACCTACTGCTGTTGATCCATAAGAAGGCAAAAAACCCAGTCTGAAATGCTCGCCAATATGCAACACACTGGGAAAATAATTCCTTCTTGCCCCCAGATGGCGTCAGATTTCTCCTTGGATCAAGAAGCTTTTACCCACATATTAAATATTATAACCCTTAAAAAGTCATCCAGTCGCTTTTTAAAAATATGTACAGTCTCTGACCCAACCACCTTAACAGGCAGAGAATTCCACAGCATTATTGTTCTCACCGTAAAATAACCCTTCCTATGCTTTAGGCTGAATTTCCTTTCGTCCAGTGTAAATGGGTGACCTTGTGTCCTGTGTATAGTCCTGTCAATGAATAGGTTTCTAGACAATGGTTGATAAGGCCCCGTATATATTTATATAAAGTTTCAGACCCTCTAAGGTCCCGTATATATTTATATAAAGTTATCAGACCCCTCTAAACTAAACAGGTTTAAGCTTGTTAGTCTTTCCTCATAACTTAACCCTTCCATTCCCCTTATTAATTTAGTTGCCCGTCTCTGCACTTTTTCTAACGCTATAATATCTTTTTTTAAGACAGGTGCCCAAAATCACACGGCATATTCAAGGTGCGTCTGACCATTGATTTATACAGAGATAAAATGATGTTTTCATAGCTAGAGTGAATTCCCCTTTTAATGCCGATAACTTGCTGGCCTTGGCGGCTGCTGTTTGACATTGCACATTGTCACATAGATTGAAGTCTATGATTATTCCCAAATCCTTCTCCTGCTTGGATTTCCCTAACTCCGTACCATTTAGGGTATAAGTTACTTGTGTGTTCTTCACTCCAAAGTGCAGTCTGGCAGCATAACAAGAAATAAGCAGCTGCCAGTGTTTATGGCGAAACGCATCGAGTGATGGAGTGCTTACTCCCAAACAGATTATATTTTTGATTTTTATATATTTTTTAGTCTCTGTGGCTTGGTGTTAATCTTGGGGTGGGTTGGCTCTAATCTGGTAGCGCTCCCGGCCTTGATTTTGGGCCTCAATCTTTCCTCTACCTATTGCAATTTCACTCGCCACTCATCCTATTGGGAACTCTCTCTATAGCAGCTTCTCTCTCTAGCAGCTTCTCTCTCTCTCTAGCAGCTTCTCTCTCTCTATAGCAGCTTCTCTCTCTCTATAGCAGCTTCTCTCTCTATATATAGCAGCTTCTCTCTCTATAGCAGTTTCTCTCTCTATAGCAGCTTCTCTCTCTCTATAGCAGCTTCTCTCTCTATAGCAGCTTCTCTCTCTATAGCAGCTTCTCTATAGCAGCTTCTCTCTATATAGCAGATTCTCTCTCTATATAGCAGCTTCTCTCTACAGCAGCTTCTCTCTACAGCAGCTTCTCTCTATAGCAGCTTCTCTCTCTCTCTATAGCAGCTTCTCTCTGTCCTATTGTGCGGACTCACGAAGGCCAGTTTCTCCACTTTGATAGGAGTTGACAGAATTTAGGTTGTTTGTCTGTTTGTATCCCCTAGGAGAGACTTATCTAGGTGCACCTGGAACCCTATGTGGCATTTATTACAGTGACTGGAGCCACGGAGACTTTATCTATTCTTTGGTTTGTCTTTATGTTGTTCTGTTTCTTAGTTTCCAATAAAAGTTACATTTTATTTACTATCTCAGTCAATCAATATCCTTTGTTTATACTTTCACACCAACTTTTTTCCCCAGGGGAGGTGGGAGGTAGAATATCACTGTTTTCCCATCACTGGCAACTAATCACTGTAGACCCATGGGTCCTATGAACAGCCATGGGATTCACAAGTTCATCTCTCAACCCTTACAAACACAATCACATGGTACAGACTAAACCTAATCCCAGACCTGGACTGTGCAATTGAATACTTTCAGTCAGAGCTCCAACAAGTCTGGAATGCCCATTCCCCGCTGCGTAAAGTGCGAGTCAGAGGGGCACATCTCCCCTGGGTTACAGCTGACCTCACACACCTGTACCAGCTTAGAGATTCACTCTGGTCAAATTTCAAGAGTACTGGATCCATGAACGATCACTGTGAATACCGAAAATGGCAGAATGCATGCACAAAGCAAACAAAAATGGCCAAAGCCCAATTGTCACGTCCTGGGTCTCTGGCGCCCCCTCTGGCTTCTATGGATATTGCATCCAAGTTCTGGACCTTTGGTTCACGTTCAAGCCTGGACCTCACCTGAACTCAATTGTTTAAGTGGACTCTGTATAAAAGCAGGCATCGCCCAAAGAAGGGCGCTGCCTCATTTTGGTATTCACTCTGATCCTAGCCTCCAGTTTATCCTTGTTCTCAGTCTGATCCATGTTCTCAGTTTGTTCTGTATTCCTAGTCTTGATTCAAGCCTCACTGTGATTCTAGCTTCATTCTGATCCTGATCCTGCTCCAGTGTACTCAGCTCATGCATTCATGTTCAGGTCTGTCTTGCTTAGGTGATGTTTGCATTTAATATATCCTTTCTTAGTTCTTCTGTCTATATTCAGGTCTATGTTCTTGGTTCAAGTTCATGTCTAATATTCATGTTTTCTCTAGTTTAAATCCGGTTTATGTTCTTGCTTATGTTGCTCTAGTATTTAGCCCTCTCATGTTGTTGCTTTTTGATTAGCTATCTGTTTCATGCATTTCGTTCTGATCTGGTTCTATGTTTTGGTATTTGTATCTCAGTATTTTAGTTTATTTCTAGTGCTCAGGTCTTTAGTTTCATGTGTGTTTTTCTTGATCCTTGCTGTTTATATACTTTGCTGTTGTAAATAAATCCCTTGTTTTTGTTTATACATTCATGGGTCATGTCTGTTAACTGCTCGAGTAGCTCACACCCCTTCTGTGCCATGTCAGGTCAGGCCCACCGTCACACCAATACTTCAATGAAAATCTAAACAATAACATATCGAACCCGAGAAATTTTTGGAAAATCCTAAAATAACATACAATCGCCCCCTGTCCACTCCCAACCGGCTGCTGTCAAAAGAAACAACCAAACCCTGCAACACCCCCTAGATGTAGCAAATGCCTTTAATAACTATTTTGTTGGATGCGCCACCACCCTGATTGCTAAGCTAGCAATTGAAACACATTCAGAAAGGCAGCACACAAGTCAGATCCTTACAACTGTGCAAAAACCCTGTATCAAAGAGAAATTCAGTTTTAGACCGGTGCCTGTCAGTGCCATTACTAAACTTCTCTGTAACCAAAAAATGAAACACCAGTCAGGACCTGACCAAATCCCATCAATGCTGCTGAAAATCAGCGTGCCGGCAATTGCAAATCCTGTCGCAACTCTAATCAATGAATCACTGGCAACTGGATATATACCCAAACTCTGGAAGACTGTGAGAGTGGTACCTATCCATAAAAGTGGAGACAATACTTTGGTATCCAATTACCGCCCAATATCATTGCTTCCTGTAATGTCAAAAATTCTGGAAAAATGTGTTTACACTCAATTACGCAATTACTTTATTATCAGTATTTGAATTATTTAACCCCAGATCAATCAGGCTTCCATCCAAATCATTCAACCACAATTGCCCTTTTAAAAGTTTGCAATGATATTGTCACGGTCCGAACCCCCAGACCCTCTGGCACCCCCTTTTGTTCTCCTTTTTTCCATGTCCTGCATTGCCATATGCAGGTTCCAGGACCTCTTGTCTCCATATGCTTTCCTGGACTTTGATTTGCATAATGGACCTGGAACCTAACCTGCCCTTCATCCTCCCTAATCAACCCTGTATATGAGGAAGCTACGCCCCTTACTCTAGGCTTCCTCATTGAAGTTCCCAGCCTTGCCTAGTGCAGACCTGCTTCCTTGTACTCCTGAGATCCTTGTCTGGAATCCCTCTGAACCAAAGACATTCCTGCTTTCCCTCTACTCTATACCAACATTCATAACCGGTATTCCTCCTTTGCCCTGTTTTCCCCCTGCTATCCTATGCTTGACTTACTCGTGTACCAGACCCTTGCTAGACCTTGACTATTCTATTACAAGCTCCCATTGTACCTTCGCTTTGCTTATGTGTTATCTGTAATGTCTGTGTTCCCCTTCTAGTTATTCAACCTCTGTTTATCCTGCCTCCTAGTTCCTCCTATATTCAGTTCCCATTACTCCCAGCCATCCTCCTGTTATTTAGTCCTCTTGTGTATTCTATTATATCTTGGTTCATATCTGTTCTCTCAATAAACTCTATTGCCCTGTAACCTGTCTTCTGCTGCTATTTCGCTGCACATTGGGCTCACACCCATACTCCTGCACACACATGCTAGGCCCAGCTTGTGACAGATATCCAGGCTGGGATGGAACAAGGAAACTGGAGCATCTTCCTTGATTTTGCCGAGGCCTTTGACACAGTAGACCATGGCATCTTATTACAAAAACTTAAAAACTCCGGTATTGGTGATCACACACTAACCTGGTTTCAATCATATGTGTCTGATCGGTCGCAATATGTGTCAATTTCTGACAGCTCCTCCCTCCCCCTCCCAGTCACGTGCGGTGTACCCCAAGGCTCAATACTCGGTCCCCTGCTATTCACGATATTCATAAATGATCTGTCCAATGTCTGCAAAGCCTTAACTGTACACATGTACGCAGGCGACACTGTAATCTATACCAGCAAAGCCTCAACTGTACACATGTAGGCAGACGCCACCGTAACCTATACCAGCAAAGCCTCAACTGTACACATGTACGCAGACGACACTGTAATCTATACCAGCAAAGCCTCAACTGTACACATGTACGCAGACGACACTGTAATCTATACCAGCAAAGCCTCAACTGTACACATGTACGCAGACGACACTGTAATCTATACCAGCAGACCAAATCTCCCACAGCTGGAGGCCGCACTGCAAGACCAATTCACAGAGAGAGAAAAGTGGATCAAACACAACAAACTTTTTCTAAATACTGACAAAACTGTATCAATGCTCTTTGGAACAGCACCTAAATTACACAAATTGCAAACACCCCATCTATGTGTCAGGACAAAATCAAATGGCCCATTGACCACAGTCACTTCTTTCAAATATTTAGGTATGTGGTTAGACCCAAATCTATCCTTTGGCCCCCACATCGAAAAACTTTCATCTAAACTTTACCCCAAACTAGGTGCCCTGTACAGAAACATAGCCTGCCTGAGCTCTGCGGTAAGAAAGCAGATCGTACAACAAATGCTTAAGCCGGCTATTGAGTACGGAGATGTAATGTATGCAGCCGCCCCGCAAACGCACCTTCATAAACTTACTACATTGTATAACTCATTCTGCCGCTTTGCGCTACAATGTAACTACATGACCCACCATTGTGACATGTTAAAAGAGCTAAACTGTCCGTTGCTGGAATATAAACACACCCTTCACCTTTCCAACCTGGTGTTTAAGAGCTTTTCTGGGAAGCTACCACCCTACCTGAATAGGCTGCTTCCCTCAGCAGTCCCCTCATCCTATAACCTCCGATCCAGGACCAGCACCTTACTTGCAATACCACAATACAAAAAGAAAGTGGCTCGATGCTCATTTTCCTACAGAGCACCGCAAATATGGAATAACCTCCCACATGCCATCAAATCTTCCCCCAGTCTAAAGTCCCTTAAGAGATCTCTATTAACATACCTCAGTACAGAATGCACCTGTAAACATGTAACACAGTGACTATATACAGAATGCACCTGTAAACATGTAACACAGTGACTATATACAGAATGCACCTGGAAACATGTAAACGGTGGGTTTGCGGCGACTTTTCCCTGCATTACGGCGGCCCTGTGGTGCTTGTTGAATACACCGCAGGGATGCCGAAATGGGATCGCCAAATCGAACCGAATTGAAGAGAACGAAAAGTCACCGAACGTGCGGTGGCTTTTTGATTTTCTTTGAATAACCCTGATAGACTATTATGTCTTTTACAACCAATTCAAAATGGAGGGCATTCTATCACTAAAAGAAGTTTCATCTCCCCAGGATTGGTTGGTCAGAATAGACCTAAAAGATGCTAATTTAACAATCCCCTAAGCAGGAATTCCCATCAGTTCTATTGGGAAAACAGTCTATGGAGGTTCAAGTCCCTACTTTTTGGTCTCTCCTCAGTCCCAATATGCTTCACCAAACTATTGAAGCCAGTAGTGTCTTTCCTCCTCAGCAAAGCAGCACATCTAGTAATGTTACCTAGATGTTATACTCCATTTAGAGAAGGATCCTTCGTCCCCCATACCACACAGAGATTGGTCAATCAGTCTCTTAACCAATGAGGGTTTCCTAATCTATTACAATACAGTCAGTCCTCACACCGACACAGTCGATAGAAATATTATGATTCACAGTTGATTTCAATAGAATTTCTCTTTCTCTGCCCTTGGTCAAGATTCGGCTGATTCGCAAAGAAATCAGATGCCTTCTGTCCCCACAAAAGTTCCCATTGAGGTAGTTAGCTCGCCTCTTAGGTCTCTTCTCTGCATCAATACAGGTGATCTCCCTGGGACTGCTCTATTACTGTTGTACTTCAACATCCGAAGGCACGATACCTGCGGAGAGGGAGGCGTTATCACAATTTCAAATCTCTAAATGACGAATCGTGGCTAGAGTTGCAATGCTGGCTAGACCACATCGATACATGGAATGGCAAAGCCATTATCCATCCCACTCCAGAATTAATCATAGAATCAGACGCCAGCAGATCTGGCTGGGGCGTGTGCAGTGGATCACTTTCCACAGGCGCAAGATGGGCTTCCGCAAACATGGATTTACTCATAAATTGTTTGGAGCTCCTAGCTGGATTATTTGCTATTCAAAGCTTTATCTAACATTTCCAAGCACGCTCCATACTCCTGAAAATGGACAATTTTTCCACCATACGCTACATCAAACACCTAGGCGATCCCAGGTCCAAACAGCTGGACGAGACAGCCAAATCATTTGGAGGATTTTGCTTATCCCACAATATCTCAGTTCAAGCACAATACATTCCAGGACTCTGCAATGTAGTGGCGGACTGGAAATCCAGATATTTTATAGACTCCACACCAGGGTGTTCTCCCCTTTATCATCCCTCTGGGGCCCATTCTCTATAGATCTGTTCGCTACCCGCCTCAATACACTACTACCCCAATTCTACAGTTGGAAATCAGACACAATGGACTTAGCCACAGTCGCCCTGGTTCAAATATGGCCAACAGGAATAGCTTATGCCTTTCCCCCATTCCTTCTCATTCCAACAGTACTAAGTATAGTACAGGCACAAGCTGCCACAACAGTGTTAATAATGCCCCTATGGAAGTCCACAACTTCTTGGGGCTATCAGTAGATACCCCCAGATCATTACATATGTAGCGCTGTGTTTAAATCCTTGTCGTGGCAGTACCTATTTTTGGCCACCGGAGGGAGACAAGCGTGATGAGAGACACTGAACTTTGCATTGAGACTACATTTCCTGGCATGCTTTGCGGGCGGACACAGGAAGTGGGTGGGACAGACAGCGTGACATCCTGAGCCTCGTGGAGATAGCTGGCAGAGCGCGCCAGGGAGTGAGTGAGACAAGACGCAGTGCTGGAGAACGCAAGAGTGACTAGGCCAGAGCGCAGGTGCGGCCTATCAGAGTCCCAGATCGGGTTGTTCAGCCTTACAAGAGGGAGACCCAGCGATCCATCATCTTACCCAAGCTGCTATTGAGGAAGCCGGAGGACCTCGCGTTAGGCGTACCGCAGGTCGATCGGATTGGGAGAGAAGGCGGTAAGCTGGACAAGTCACGGCCAGAGCAGAGAGAGCCAGACAACGGATCCAGTAGCCGGCACCCCAGTCAAAATCGAGCGGAGAGACGTCCTGGGTCAGCGGAGCCTTAAGAATCTGGCGGATGGGTGAGAGGCCTCCAAGGCCGTTTGTGATTAACGAAAGCACGCTGCTGTTGTTTCTAAAACCCACAGGGCCCCAACTTGACTAGTCGAAGACACCTTTTAAACAATTCACTGGCCAGTTGAATAGTACCCGGGTAGCACAATACACACACACATTTACATTCCGGGACTTAACCTGTGCGGGACTCATTTGCTAATCTCCGAAAGGGATTAAAGATTCGTTTCTTATAGTTTCTTTTTCTGATACGCGTTTCTCGAATTACGAAGCATTGTATTTTTCTGTTTCCGCTGCGCGTCTCTCGAATTTTTCGAAGCATTATATTTTCTGTTCCGATGCGCGTTTTCCCGAAAAACGAAGCCTCGTATTTCTTTTCCGCTGCGCGTTTCCCGAAATATGAAATACTGTAAATATATCTACGAACACCGTGTTTCCTATTATATGTCATTCATTCTAGTAAACTATATAATTTATAAAATCCACAACGGTGCCGGAGTATATTTATTCCCTAGTGCGGGGAGACTGACCCGTGGTTCAATTTCAGCGGCTCCTCTGGGAGTGAGCGCTACACGTGGGGGCTCGTCCGGGATCCAGTCTCTGGAAAAACCGCATCTAAAGGGTTAAATATGGATCCAGACACTGTTGCCGAATGGTGTGAGGAGCACAGTAGTCAGTTAAAATGTTGTATAGTCATGGATATTCTCGCAGACACTTGGGCCGAAGATCAGATTCGCCAGGCCGTGGCCGCGCTGACACCAGATCATTGGGGGTTAATCCTGGACATTAAAAAGAACACAGATACCTCTCACACGTATGTTCTTTTTGAATGGAGAAAGGGTGTTCCAGTGTGTCTTCAGGGCACGAGCGTGAAGCTGACCGATGAGGTGGAAGTCCAACTGATTCAGGCAAGTGCGCCACGTGGCGAATCCGCAAGTGTTTCTGCGCCCAGTTCGTTGGCCATGATCGGGCCTGAATTCATAGTGGCTATTGGAGATTTGCTGGCTAAGTGTCAGAGAACAAGCCCTCCGCACACTAACTTCGGTTATCGACGGTTGAGAAATTTTACAGGAAACGTACCAACTCCAGCGGGAGAAGAAACCTTTGAAGAATGGGTGGAACAGGCGATGCAGGCTCTGGATGAGTGGGACGTCCCTGAAGCCCAGAAAAAGCAAAGGATCACCGAGAGTTTAAAGGGACCTGCGTCAGAAGCGCTAAAACTGAGTAGGAAAGACTGTACTGCTTTAGATTATTTAAACGTTCTGGAGGAAGTTTTTGGGCGAACAGAAAAGGCTGCAGAGCTTGTATATCAGTATGAACACACCTACCAACGGAGAGGTGAGAGAATGACCGAATACATGAGGCGCCTAGATAAGATTCTGCACCAGATACTACTCAAGAAAGGGGCCGAACCGGCCGAAGTGGATAAGATTCGAATAAAACAGATCCTGAGGGGCTCTCAACCTCTAGATCCAGTGATGCTGCAGCTGAGAAGCAGAGCAGGTAATCAAGAACTGAAGTACCTAGAACTGATCCGAGCTGTCAGAGAGGAGGAGGCTTTGCTGGAAGAAAAATCCTTCAGGCGATGGTTTGCAGCCTGAAAGCGACTCGCTGGATACTTACGGATCCGACGGGGACGAGCAAGAGCATCTGATTACTTTTAAATCCACAGAGAGGGCTGCCAAAGAATTAAACCTCTCTGAACGTGGTGAGTTGCACGAAACTGTTAAGAAGGTACAAGAAGCTCAAGCTGAATTGCAACAGGCGCACGCGGAACTGTGCCGAGTATTGATGAAGGTGACAGAGATGCAGGCAGAGATGCAGAAGTTCCTAACAGGCATGCAGACAACTGGAGTTGCTGTGGCGTCTAGCCAAGGTCCTTTGACCGAATCACAGCAGGCGACTGCGTCTCCACTTTCTAAGAAGAGATGTTTCGGTTGTGGAGAAATGGGCCACTTCCGCGCACAATGCAAAGGCCGAAAGCCTGAAGAGAATAGAGTCGAGGAGCTGTTAAAAGCCTTAGAAGGAGTGTTATTTACCTCACCGGCGGGAAACGCCAGAGGGCACAAGTGAAGGAGCAACCTAGGTGCCCGAAGGTTGAAACCCGCTCCAAAAATCAAGCCAGGACTAAGAGGGCAAGAGGGCCCAAAGTCGGGCCAACTGCTGAACCTGCCAGGGCTGAAAGAGTCACTCCCTTAGCATCCGGGTCTACGTCATGGGGAAGCAATGCACACCCAAAGCCTACACGGGCCAAGAAAAAGGCCAGGGTACAGCAAACTGGGTCTAAGTGTCCGGATACCGCCACCAAGTTTCCTGACCAACTGATGGGTCCTTCTCCTATCATGCCAATCCAAGTGGAGGGAGTCTACACTAAAGCCCTGTTGGATTCAGGGGCTCAGGTGACATTGATCTACCGAGACTTCTACGAGAAACACTTGAAGCACATTCCTCTACAGAAATTGAAGGATCTGGAAATCTGGGGTATCGGAACTGAGAAACTCCCTTATGACGGGTATCTACAGATGAAGTTGGAGATCGGATCCGAAGTCATCGGACAGTCCGGAGGCTGTGATGCATTGGCCATTGTGTGTCCTCGACCCTCAGGTGCCAACAGAAGTTCCATGATAGTGGGGACGAATACTGATTTGGTGCGGCGTCTCCTGACACCTATCATATTGGAAGAAGGTTCTACTCAAGGAGTACACCCAATGTTACGTCCAGTCTATCAGAGGATGGTCGAAGAACAGAAGGCACCTGCCGAAGTGGGGCGCCTATGGAGATTAGAAGGAACAGAGAAGGTTCTACAAGCTGGAGAAGTGGCAAGCTTCCGGGCTTCAATCAAGTTGAACGGATCGCAACCAGGCTCCTATGTGGTGCTGGAAACCGATTTTAATCATGGGAGTGAAACCGGAGTCGAAGTAATCCCTGAAATAATCTCCACTAAAGCTCTGAAAAGAACACGAGGAAGAGTCTCAGTCAGCGTGTGCAATGTGTCTGATTCTCCAGTAGTCCTTAAAGCACGAATGCCTATCGGGCAAGTAGCGTCCGCTACGCCCCTCTCTCCTACCGATTTAGGAGGGGGAGTGGATAAAGAGATTCCAGATGAAAGATTCTACCCCAAGGACGCTCCCATTTCATCCGAGTGGAAGAAACGTCTTCAGTCTCAAGTTCTAAAGTGGAGAGAATTGTTCTCGAAAGATGAGTTCGACGTAGGCCTAGCTAAAAGTACTGAGCACTGCATTCGATTACAAGAAGACAAGCCGTTTCGTGAAAGGTCAAGGCGAGTTCCGCTGGGAGACTTGGATGATCTGCGAGAACAGCTGAATGAATTGCAAAGAACCAAGGTGATTCAAGAGTCCAGGAGCCCATACGCATCTCCAATAGTGATGGTCCGGAAGAAGAATGGTTCTGTCCGCCTATGCATAGACTATCGCACGCTGAATCGGAGAACCATCCCAGACCAATATGCTACTCCTCGGATAGAAGATGCCTTACAGTGTTTGTCTGGAGCAAAATGGTCTGGGATGTACTAGACCTGCGAAGCGGGTATCACCAGATACCGATGCATCCCGAAGACAAAGAGAACTGCGTTCATCTGTCCACTGGGGTTCTTTGAATTCAACCGAATGCCTCAAGGCCTTACGGGGGCTCCAGCCACGTTCCAACGGTTAATGGAGAAGACAGTCGGGGACATGAATCTGATCGAAGTGTTAGTGTACCTGGATGACATAATAGTGTTCGGGAAGACTCTGGAAGAACACGAGCAACGTTTGGAGAAGGTTTTGAAGAGGCTCCATGAAGAGGGATTGAAACTGTCTCTGGAGAAATGCCAATTCTGTCTGCCGTCCGTTACGTATCTGGGACATGTGGTCTCAGCAGAAGGTGTTTCGACAGATCCTCGGAAGTTGGAGGCCGTAGCTTCCCGGCCTAGACCTCGAAACGTCACTGAACTTAGATCTTTCTTGGGGTTCTGTTCATATTATCGAAGATTTGTAGGAGGATTCGCGAAAATCGCTCAACCACTGAACAAACTCCTACAGAAGGAAAGTACCGAAGAAGGCTGCAAGGCCTCTGACCGAAACCCGTCCGCTCCAGGACCAAGGAAAGCTCGAGAGTCCATACAGGGCGAATGGACTAGTCAATGTGAAGGTGCTTTCTTGAAGCTGAAAGAGAGTCTAACTCAAGCTCCTGTCTTGGCCTACGCGGACCCTCACAAGCCGTATGAGTTACATGTGGATGCCAGCAGAGAAGGTTTAGGAGGAGTCCTGTATCAGGAGTATGGTGGACTACTGAGGCCTGTAGTGTACGTGAGCCGGAGCCTTACGCCTTCGGAGAAGAACTATCCTACCCACAAGTTGGAGTTCCTAGCCTTAAAGTGGGCAGTGGTAGACAAGTTAAAGGACTATCTGTATGGAGCCGAGTTTGTGATAAAGACGGATAACAATCCTCTTACCTACATCCTTACTACTGTGAAACTGGACGCAACGGGACACCGGTGGTTGGCCGCTCTGTCAGGGTTTCGGTTCAGCCTGAAGTATCGCCCTGGGGTGAATAATCGAGATGCTGATGCTTTATCGAGAAGACCCTACACTACAGAATGGACTCAGTTGACTCCAGACGGGGTGCAAGCTTTGTGTCAAGGAGCAGAGCGCCGGGTCAAGGGAGGGATTGAAGTGGAGGCCATAGGAGTCATGGCTGCGGCTGTTCCTGAGTTCTACTGCAATCCTACGCAATTGAGGGATGAAAGTCGACCTACCTTTTCCAAACAGGACCTGAAAGCGGATCAGGCCAGAGACCTTTTAATTGCATTGACCATAAAGGCCCTAACTGCGAACCAGCGGGAAATTCTGCTGACCAATTCCCCAGATGGAGCCAGATTGGTCTACAAAGAGTGGGAACGGTTGAAGATGTTGGATGGGGTGGTCTACCGAAGGGGCCCCTCAACTAACGCTGAAGAGACCCAACAGTTGTTCTTTCACACTAAGCATAGAGAGAGTGTGCTGCGATCACTACACGATGAGCATGGACATTTGGGTGCTGAAAGAACTTTTAAGCTGGTGCGAGACAGGTTCTATTGGCCTTGCATGAGAGCTGAAGTGGAAATTTATTGTCATTCATGTCTGAGGTGTATTCAGAGGAAGACCCTACCGACCCGAACCGCTCCAATGAGCCATCTGCAGAGTCAGGGACCCATGGATTTGGTGTGCATTGACTTCCTGTGATTAGAGCCGGATGCTAGTGGGCAAGGGAATATTCTAATAGTGACTGATCACTTCCCACGTTACCCCCAAGCTTTCTCCACGAGAGACCAACGCGCTTCGACAGTGGCCAAGGTTCTGATGGAGAAGTTCTTTGTTCACTACGGCCTACCAAGGAGAATACACTCTGATCAGAGTAGAGACTTTGAAAGCCGACTTGTTGGACAATTGTTGGAACTATTGGGAATCCAAAAGACCCGAACTACACCATATCACCCTCAAGGGGATGCTCAGCCTGAAAGGTTTAATCGCACGCTGCTAAATATGCTGGGGACATTGTCAAACATAGAGAAGCAGAGTTGGAGTCGCCATATAGCTACTCTGGTGCATGCATATAACAGTACGGAGAGTGATGCCACTGGATACTCACCGTACCGTCTTATGTTCGGAAGAGAAGCTCGACTGCCAGTTGATTTGGCGTTTGGGTTATCTCTAGACCAGACGTCGGTAGCTTCCCATAGAAATTACGTGGATCGACTTCGAAAGAACCTGGCCTCTGCGTTTGAACAGGCCCGTTTGACCTCAGGAAACAGGGAGCAGAGGAACAAAAGGAACTATGACTTAAAAGTTCGGATACAAGATCTGCAACCCGGTGATAGGGTTTTGTTGAAGAACTTGGGTGCTGCTGCGAGGCAAAAGTTGGCGGATAGATGGAGTTCTCAAGTATACATTGTCTGCAAGCAACTGCCGGGTCTGCCTGTGTATCAAATCCGGCTGGATGGGAAGGCTGGGCCTCTTAAGAACTGGCACCGGAATCATTTGTTACCTTTGAGAGAGGCTGTGAGGATACCAGTTGGGGACGAACTTTCTCTGCCGAATCCGCCTGCTCCACGTTTGCCTCCTGTTACTTGGTCTCAGCAGACCCGGGTTGTCGAAGAGAACGAAAGGGACAGTGAGGAAGAGAGTTTTTGTCTGGACTGGATGCGTTCACCGGAGCCTGAAGAGGTTGTCTCAGTTCCTGAACGGTGGGAAAGTAATTTGAGGCCTGAAGCTCCTGAATTTCAGTTAGAAATACCTGAAGCTTTTGAATTTCAGCTAGAAGTTCCTGAGACTGTTGGAATCCCTATAGCTCCTGAAGCCGAATCTTATGACTACAGTTCTATGCCTTCACTGGAGGGATCATACTCCGAAGAGATGTCTGCTCCAGTGGCAGAAAGAAGGACTGAGCCAGCACCTATAGTACTTCCACCTGAAGAGGAACTGATTGATCCAGAACCAAAACGCTCTGTTCGACCGCCCCAGCGACTCACCTACGACTCACCAGGACATAGCACTGAAGAGGCCGTCACCACAGTGCGAAGGTTGCCCGAAGTGTCTGCTATGTTAGCTGAGGTAGCCCAAAGCATGAGTCAACTTGAAGAAGTGTATCTAACCCACTGTATGTTTGCTGCTGAACCTGTATATGTTATCTAAACTGTGTTGAAATGTAATGCAACTGTTGTACCTCCTTGGAGAGACCCAAAGGTTCTAGGAGGGGGAGAGTGTAGCGCTGTGTTTAAATCCTTGTCGTGGCAGTACCTATTTTTGGCCACCGGAGGGAGACAAGCGTGATGAGAGACACTGAACTTTGCATTGAGACTACATTTCCCGGCATGCTTTGCGGGCGGACACAGGAAGTGGGTGGGACAGACAGCGTGACATCCTGAGCCTCGTGGAGATAGCTGGCAGAGCATGCCAGGGAGTGAGTGAGACCAGATGCAGTGCTGGAGAACGCAAGAGTGACTATCAGAGTCCCAGATCGGGTTGTTCAGCCTTACAAGAGGGAGACCCAGCGATCCATCATCTTACCCAAGCTGCTATTGAGGAAGCCGGAGGACCTCGCGTTAGGCGTACCGCAGGTCGATCGGATTGGGAGAGCAGGCAGTAAGCTGGACAAGTCACGGCCGGAGCAGAGAGAGCCAGACAACGGATCCAGTAGCCGGCACCCCAGTCAAAATCGAGCGGAGAGACGTCCTGGGTCAGCGGAGCCTTAAGAATCTGGCGGATGGGTGAGAGGCCTCCAAGGCCGTTTGTGATTAACGAAACCACGCTGCTGTTGTTTCTAAAACCCACAGGGCCCCAACTTGACTAGTCGAAGACACCTTTTAAACAATTCACTGGCCAGTTGAATAGTACCCGGGTACCACAATACACACACACATTTACATTCTGGGACTTAACCTGTGCGGGACTCATTTCCTAATCTCCGAAAGAGATTAAAGATTCGTTTCTTATAGTTTCTTTTTCCGCTGCGCGTCTCTCGAATTTCGAAGCATTATATTTTCTGTTCCGATGCGCGTTTTCCCGAAATACGAAGCCTCGTATTTCTTTTCCGCTGCGCGTTTCCCGAAATACGAAATACTGTAAATATATCTACGAACACCGTGTTATCTATTATATGCCATTCATTCTAGTAAACTATATAATTTATAAAATCCACAACGGTGCCGGAGTATATTTATTCCCTAGTGCGGGGAGACTGACCCGTGGTTCAATTTCAGCGGCTCCTCCGGGAATGAGCGCTACACATACATACATACATCATTCCAGTATCACTGTCCGTCTTGAAGGACTCAGAAAACAAGTTGCAGAATCTTCTGCGATCTCGCTCGCTCCAACTAATAGCCTGGAAAATATCAGGGGTCACTGGCCTTCAGACAATATTTCGGAAGCAACTGCTTCCCTCCTTTCAAACTCATGGGCTCCCTCTACTAGGAAGAGATCCTGAGACTCCTGAGCTCCACCTCCCAGAAGAAGATACAGTAGGGCCTGTAAGTCGTGGGAGTCTTGGTGTGTGTGGAACAACAAATTGATATTGATCCTGTGTCAGCTTCTCTAACTAATCTACTGGGTTTCTTCTCTCAATTATTCAAAGGTGGAAAGGCGCGTGGTACAATTAATTACTTTAGAACTGCAGTCTCTGCTTCCCATCAGGGATCCAATGGAATTCCTTCAGGGAAACATCCCATTACATGTAGATTGTTAAAAGGTATAAGTTGCCAATGACCCCCTCATTCACGTTATTTATTTGCTAGGGATGTTGATATAGTACTGAATTTCTTAGAAGCATGGCCCAATAATGGTGCCCTAACCGTTAAACACATCTCAGCAAAATTATCCATTTTACATTGTTTAATGTCGTGTAATAGTCTCAGACGTTAGAGCTTAAGACTTATCCAGTAGAAGTTTTTTCCCTACAGGGGTGATTTCCAACAGGACAAAAACTTCTTTGTCAGAAGTTTTTGACCTTGCATTTCCACAACGTCCCAACTTTTGTCCGCTACATTGTTTAAAAAAACCTGAGAATATTATTATTCTCAATAGGTCATCTCAATCTCACCAGACATAAACCTTATAATCCAGTAATTTCCACTACACTGGCCAGGTGGGTTAAATGGATCATGTCTGAAGCTGGTGTAGACGTCTCCATGTTTGTAGCTCATTCTTCCCAGAGTGCTTCCGCATCTGGAGCTTTCTTCCATGGATGTCATCTTAAAGACATCATGAAAACAGTAGCCTGGTCCAGAGAATCCACCTTTAGGGAATTCTACTTTAAACCAGAGATTCACATGTCACAATTAGGGATGAGCCGAAAACCTCCGAGTTCGGTTCGCATTTGAACTCGAACAATTTCAAAAGTTCGAGTTCGAACTAGAACACGAACCGAACTCAATGCAAGTCAATGGGACTCAAAAGTTCGGTTTTTAGAGTGCCCTCCAAGAGGGCATATATGCAAGATATTTGCCATAAAAGGTGTATGGGGGTCCGGGTAGTGCCCTGTGGGACAGGAAACAAGGACAAAAGGTTTAAAAAAAAAAACGTTTTTAAAGAAACAGTGTGTTTTCCATGAAATAAGGGTTAAAAATAAAAACGAAAAATTCCTTCAAATATCGTGTCTAGGAGGTCCCCATAACCTGCCCGTGAAGTGGCGGATTTGTAGGATGTATAGAAACATTTATAAACAAAAAAATGACGTTTCAAACGACGGTAAACGCTTTTCTTTTAATCTATTCATAAACAACTGCTTGAGGCGGCAGCCTGTATGAAAAGACATTTTAGGACACACAGAACAAGTTTAGTAATTTTTTGGCTAAATTATTGTGAAACTTATGCAGGCTTTGGATGAAAGTAACAATAGGTGCTTTAAAATTTGGCCTTAGTGTAACAGTGCCGTCATACCGTAACCCCTCTGTGGTATTGTGGAAGAGTGCAGGGTTGGACCCTGCAGTCCTATATTAAAATGATATAAATCTGTTAAAGGCGTCAGTGCACCCAAATATTGTGCCTTTGGTGGCAGCAAGTGCCTTCACACCGTAACCCTTTTGTGGTATTGTGGAAGAGTGCAGGGTTGGACCCTGCGGTCCAAAATTAAAATGATATGAATCTGGTAATATAGGCGTCAGTGGCAGTGCACCCAAATATTACTGCGCTATAGTGTATGGCAGGATGGAAGCGCACCAGCAGTAACAAGCAGCGGAATATACCAAACAGGGGCACACAGCGAGAGTAGTTGTTATAACAAAACCAGCTCAACAACGTTTAGGCACTAGTACTGCGCTACTGTATATGGTGAGAATTGGCACACACCAGTCCCGGCGGCTCTGCGTCATCACGCCGCGCCCTGCCCCCTGATCACTCACAGCTGCGCTGGGTGCCGTCGGAGCTCCTGGCATTCGGCCAGCTGGCGGCACCATGCGTCCGGGCCCCCCCGATCGCCACCCGGGTCCCTGGTTGTCACAATATTACAATCCAAACGCAAACGGGTTAAGTAACCAAATTTGTAAGAAGACTAATTAATGCAGCATATGAATCCTCACACTGCCGGGCAGCACCTTAAGGCCCGGTTCACACCTAAGCGTTTTACAGCGCGTTCCTGCACGCTGTAAAACGCATAAACAGGAAAATCCCATTATCTGCAATCTATGGCCATGAACGCGCTGCAATGCGTGTTCACATGTTTTTTACGTTTGCGCGATACGTGTGTTAAACGCACGTATTGCGCGAGTAAAAAAAACACAGGTGTGAACCCAGCCTTACAGTATAATTAATGCAGCATATGATTCCGCACACTGCCGGGCAGCACCTCTACAGTTTGTGGATCCAAGAATCAGGTGAACATTAGAAAGAAAAAAAAGGTTTTATTTTATGTTGCTGGGGACATTTAAAAATGTCCTCGGATTTTATTTTTTTTAAAAATGTGTCGCCTTACCTTAGCCTGGTGGTCAGTGGGGGCTCTGCGCCACCTCTCTGCCACAAGCACCCTGCAACCTGGATCCTGGTTGGGCGGAAGGGGGGTCTGCCGTGGCTCCCTCCCTGGAGTCCCCGCGCCACCTCTCTGCCACATGCACCCGGCTGGCCAGTCCGCACAGTCGCAGCTCTGTAATCTTGTGGCCGCATGCTCCTCAAGTCAAGGGGTCCTTGGGAGGGAGGCTCCGGCGGGCTGCCCTCTACAGTGCCTGATTTAGAGGGCCTTGTCTGCCTAATGTTTTAGCAACAAGAATGTTTTATCCCATAGGCTTCAATGTTAAAAATATTCCCGTTTTAATTCAATATCTAATAAACCATTGCTTATAATATTCTGCAGTAAAGAGTCTCTTTATTTTTAGATTTTTTGGCTCCTCCTCTTTTCTTGATGCGAGACAGGATAATATCTTCCTCAACGAAATCGAAACAAATGGAAGAATATTCATCCTTCAACGAAAAGCTCCAACACGAAGCTCAAGCTCTTTTCCAACGACCAGAACAACGGAAGAACTCTTCATCATCCAATGAAAGCTTCGACATGAAGTTTAGGCTGTTGGAATATAAATGTATTAAAGATCACCAAGAGCTTATATTAAGCAGGTTTGAAAAAAATCCGTAATGACTACTGAAACCTCAAAACCTAATAACCAAATATAAAGGGTGGGAATAACCCAATCGGGTGGGATAATACTCGCCTCCGTGTCTTTATTATAATTATAATTCCCCGTCATGATAATAGGGGAATCTGGGAATTATCCCACAAGACACGGAGGGTCATATTATGCTAGTTCAAAGCTTAATTAATTAGTGATAGTGACATGTGACACACTGGTTTAAAATAACACTCCCTAAAGGTGGATTCTCTGGACCAGTCTGCTGATTAAAGATGTCTACAAGACGACATCCACGGAAGAAAAAACCTCAGAAGCAGAAGCATTCCGGGATGAATGAACTCCGAACATGGAGACGTCTACACCAGCTTCTGACATGATCCATTTAATCCACCCAGCGAGTGTGGTGGAAGTTACAGAATTGTATGGTTTGCGTAAGGATATGAATAACCGTTGGGATTGGAGTGACCTGTTAGGGGCAGAAACTCTTCCATATTCTTTAAAACAATTACTGGGTAAAGGACTGGAGGTTGAGACCTCCATAAAGGTGCTATAAGCACTATTGTAGCTAAATGTACCTGTACTAGTCTTATTACTGTTGAAATGAGAATGAACAGAGGGAAAAACGTAGAGCGTCCCTAGCGTCCAGGTCTGGACCAGAGCATCTGTGGCCAAAGCCATGGGTCTGGTCTCCAACAGTAGTATTGTGGTAAAGGAAAATTAAGGTGAGAAGCCAACAAATCTAAAGCGAAGGGACCCCAGAGAGATGACAAACTGGCAAATACCCTGGTGTCTAATCTCCAATTGCTGGAGTCTATCAGATACCTTGAATTCCAGTCCGCCATTACATTGCTGAACCCTGGAATGTATTGGCCTGGACTGAGAGATTGTGAGGCAGGCAAAATCCCCAAAAGATTTAGCTGTCTCTGCCAACTGTTTAGACCTGGGCCACCTATAAGGTTTATATGACACACAGAGGACAGGTTGTCCTTCTTCAGGAGTATGAAACTCGCCTGGAAATGATTAATAAAACTTGAATAGGAAACAATCCTGCAAGGAGTTCTAAACCATTATATACAATCCTATCTCTGTGGAAACCCAACTGACACCTGTGGAAAGCGATCCGCAGCGCGCCCCAGCCAGATCTGCTGGCGTCTGACTCTATGACCAATTCTGGAGTTGGATGGATGATGGCTTTGCCGTTCCATGACTCTAAATGATTTAGCCACCACTGCATCTCCAATTTCGACTCGTCGTCCAGAGAGATGCAATCTGGATAAAGCCATCCCCTCGGCAGAAATCGTGCTTTCAGACGTGGAAGAGCTCGGCAATAAAGCGGTCCTGTAAAGACTAGGGATGAGCTGTTCGGTTTGATCAGTTCGGAGTTCGATTCGAACTTTGGCCGTTCGCAAGTTCGCGAGCTTCGAACTTTTTTGGCGTGTTCGATTCGAGTTCGCAAAAAAAAAAAAATTTTTGAAAAGAGTATAAAAAATACTAAAATATCTAGAAATAAAGAGACTCTTTACTGCAGAATATTATAAGCAACGGTTTATTAGATATTAAATTAAAAACTAATGTCTAAGCGCAAAGATTCTCACCTCTAAATGACCTGTGTTTTCAAACGGCGAAAACAGGTGTTTTTAGTCTGGTCTAATGAATTTGATACATTGTATGTACAATGAGGGTGTGGTGTGTCTCCTGGTGTGTCAAACAACACCTGTGCTTCTGAGAAGTGTTAATTTCTCTCCTAAGGCTAGGGTCAGAGTGGGGCAGTCGGAACGCGCGTGCAGGCGCACTAAATCACGGCGGCAGTAGTAGCACATAACGGCCAATGACGGCCAATATACGCAGTACGTGCGTACAAAAGTGCGCCGACACCACGCAACCGGCAAATGAACGCATTTTTATCAGAACGTGAAACCGCTGCTACTGACGTACAGAGTGCGCTGCGGCCGCATAGCGGCGTGTGTGCGTGATTAGGAGACGTCAGACGCTGCTAGTGTGCGGCCAACATAACGTTCAAACAGCCGGATTTCCCTAGACTTCTTTTTACCCCACCGTCATGAAATACGTCCAGAATTGCGCATCGTCTGACCACTTAAGCGTATTCCGTGAAAAAATGCGTGCGCACGCATCGACGTACATTTTGACGGTGGCTGCAGAAAATGCGCTCATCTGTCCCTAGCCTAAATCTTCTTCTAATATGCTGCATTTCACTGCTGTGTGCTCAGCTCATTTTTACCGCTTTCGCTCATCATGTTTAAACGCGATTTGAAGCCACATTTTATTAAATGACGCAGACATATTCTATATCGTTCTTTCCGGCAGACTCCGTAGATTCATAATATATTATTTTTATATGTATACGACATATCCTGCCTGTATATTATGAAAAAAATGCAATAAAAATTGAATTTTTAATCATCTGCAGTGTGTAAAGTGTTTTTTTTTCACATTTTAGCACATGAGCGTTTGCGGTTATGTTTTCTAAGGGGTGCGCTTGTACAAAAATTAGAAATGGGGACTTGTTACATTTTGTGGGGGGAATTACGTGATTTATAGCAAACACACCCCATAGAAAAAAATCATTAGTGCATCATCGTTCACATTATAACTGAAATGTGATCAATATTGCTGCATTAATAAAAATAACACACAAAAAAAATTTACATGTTTTTATTTTATTTTTTATTTTTTTTTACTTTATACCGGTCATGTTGGGTATCATTCGAAAGGCCATGCTCAGGCCTTTCGATTGACACCCTCCATGACCCCCTAGCTGCCTGGAGATATTGGGGTTCAAATGAACCTGGGCAATATATATACGCATGATGTGGTCTGGCCTGGGCAATATATATATACAGATGATGCGAGCTGGCCTGGGAAATATATATACGCATGATGTGAGCTGGCCTGGGCATAGGCAATATATATACGCATGATGTGAGCTGGCCTGGGCAATATATATATACAGATGATGTGAGCTGGCCTGGGCAATATATATACGCATGATGTGAGCTGGCCTGGGCATGGGCAATATATATACGCATGATGTGAGCTGGCCTGGGCATGGGCAATATATATATGCATGATGTGAGCTGGCCTGGGCCTGGGCAATATATATACGCATGATGTGAGCTGGCCTGGGCATGGGCAATATATATATATACGCATGATGTGAGCTGGCATGGGCCTGGGCAATATATATACGCATGATGTGAGCTGGCCTGGGCAATATATATACGCATGATGTGAGCAGGCCTGGGCAATATATATATATGCATGATGAAAATTTGCAAAGGATAAGGCACGCAAAGTGAAATTTTGATGTGTCTGAAATTGAAACTTAGGTGACAACTCTTATTTTTTTTTTCGTTAATTTATATTTGTTCAATACAGTTAATTTTAATTTGTTTAATAGAGTTAATTTAAAATGGTTTAATACAGTTTATTCATATTTATTTTACCTTTACTATTGGTGCTTTTCAAACTTTATTCCTAAATAAAAAGAAATTTAGCAGTGTGTCGTTTTTTTTTTTTTTGGGGGTGTGCAAGTAGCTGGTCTTGCCTAGGGCGCAAAATAGTCTAGCACCGGCCCTGACCGCATGGTCCACCCCTGCACTCTTCCACAATACCACAGAGGGGTTACTGTATGATGGCACTTGCTGGCCTGGCACCAAAGGCACAATATTTGGGTGCAATGCCACTGACGCCTGTATCAGATTCATATCCTCAGAGGGGTTACTGTGTGATGGCACTGTTGCCGACGCTAAAGGCCCAATTTTAGGCTAGGGTTAAACGAACGCATTTTTCGCAGCGAACGTCAAAAAGTGCGTCCGAACGCATTGAGGTGTTTTTTCACGGAAAGAGCTTAAGCGGTCATACGATGCGCATTTTTGTGCGTGATTTTTTACGGATCCAAACCAGGAAACCAGGGTGTCTGGACGTTATGTTGGCCGGACATGAGCAGCGTCTGACATCTCCTAATCACGCACACACGCTGCTATGCGGACGCAGCGCACTCTGCACATCAGTACTAGCGGTTCAGCGTTCTCGAAAAAAGGCGTTCATTTTCCACTTGCGTTGCGCGGCCGGACTTTCGTGCGGCCGTACTTCGTATATTGGCCGTCATTGCGCGTCATTTGCTGCTAGTGCGGCCGTGATTAAGTGCGCTTAAACGCACGTTAGAAAGTGCGCTAGTCTGACCCCCGCCTTAAAGCACCTATTGTTACTTTCATCCAAAGCCTGCATAAGTTTCACAATAATTTAGCCAAAAAAATCACTAAACTTTTTCTGCATGTCTTAAAATGTCTCCTCTTTTCATACAGGCTGCCGCCCCAAGCAGTTGTTTATGAATAGATTAAAGGAAAACTGTTTACCGTCATTTGAAACGTAATTTTTTTGTTTTTAAATGTTTCTATACATCCTAGAAATCCACCACTTCAGGGGCAGGTTATGGTGACCTCCTAGGCACGATATTTGAAGGAATCTTTCATTTTTATTTTTAACCCTTATTTCATGGAAAACTCACTGTCCCTTTAAAAACATTTTTTTTTTTACTTTTTGTCCTTGTTTCCTGTCCCCCAGGGCACTACCCGGACCCCCATACACCTTTTATGGCAAATATCTAGCATATATGCCCTCTAGAGGGCACTCTAAAATATCGAATTTTCAGCCCCATTGACTTCGAATACGAACATTTGGAAAGTTCGAGTTCGAACATTTGGAAAGTTCGAATTCGAACATTTGGAAAGTTCGAGTTCGAATGCGAACTGAACTCTAGGGTGTTCGGTAGGGATGAGCCGAACACCCCCCGAGTTCGGTTCGGGCCCGAACCCAAATTTTTCCAAATGTTCGGGTCCGAACCCGAACTCGAAGCCCATGCAAGTCAATGGGGCGGTTTTTAGAGTGCCCTCCAAGGGGGCATATATGCTACATATTTGCCATAAAAGGTGTATGGGGGTCTGGGTAGTGCCCTGGGGGACAGGAAACAAGGACAAAAAGTTTAAAAAAATACGTTTTTAAAGGGACAGTGAGTTTTCCATGAAATAAGGGTTAAAAATAAACACGAAAAATTCCTTCAAATATCGTGCCAAGGAGGTCCCCATAACCTGCCCGTGAAGTGGCGGATTTGTAGGATGTATAGAAACACTTAAAAACAAAAAAATGATGTTTCAAATGACGGTAAATGCTTTTCCTTTAATCTATCCATAAACAACTGCTTGGGGCAGCAGTCTGTATGAAAAGAGGAGACATTTTCGGACACGCAGAAAAAGTTTACTGATTTTTTTGGCTAAATTATTGTGAAACTTATGCAGGCTTTGGATGAAAGTAACAATAGGTGCTTCAAAATTGGTCCTTTAGCGTCCCCAACAGTGCCGTCACACCGTAACCCCTCTGAGGATATGAATCTGATACAGACATCAGTGGCAGTGCACCCAAATATTGTGCTTTTGGTGTCAGGCCTGCAAGTACTATCATACAGTAACCCCTCTGTGGTATTGTGGAAGAATGCAGGGGTGAACCTTGCGGCCCTATATTAAAAAGATATGCATCTGGTAAAGGCGTCAGTGCAACCCGATATTCTGCCTTTGGTGCAAGACTACCAGGCCAGCAAGTATCATCATACAGTAACCCCTCTGTAGTATTGTGGAAGAATGCAGGGGTGGACCATGTGGTCCTATATTAAAAAGATATGATTCTGGCCAAGGCGTCAGTGCACCCAGATGTTGTGCCTTTCATGGCAGCTAGTGCCTTCACACCGTAACCCTTTGTGGTATTGTGGAAGAGTGCAGGGTTGGACCCTGCGGTTCAAAAAATTTAAATGATATAAATCTGGCACAGGCGTCAGTGAAGACAAATATTGTGCCTTTCATGGGCCTTTTTATTGTGGAAGAGTTCAGTGCTAGAGGATTTGTGAATGCAGAAGACATCCCCGATCTATTCCATTACGTCAGCATCAGGGGGTTGATAGCTGCTGATCCAGGACTGATTCATTTTTATAAATGTCAGCCGGTCTACAGAGTCGGTGGACAGACGCACTCTTTTGTCTGTGACAAAACCTCCAGCGGCACTGAACGTCCTTTCAGAAAGCACGCTGGATGAAGGGCAACCTAGTAGCTGCATAGCATATTGGCTAAGTTCTGGCCATTGATCCAATCTCAACACCCAGTAAGCCAGTGGATCATCTGCTGGAAAGGTATCCAGGTCTGCCCTTGCCCCTAGGTAGTCCTGCACCATATGGTGAAGATGCTGGCAATGAGTGCCTACATTTGACGTCCCTGGGCGTCGTGGACTAAAAAAATTTAAAAATGCATCAGTCAAGCGGCCCTGGCCTTCACCACTATTCCTCTGATCATCCGCAGCCTCAGAAGCACTTGTGCGGGGGGGGGGAAAAACAAGTTGACCTGAACCTGTCCTTGTGCCATACTCACACAGGTACTCGTTGATGGCCCTCTGCTGCTTCTGCAGACGCTGCAGCATTGCTAATGTCGAGTTCCACCTGGTGGGCATGTCACAGATCAGACGGTTTGTGGGAAGGTGGAATTCTCTTTGAATTTCTGCCAGGCGAACGCTTGCTGGGAATGACCGTCTGAAGTGGCTGCAGACTTTTCTGGCCTGGCTGAGAAGCTCTGCCAGCCCTGGGTACTTGGTTAGGAAACGCTGTACCACTAGATTTAGGACGTGTGCTAGGCATGGTACATGCGTCAATTTACCCTTGCATAGGGCGGAGAGAAGGTTGCTGCCATTATCACAGACAATCATTCCCAGCTCAAGCTGGCATGGTGTTAACCATCTCTGCACCTGACCCTGCAGAGCTGACAGAATTTCTGGCCCGGTGTGGCTCCTGTCCCCTAAACAAACCAGCTCAAACACAGTATGGCTTCTTTTTGCTTGAGCCATTGCGTAGACCCTGTCAGGCGTCGGTTTAACTGCCACTTCGCCAGAGACAGAGAAGGAGGAGGAGGAGGAGGAAGAGGGAGAGGTGGTGGTGGTGGAGCAGACAGACCTCATACAAGCAGCTTTCTGGAGGCGTGGTGTATGAACAAGCTCCAGCACAGAGCCCCGTCTTGGATCCCTCCCAGTTGCAATCAGAGTTACCCAGTGTGCCGTGAAGGAAATGTAATGACCCTGTCCATTAGACATGTGCATTCGTTTTAGTACTAAAACGATTTAGTCAGAATTTTGGGATAATTTAGTTTTCGTATGACTCAAGAGAATCGAAACTGCTCAGTACAAAAAACGAAAGAAACTAAAATAAAATGCACTACATTTTAGTTTCAGTCCTTTTTGTGATATTACATTGATGAGTGAAGGAGACCAGCAATGAAGAACGCAACATCGCAACATCCGAAGATCTGCACCCTCCACATGCCAATGCAGTAGGATGTTCTATACAGAGAGGGGCATTAATTAATGCAGGAGGATGTTCTATACATTATACAAAGAGGGGTATTAATGCAGGAGGATGTAATATACATTATACAGAGAAAGGTATAAATTGAGGAGGATGTTCTATACAGAGAGGGACATTAATAATTCAGGAGGATGTTCTATATATTATACAGAGAGGGGTATTAATTAATGCAGGTGGATGTTGTATACATTATACAGAGAGGGGTATTAATTAATGCAGGAGGATGTTCTAAACATTAAACAGAGAGGATCCTTTTTTTTCAGCCCTTTAAATCCAGTGGCTGTGAGCGCTGAGATCGGCTGCTTGTTACATTATCTCTCAGTACAATGTATCAGGCTCAGTTGTTACAGTAACTGACTATAACAGTGCTCAGAGTTTCATTAAAACAAGGAAATAATATTGTTCTAACCTCTTATATATAAAAATATTATTTACTAGTTTTACTGAAATCTGAGCGCTGTGATGAGCATCACTCAGTTACTGTAACAGCTTTGCCTGACACGGGGCAGTATTACAATGTTGGTGTTAACTTAACTAGAGATGTTGTAAACCGAAAACCTCCATTGGCTATAATGGCTCTGGGAAGTTTACAACAGCTCTGGTTATGTTAGCACCAACTATGTAATATGGCCCACATTGTGCTGAGAGTGAGAGATACTGTAACAAGCAGCGATCTCAGCCCTCTGAGGAGCCACTACAATAGTAATTGTATCCATTGGTTTTCGGATGAATGAAATTAGTTTTCATACTAAAGAACTGAAAACGAATTTCTTTAGCAACTAAATAAATTGCATTTTAGGACTAATCCATTAGTTCAAAACGAAATTTTGTGCTGTGCACATGTCTACTGTCCATGCTTGCTGGACCACGTGTCTAAAGTCACATGCACCTTGTTGCTGACTGCCTTTCCCAATGACTGGATAACATTGTCTTCCACGTGCTGGTATAGTGCTGGAATGGCCTTGCGTGAAAAGTAATTGCGTTTTGGAACCTGCCACTGTGGTACAGCACATTCAGCAAATTCACGGAAGGGAGCAGAGTCCACCAGCTGGAAAGGCAGCAGCTGCAATGCGAGTAATTTTGCTAAGCTGCCATTTAGATGCTGTGCTTGGGGACGGTTGGGACTATATTTTTTCTTACGCTGCAGCAGCTGCGGCAACGTAGTCTGACTGCGTAAATTTTCAGCTGCTGGGAGGATGTCACATTGTGAGGAAGGACCTGGTACATCCATTACTGTAGCATCATCCCTGTCAGTGGAGGTTGTAGGCAATGACATGGCAGAACATACAGTGGGGTAGAGACAGATGAGGAGGAGGAGGACCTACGCAAAGTTTTGCGCCAACGGGATGCGTGGCGGGTGGTCATATGTCGCCTCAAGCACGTGGTACCCAAGTGTCCAGTGTTTATCCCACGCTTCAGCCTCCTCTGACATAGATTACAAATAGCAACGGTGGGGTCTGCTGCACATTTCTTAAAGAACTCCCAGACAGCAGAGTTCCTGCATGTGTTCTTTGAAACAACAGCGCTCTGCACCAGAGCAGCTCTGACATCTCATGCCTTGGACTGGCTAGTGCTACGGTTGGTCACAGAGGATGTTGTGCCTCGTGTTTGCTGTGCCTCCTCCTCCTTCTCCCCACTTGATTCCTCAGTTCGATCTGGCACCCAGGTGGAGTCAGTGACCTCATCATCAATGTCATCTTCACCCCCTATCTCCTCGTCACTGGAGCCAACTTTGCAGTATGCTGCAGCTGCTGGGGCAACATAAATGCCAGTTATTTGTGTGTCATCACTGGCACCCCCTTCCTCTAGGTTGATTATACGCCCTTGCTCAACCTCAGAGATTGAATCAGAGCACCGTAGTTGCTGCGCATCCTCAAGCAGCATGTCACTGTCATTATAGTCAAAAAATTCAGCTGACTCCTCCGTGTGTGATAGCGAGGCTACGGCAGGAGTAGCTGTGGACATGGAGGCTGCATTTGATGCTTTGGCAGCTGAGGTGGACTGTAAAGCACTACAAGCCTGGCTGGCAGAGGACTCGGAGGATGAGGATGGCCTGGCTAGCCAATCCACCAAATCCTCTGTATGTTGCTGCAGGTTAAGAAGACGGCCAGCACCAGTTATAAAGGACAAGCGTGCCCCTGCAGAGGATGCACCACGTCCACCACGACCAGAGGCACAGCCTCCCGACACAGGGGCTGCTTGCCCTCTTATCTGTGTCTGGGAGCGTCTGCCTGTCCTTTTTGTTCTTTCAGACATGGTGAGTGATATATAGATTAAATATATACAGAACTCTGATTCAACTCTGGTATAAAGATTAAAGATTTACAGAACTTTGGTATAAATCAGTGAGACCTTTTGATGGGTGGCAGTGAAACCTCCTATAAATCAGTGAGACCCTTTGATGGGTGGCAGTGAAACCTCCTATAAATCAGTGAGACCCTTTGATGGGTGGCAGTGAAACCTCTTCTAAATCAGTGAGACCCCTTGATGGGTGGCAGCCAGTGAGAACACACGGATTATAACAATTCCCAAATGTTTTGTAGAAATCAGTGAGCCCCAAAATACTGCGTAGTACTGGCTGTGTGACAAGACACAGATCACCTCAATTCACAAATGTTTTAAAGAAATTAGTGAGCCCCAAAATACTGCGTGGTACTGGATGTGTGACAAGACACAGAAGATCACCTCAATTCAAAAATGTTTTAAAGAAATTAGTGAGCCCCAAAATACTGCGTAGTACTGGCTGTGTGACAAGACACAGATCACCTCAATTCACAAATGTTTTAAAGAAATTAGTGAGCCCCAAAAAAACTTGCTGGCTGTGACAAGACACAGAAGATCCCCTCAATTCACAAATGTTGTTTTAAAGAAATTAGTGACCCCAAAAAAACTTGCTGCCACAGTGACAAGACACACATATCAATTCCCTGATATTTTGTAGAAATGAGACCCCCCCCAGTAGCGTGGCAGACCGGCAGTAACAACACACAACAATCTCCTCTGAAATTTCCTCTGAAATGCCTGCAGAATCGGCGCGTGGAAACGTTATATAGTATGCTGCGGGACTTAGCTCTGTGAGCCCATGGTTGGGCAAAATTTGCCCAATCAGGACTCTGAGTGGTGATTGGCATAGTGTTCAACCAGTCTTGCACCAGACCTGTGGTCAGGTGCAAGGCTGTAGCCAATTACGAGCTTCAGGCCAGTGGGAAAATGCATTGTGGGCCATTTTGATGCATTGTGGACTCGAACATGCGCCGAACACCCGGAAATGTTCGGAGTTCGCGATCTACCCGAACAGGCTAAGTTCGGGCCGAACTCCGAACTGTCTGAACCCGAACCGCTCATCCCTAGTGTTCGACTCATCCCTAGTAAAGACCACTTGTATTGCTGCGGAGAGTAGGCCCAGGAGGTGAGCTAACAATCTCAGAGAGAATTCTTCTGCAGATAGAAGACATCGGATTTCTCTGTGAATCCGCCGAACTTTGTCTGACGGCAGAGAAAGAGATATCTCCATCGTAGTTATGGTGACGCCTAGAAATTCGATAGACTGTGTCGGTGTAAGGACCGATATTTTGTAGTTTATCAGGATTGTCAGATGAGCGTCTTTAGGTCTATATTGACCATCCAATCTTGTGGAGATAAAACTCCTTTTAATGATGGAATGTCTTCCATTTTGAAATGATTGTACACAACGTACTCGTTTCGGTGTTTGAAATTGATACTGGGCAGAATTCTCCACCTTGGGATGTTAGTGTGAAATTATACTGACCAAAAATCCTGATCTTCTCGAACCTCTGTAACCACTTTGACGGTGAAATTCTGGTCCATTGTGGAATAAAAGGTGGGGTCCTTTTGGGGCTCTAGTATTTAAAAGAGCCTCTCAAGGTGGAATAAGGAATAACAAAAAAACCTATTCGAGAAAGCTTTCCTGATATATAGTCTTCATCTTACCTGTGTGGTCAAAAAGGACCTTGTATATTCGGTCATCTCCTTGAAGATGCCTTCTCCAAATAACTGACCCTCAGCGTTGGGACCAGGCTCATTATTATTATTATCATTTATATAGCGCCAACAGTTTATTATGCGCTAAGGTCGCCACTTTAGGGTGGATCCTGAGGAGAATTGAGCATCTCCTTTTCGCTCGATAAAGTTGTTATGTTACCAAAAACACAGACTAATCTCTGTACTCGGCCCCTGTGTTCAAACAGGACTGGTTTTCATTAGTGAAGAGAAACCTCAATCGAATTCATTAATTTTACCAATGGACCTACAAATCAACAATTTATCATGACACCCCTTAAGGTGCCTCTACTCCCATTTTTCGGGACCAATTTGACTGGTTAAGGATGTGAATAATTTCCGGATCTAACTCGGGGTTACATTAAGCTTATGTGACAAAGTTGGGGCTGGACACTCAGCCCTCAAATTACTTCTGGTTTGTTTATCCATTGACATACGGATTGCTGTTCTATATAACCAGCCACATGCTCTATGTGTGTCCATTCCACTGACCGGGGATGTTTTAATTGCTCTGGTACAAACATTGAATTTCTTACAGCATCTACCGGATCAATAAGCGGTTTTTAGAATCAGTGGAATCAGGTGAGGAAACTGAATCTGACGCCTCAGGAGAGGAGACCGGATCGTACTCCGGGTCAGAGGAATTCACCTCAGAATCTGACATTTGTCGGGTATATTAGAGATTTAAAATGGATGCTTGTAGCCATTTTGTTTTAAAGACAGTTTTTCTTTCAAAATATTCTCTAGGTTTAGAAATGAACGAGGTTTTTTTTTTAACAAAGTTCATTCCTGGGTTAAGAAGTCCCAGACATGAAGGAACCTAGAATGAATGTGAGATAATGCTAAGACATGTCATAAGTAAATTTATTGGTCTGTTTTAAATTTTTAAAACAAAAGAGATTTTGTCTTTTGAGTATAGGAATAAGAGAAAATATTCTGTAATATAAAATTATATTCACAAAATATATGTTTATAATCAAGGTATATTTTATTATAATTACAGTATGAAATATATACTCCAAAATATTGTAGAAAGTATATAATTGGTAAATAATAAAAATTACTAAAGAATAGATTCTGTGAGTTAACCAGGAAAGAATTTAGCGGATCTAAGCAACCAAAAGGGAGTGAGAATATAAATCAGATGACAGACACTGTGTCCAGAGACAGTCTAGTAGTTAAAGGACAAGGCTCTTTGTTAAGCCAGTCTGACCTTTTGACCCAAGATAAGATATTAAAAAGAAATAATGGAATTAATGGAATGAATATAAGAAGTGCAATACTGCGCTCTAGAGGATAGTAAAAATAATTAACCATGACGTCAAATTGGGTATAATAGGCGGCAAAGGTTCTTTTGTAAGTCAGTCAGAGATTCCAACAGACAGAGACTCACATCACCATGCACTCAGACATTCATTATACATGACATTCTGAGAAGTCAGAGATTCCAACAGAGACTCACCTCGCCATGCACTCAGACATTCAATATACATGACACTCTGAGAAGTCGGAGATCAGACAGAGCACCACGATGCACTCAGATCCCAAGACATGAGGCAATCAATATTCTCACCAAATCTCTAACTCACATGTATTGATTATCTAATATCGATAATTTTCACATATTCCAAAACAAAGTATCACATAGAAAATTCCAAGGCAGACTAATCAACATCCAAATTGGACAGGTAATGTATGAAATAAGGAATTAATGTAAAAATATATTTGTAGAGATTTTTGCAACGTAGACTGAGATTTCTCGGATACGGTTAAAATCCAAATTCTAAGTAATTCTATTCTGCAGATAGAAATATGAAGAAGTGGATATAAGGATTTATTTCTAAAGAAATGTTGCAAGATTGATACCAATATATATATTGAATTTGGAAATTACTGTGATTAAAATTAATAAGCAAGAATTAAATAACTACAAAATAAAAAAGCAAAAGATTAGAAGTTTAATTCTCGAGATTAGGAGGATTCATTAAATAAGTTTTTATTACTTATCAATAAATTAGCTCATCTTTTGTTGATCCATGTAGCATAGAGATATATATATATCTATAAGAGCTGGCTGGTTAAACATTGTTGCTGGGAAATGCATGTTGTATTAAGCAGAAATGTTTATTAACCATTTGTGTATTAGTTACTAACTGATAAGGTAAATGATATTAATCATATATGCAGTTACTAACCGAGAGATACATATATTGTGAAGCTAGTTTTTATATGCTGATGGAGTGTGGTTTATAAATTGTTGTTCATGATATGAGATTTGAAATTCTTTTGTATACGTAATAAATATATATATATTTTATCCGATTATTGATTATGGTATTTTTTTAAAGCGAAACACAGACAATTAAAAGAATTCAGGATAATTTCTAAGAGATATAAACAATTGATATTTGTGTCTCGTATAAGTTTCTTATGAAATAATAATCCCTGATATATTGGAGGCGACTGCCGAGGTAGGTCCAGTAAGTCCAATATAGACATATTGGGGGCTTGGCTGATAAATCCAATATATACAAACGTGTTGTATTCACGTGCAGAGATTATATCCGACACATTGATTCCTCTCTAGAATGTTCTGAGGAGCTGCCGGTATCTTTGCGCCTCTAGCGCGCTTCCTCTTTCTTTGTCAGCCGGAGTTAACTGGCTCCTTTTTTCGTCACAGTGATGTGCTGTGGAAATTCATTACAAGTACGGGTAGACGTAGGTTTTATGAGGGATATTTTTTGGGAGTTTCTCTTCTCCCTCATTGAAGTCTCAGGGACCTCATTATCCTGTCAGGAATCACTAGATAAAAATCTATCTGAAGTTGGGGAAATTATAAATGAACGTCGGGCTGAGAGATTCTCTAGACATTTTAACCATATTATACTTCAAGTATGAGGGGAAAACGTGGGCATAAGAACGAGGGCACCTGGGCAACAGGCAGGTTCGGGCCAGTCATAAACCACTTTATTTTTAATCACTTATTTTACTAATTTTATGGGAAAATTTCCCGAGGCAACAAGCCACGGTGTTCCGCGCATGCGCTAACTGCCGCGAGCCTTACCTCAGAGCAGTGGCATGAAGCCACGCCTCTCCTCAGGAACAGCTGCGGGGGAGGCACCAAATCCCCACAGAAACCGCCGGAGAGACGGACCCGTCTCCCTGGAGGAAACAATGGGAACAACCCTGGTGAGACTATCAGATATTGGCCATAATCGCTAACAATTAAATTGAATAAAATTGAGAAAAGTCGTTGATTAACCCCTTAAGGACCGCTGACGTACCCTGTACGTCATGTCCACGGGTCTCCCTTAGACCCGCGGACGTACAGGGTACGTCAGCGGCGCCTAATCTCCCTCCTAATGTCAGGATCGGGTAACCCCGCTTGCAGACTGTAAGCCAACAGACCCTGACCAACCGGTCCTTGGAAATGGCCGGGTTATGGTCAGTAATACTGAGAATGATGAATACAAATAATGTGGTGGAGTGCAAAGAAAAACAACCTGCGGAATAAAGTAACCCACAATGCTCTAGCTAGCCGGTCCTTAATAATGACTGGGTTAAGCAGGGCAAACCAACAAAACACACATAGGCAGGGGTTAAGGGAATAGAGGTCCGTTTATATTATGCCAGAAATCAGGGCGTCAGAATACAGGGAAGTCGAGACAAGTCGGGATCGTATAAACCAGGAAATCAGTCAGAATAGGAATCAAGAAATAACAACAAGGCACTAGGAGTAACAGGAACCACGCTAGGGCAACTTGCTAAGAGAAAGGAAGCCCTTTAAATAGAGCCACAGCACTACCTATTGGTGCTCAGAGGAGACGCCCTGCTCTGCTATAGGATAGCTGGTCATGTGCTGCGATTGGTTGTCCTTCCTGCATGTTGCATCTGATTCGCGGACAGCACCATTCTCTGTCCTGTAGTACACAGTACCCTGGAATAAGGCTTTCTGGATATCAGCTGCTGTGACGGCCGCAACATTTCCCCGGACATGGGGCGAAGGTGCAACATTTCCCCAGACATGGGGCTCAGGTGCAACATTTCCCCAGACATGGGGCTCAGGTGCAACATTTCCCCAGACATGGGGTTCAGGTGCAACATTTCCCCAGACATGGGGCTCAGGTGCAACATTTCCCCGGACATGGGCCACCGTGACACCTAATCACCATATGTGTGAGGATGTCAGTGGGCCAGTTAACCATCTAGCTGCCATGTAGAGCAAAGGGGATCCTAAGGATCCCCTTATCTGCCGATCCATGGCAGCTAGATGGTCATATTTGACATCATTTGAAAGGCCCGATCATTGCCTTTCCAATGATACCAAACATGACCAGGTTTGGTTTAAAAAAAAAAAAAAAAAAAAAAAAAATTAAATAAAATAAAAAAATTTGTTTTTTTTTTTTATTTTTTTTGTCTAGGGGTGGGTTTAATTAAATAGGACCTATGCTGTCATCTCAAAATAATTAGCACAAAATGGTCAGAATGAGCGCAGCGCACATAGGTGAACTGGCTCAGCAGTGAAAGGGTTAAAAGGCAAAACCATGTAAAAATTGGGTATTTCTATTCTCGGGTTAAAATTTTGAAACTATTTAGCCGGGGTCTTTATTGGTGGTTGAAGATTTTGGGGATTAAATTACGAAAATGTGTGTTTTTACCATTTTTTCATCATATTTCATATTTTTTTTATAGTAAATTATTCGATATGATGGAAATAATGGTATTTCTAGAAAGTCCATTTAATGGCGGGAAAAAGGGTGTATAATATGTGTGGGTTGAGTAAACGAGTAAGAGGAAAATTTGACCTAAACACTAACAGCGCAGAAACGTAAAAACAGCAGCGGTCACTAAAGGACGGATTTGTGTAAAACCGCCCGGTCACTAAGGGGTTAACCGCCGGTTAGTTTTCAAACGTATATCACCTGAGGTAAAACTTGCCGCGACGCACCGCACATGTGCGAGTTGTCGCGAGCATTTACTACAGGTTGCGGCGTGAAGCCGCGCCTCTCCTAATGACGGAGATACAGGGGAGGTGCGAAAAAACACACTAGAAAGCCGCCGTAAAGATGGACTCGTCCCCCGAAGGCAAAAAAACACTGGAAGCAGAGAAAATATATATATACAATCCCCCAAGAAACCAAATAAAGGCAAAGCCTAGTCCCTGCACATAAGTCCCTAACGGGTTGACAATAAGTGCAAACACAAGCTAACAATGTGTGTGTATAAACAATATGCTAAATTAGAATATATATATACTATGTTGCCAAAAGTATTCGCTCACCTATCCATATATGCGAGTCAAGGCAGGTGAGCGAATACTTTTGTCAATATAGTGTATATATCACTACAATAAAATACAGTGAAACTGTCACATAATTTAATATAGAGTTTGCTGCTAATACTCATTTCATCTCGGTGAGAAGCAAAGAAAAGAGGAGGAGCCAAGGGTTACCTGGGAATTTATGGAGCGGTCTACCGGACGATTGGACAGCAGGGAGCTGGACTGTACCATTACCTGCTATTGTTATATGTATTGTTAAACTGTATTTTTCTCTCTAAATACTTTTGTTGTTGTATTTGAGAGATTGTTCTTTGCTGCTATCGGCTTAAGAAAAGGAAAGATAGCATAATACTCGCCCCGTGTCTTGTGGGATAATACTCGCCTCCGTGTCTTGTGGGATAATTGTTTCGTTCTTGTTGCAGAAAAGAGGGGTTGCTAAGGGTGATCAGCAGGTTATGTACAGTGGACTGCCCGCTGATTGGCCAGTACAGAGCATAAATTGTTGCTATTTGGACTGATTATATGTTAAATGAGAAGTTTTTTTCTGTCAAAACACTTCATTTGTTTGTATTTTGTCATTGTTCTTTGCTGCTATCGGCTTCGTAAAGAAAAGATTAGCATAATATTTGTCTCCATGTCTTTATTATAATTTGGGGATGCTGCTGTCTTTACCCAGATAGGGGTGTATAAGGTTATAGTGTGCTGATCTCAGCATCTTTACTCTTATATACTATAGGTCAATGAGCGTAAAGCTTCTGGTATAGATTTCCACAGAAGAATCGAAGGACAGATCTTGTTTTCATCGCTGCTGAGCCATGTTTCCAAGTTTTTATGTTTGATATTTTCAGTACATGAGAAAATAAAAGCACAGGATGAAAACAATAACGCTTCTTCTCTTGCATATATATATCTTTATATTATGCTGTCACTGGAAGTTGGGAAAAAAATTGAAGGAATCTTAGGGCTCTATTACAATCCCGCGCTAAAACGGGGGCCGTAGGGAGAAAAAACTGCCCTTGCAGTTTTCCTCCTACCGCCCCCGTTTTAACGGGAGATTACAATGCAGGCGCAAAAAATGCTGCCTGCATTGTTTGCGCCCGCTAAGCGCAGCCGCACGCATCTTCTCAATGGAGTCCATAGGACTCCATTGAAGCAGACACCGGCGGTCACATGACCAGCCGGATCTCGCCTCGCGAGATCCGGCCGGTCAGCGTAGGGATACACAGGGAGAGACTGGGGGGACTTTTTCCCCCAGTCTTTCCCTGCTCTTGCCGCCCGGAGGAGGTGAACAGAGCCGCGTCCTCGCCGCGGGACAGAGGGTGATTATCTGATTTATTTTTAAATTTTTAAAGCTGGTGTTAATGGATTGTGCAGAAGCGGAATCCGTTAACACCAGGTTCTGGCTCTGGATAACTTTTTCGCTGACTAGAGCCGGACGTCAATCAGCGCTGGGACTTTGTAATCCAGCGCTGATTAACACTTTGTGCTCCCCATGTTAAGTATAGGGAGCGCAAGGTACCAAACGCAAACGGGTTTCTTAACCCGTTTGGGTTTGGATTGTAAAATGCGGTAAATACCACGGCAAACGGTAATGCTCACGCAGGTGAGTGCTACCGTTAACATTGTAATAGGGCCCTTAATTTTTTGCTGTGGCCGGTACTCCGTGTCTTTGACTTCAGTTTCACGGACCGCACATTTTTTTCCTTGTTCTCTTCTTGCTGGCTCTGGCATTAGTATTACTGTGGGGTAACCGCAGGAGGGGGTCTGCTGCTCAGACTGATAACCTTTTTGCTGCGTTCCCCACCTTGTGTCTGATGATCTCAGAAGGAATCCGTCTGACTGGGTTGCATTTAGCCGCAGCAGTCGGCTCAGCCTTATTGAACTGCTGGAGAAAGGTTGCAGATTTGCATTTGGTGACAACAGGATCCTGTAATTACAGTTTTTCCTCTTGACTGGGTACGAGAATATCCGGCTACATTCATGGAATAAGCAATTTCTTCCAGCTCTGCCACAGAGCGACGAGTAATTGTCCCAGGATCTTACTTAAAAGCAAAGAGCTTAATATTAAGGATAATCTCCTCTTATTCCTCACGTCAGTCGAGCAGTATAACAATAATGGCTTTAACGGTTACTGTGAATCCACTCGTGTGTAACCGTCAGCAGATCCGCTTGGCATCATCTCCAATGACTGCATGGAACAAAAATACAGAAAATAAAGACATAAAATGGATAATCTCCACCCTTTCCAAAACCTCAGGAAGTGAATCTATGCGTTCCATGACTCTCTATGGAAAGACATTTGAGGCAGGAGACATCATTCGCTTTGGGCAGAAATCTCTAGAAAATTAATCCCATTTTCTCGACAAAGACTTAAGGGTTATTCAGAGAGCACTGAAATGTCACCAACATTTTGGTGACTTTTGTTCCCCGCACTTCTGGGAATCAAATTCCCTGACCCTGCGTACAATCCAGCATTCATCACAGGATCCCCAATGTGCAGGGAAAAGAGGCTGACCAAATCTGAAATAAAATCGCTGAAAATCCCGCTGATACGATCCGAAAAATCAGATCGATCCAAAACACCGCAGAAAACCAGCCGAGTATCCCCGACGATTCACTGCCAACTCTCTGAACGTGTCTGAAAAAAAGCCAACGATCTGCCGAGCACAGCACCACCTGGCCACCGGAAAAAGCCAACAAGCCAACGATCCGGGTAAAAGAAACCCAAATGAAACAAAATGATTGATACTTTGAAAACTTGAAACGCCATTTGCAAAAAAACTACAGAACGAAAATGTCTGGAATTAACATAGAAGGTTCTATGAATGAACAAAAACTGCTGTAGCGCTGTTTAAAAACTGTATTCTGGTGCATTGAACTATTGCAGCCACCAGAGGGAGACATTGTGGAATATGCTGGACAGAGCGGACTCCATCTCCCATCACCCTTTGCGTGAGTACAGGAAGTGGGGGGTACAAAGAGGAGGATATACTGGGGAGCCTCATGTTTGGCGCACGGAGAGTGAGCGGAGCAGTGAAAGGTGGAGGACGCACGTTGGAGCTGTCAGAGATTGCAACCAGGCCGGAGTACAGACGCTGTCTTACTGGTGCTGGAGTTCAGGACAGAAATCATGCTGTGACCTACCTACCCAGCGCTGAGAGGTTTGGAGGACAAGCTGGTTCCGGCAGGACCCCGCATTAGGAGGCCGTGCTGATCGATTGAGAGTGCAAGCGGTGGGTCACTTGTTCCAGTTGCGGAGATTTGGCAAGCAGGGAGCAGATTCGGTGGCACAGAGTCCCAGTACACAGCGGAGAAGATCCTTTGGTCGAGGCATCGAGTGCTGGACAGTTTCGTTCGTCAGATGGGTGAGAGGCCTCCGGGCCACAGTTCCAAAACAGAAACGCACGCTGCAATATTGTTTAAATTCACAGGGCCCCAACGGTGACTAGTCGAAGATTGCTCTTTTCGTTCACTGGCCAGTCGAACACAGTACCCGGGTACCCTAAACTTTGTACATATATATTTTGAGCTATTGTGCGGGACTTACACTCCAGAACTGAGGGGGTTAACCGTTATTTTTCCGCTGCGTGTTTTTCCCGCGTGACGCATCCTGTAATTTCATTCAACGCGCATTTATCTTTTAATAAAGCGTATAAAACTAAAAATTCCACAACAGTGCTGGTGTGTAATAATTCCTAGTGCGGTGAGACTATCCCGAGGTTTATTCAGCGGCTCCTTCGGGGGTGAGCGCTACACTGCCTAAAAAAATCCTAAGAATAAATAAAGAGACTTTTTGCTGCAGATTAAAATAATAAACGGTTTATTAGATATTGAATAAAAACAGAATATTTGTAAAAAAAAAATTTGAGAAAGGATTTTACCAAGAAGGATACATTGAGATTTCTCTAATTTTCAAGTAAGTCCTGGGTGGCAAGTATGCAGAGCCGGCGCTACCTGTAAGGCGCCTGTCCAACAGAGGGCGCTAAAATCCAGATATCCGGTCACTGACCGATGATCAGATTTCGAATTATCCCACAAGACACAGAGGCGAGTATTATGCTATCTTTTCTTTACTTAAGCCGATAGCAGCAAAAAAATCTCTCAAATACAACAATAAAAGTATTTAGAGAGAAATATACAGTTTAACAATACATATAACAATAGCAGGTTATGGTACAGTCCAGCTCCCTGCTGCCCAATCGTCCGGTAAACCGCTCCATAAATCGTCCTGGTAACCCTTGGCTCCTCCTCTTTTCTTTGCTGCTCACCGAGATGAGACGAGTATTAGCAGCAAGCTCTATATTAAATTATTTGACACTTTCACTGTATTTTATTGCAGTGATATATATATATTCTAATTTAGCATACTGTTTATACACACACACTGCTAGCTTGTGTTTGTTTGTACTTATTGTCAACCCGTTAGGGACTAATGTGCAGGGCTAGGCTTTGCCTTTATTTGGTTTTAATTGTCTCTTGGGGGATTGTGTATATATATTTTCTCTGCTTCCAGTGTTTTTTGCCTTCGGGGGACGAGTCCGTCTTTACGGCGGCTTTCTAGTGTGTTTTCGCGCCTCCCCTGTATCTCCGTCATTAGGAGGCGCGGCTTCACGCCGCTGCCTGAGGTAAACGCTCGCAACGATTAAAGGCGAGTTTTATCTCAGGTGATGTACGTTTGAAAATGAACCAGTGAGTTCTCTCAAATTTATTTAATTTAATTGTTAGAGATTATGGCCAATATCTGTTAGACTCGCCAGGGTTGTTCCTGTTGTTTCCTCCGGGGAGACGGGTGCGTCTCTCCGGCGGTTTCTGTGGGGATTTGGGGCCCCCCCCGTAGCTGTTCCTGAGGAGAGGCGCGGCAGTTAGTTAGCGCATGCGCGAAATGCCGCAGCTTGTTGCCTCAGGAAATTTCCCAATAAGATTAGTAAAATAAGTAATATAAGTGATTAAAATAAATTAATTAATTAAATAAATAAGTGGTTAATGACTGGCCCGAACCTGCCTGTTGCCCAGGTGCCCTCGTTCTTATGCCCACGTTTTTCCCTCATACTTGGAGTATAATATGGTTAAAATGTCTAGAGAATCTCTCAGCCAGACGTTCATTTATAATTTCCCCAACTTCAGATAGATTTTTATCTAGTGATTCCTGACAGGATAATGAGGTCCCTGAGACTTCAATGAGGGAGAAGAGAAACTCCCAAAAAATATCCCTCATAAAACCTACGTCTACCCGTACTTGTAATGAATTCCCACAGCACATCACTGTGACGAAAAAAGGAGCCAGTTAACTCCGGCTGACAAAGAAAGTGGAAGCGCGCTAGAGGCGCAAAGATACCGGCAGCTCCTCAGAACATTCTAGAGAGGAAGCAATGTCAGATTCTGAGGTGAATTCCTCTGAGCCGGAGTACGATCCGGTCTCCTCTCCTGAGGCCTCACATTCAGTTTCCTCACCTGATTCCACTGATTCTAAAAACCGCTTATTGATCCGGTAGATGCTGTAAGAAATTCAATGTTTGTACCAGAGCAATTAAAACATCCCCGGTCAGTGGAATGGACACACATAGAGCATGTGGCTGGTTATATAGAACAGCATATCCGTATGTCAATGGATAAACAAACCAGAAGTAATTTGAGGGCTGAGTGTCCAGCCCCAACTTTGTCACATAAGCTTAATGTAACCCCGAGTTAGAGCCGGAAATTATTCACATCCTTAACCAGTCAAATTGGTCCCAAAGATACAAGGTGAATATCACCAAATCGGAGGCGGTGGCCATACACATGACCCCGGGGGATCTGGATACCATCCGGGGGGCATATTCCATTCGAGTTTCCCCCACCTCCATAGACTATTTGGGGATTGCACTACCATCTAACCCTAGGGACCTATATGATAAAAATTTCCCCCCTATGTTCTCTCAACTGAAAAAAGATCTAGAATCTTGGTCTAAGTACGCAATTTCGTGGGTGGGAAGAGTACATTGCATTAAGATGAATGTTTTGCCTCGATGACTCTTCTTTTTTCAGGCTTTGCCTTGCGCCCTCCCCTCAGAGGATATACGACTCTTACAATCTACCATTGACCACTTCCTATGGCAGGGCAAAAGACACCGGATAGCACGGGCGACTCTTTATCGACCAAAGGATGCAGGGGGCCTGGGCCTCCCATGCCTATTTTCTTACTATTATGCTGCACACCTGGCCCAGATCGTGGCCTGGCATTCACCAACGGGCCTACGCCGCTGGGTGGACTTGGAACGAGCCCTTATGCACCCTGATCACCCCCACCTCTGGATTTGGCTACCTAAACCACAAAGAACTCTTCTGCGAACTACTTGCCCGGCTATATTGAATTCCATTCGTCTCTGGGACAAACTCGCAACTAAATGTGACCTTACCTCCTTCCCTTCTCCGTTATCCCCGGTGCTCCGTAACAAAGATTTTTTGCCTGGCTACAACGCTAGGGCAGAGGACGGATGGATGGGTACTACAATACGCCGCCTATATCAACTATTTCCCGGAGGAACCTTTATAGATCGAAATGACCCTGTACTATCTAGCTCCAGAACAAGTACCAATCCTCTACCATACTTCCAACTGAGAGCTTTCGCAACCCAACGATTCATCAAGGAGGCGGCCTTAAATCCCCTTACACCCTTCGAACGTCTATGTCAAACCGGCTCCTACCCAAGAGGATTGATTTCCACTCTATATATCGATCTTTAACGACCATTCTGGACTGGAAAACACTCCGATATGTAGCGGCCTGGGAAGCAGACCTTGGAGAGTCTCTAGATGCAGAGGATTGGGCGGATATATGGGAATCCATGAGGTCGGTATCCGTATGCACCACCCATCAGGAGCAACTGATAAAGACAATTTTTAGGTGGTATGTGACACCAATCCAACTGTCTCGAATGTCTCCTGGGACCCCGGACTCCTGCTGGAGAGGGTGCGGAGCACGCGGCACCTACATTCATATGTGGTGGGAATGCCCCACACTGAAGACTTTTTGGTCACAAACTCACACTCTGGCGATAGCAGTCCTATCCAAGGACATTCCCATGGATCCCTGGGCCTTTTTATTATCTCGACCATTGCAAGATCTGACCAGACAAGAGAATAAACTCCTTGCTAAACTGACACTGGCGGCACGTAGGGTCCTGGCGGAAAGCTGGAATTGCCCACAGGCTCCTTCAATCACACACCTTTCACCTAAAATTCAGGACGTATGCTTAATGGATGAACTCACGGCCATCTCTTCACATACTCTCCCCTCATTTTTTAACACCTGGTCCCCTTGGATTGCCCAAATGGGTGACGGTCGGATACAGATGGACATACTGCAGAATGATTTATCTCCATAGCCATTTATCACTTATTTTCTGGGGCACTGATGGCAGACTTGTGGGTCATAGTGAGATTCGTGGATCCACTCCACAGATGCTGGTTATGTTTAATATTCTGTAAGAGCCTCTCCCTCTCCCTCCCCCTCTTTCTTTAATCTGTCTTTATAGGGGACTGGGCAGCCCCTATATCTATCTATCTATATCTATATCTTTATCTGTTTTCAGTTCACTATCTCCCCCCTTTCTTTTTATTGTTTAATGACTTTATAGTGATGAAACTGAGGAATTGTTCGGCCTCTGTACTCAGAGGAATATTAATAATTGTTACTGATTGGCATATTTCTCAATAAAAACTTTATTTAAAAAAAAAAAAATTGGTCCCCGAAAAAAGGGGAGTAGAGGCCACCTTAAGGGGTGTCTTGATAAATTGTTTGATTTTGTAGGTCCATTGGCAAAATTAATGGATTCGATTGAGGTTTCTCCTCACTAATGAAACCAGTCCTGTTTGAACACAGGGGCCGAGTACAGAGATTAGTCTGTGTTTTTGGTAACATAACACAGCTTTATCAAGCGAAAAGGAGACGCTCAATTCTCCTCAGGATCCACCCTAAAGTGGCGACCTTAGCGCATAATAAACTGTTGGCGCTATATAAATGATAATAATAATAATGAGCCTGGTCCCAACGCTGAGGGTCAGTTATTTGGAGAAGACATCTTCATGGAGATGACCGAATATACAAGGTCCTTTTTGACCACAGGTAAAATAAAGGCTAATATCAGGAAGGTTTTCTCACATAGGTTTTTCACATTCCTTATTCCACCTCAAGAGGCTCCTTTAAATCCTCTTAACTAGAGCCCCAAGATGGACCAGAATTTCACCGTCAAAGTGGTTAAAGGGGTTCGAGAAGATCAGGATTTTTGGTGAGTATAATTTCACACCAACATCCCAAGGTGGAGAATTCCGCCCAGTATCAATTTGAAAAAAACACCTAAATGAGTACGTTGTGTACAATCATTTCTAAAGGGAAGACATTCCATCATTAAAAGGAGTTTTATCCCTGCAAGATTGGATGGTCAATATAGACCTAAAAGACGCTTATCTGACAATCCCAATAAATTACAAAATATCGGTCCTTACTAGGGATGAGCCGAGCACTCCCCGAGTTCGGTTCGAGCCCGAACACGAACTTCCCATTTGTTCAGGTCCGAACCCGAACCCGAACTCGAACCCAATGCAAGTCAATGGGGCTGAAAATTCGGTTTTTAGAGTGCCCTCCAAGAGGGCATATATGCTACATATTTGCCATAAAAGGTGTATGGGGGTCCGGGTAGTGCCCTAGGGGACAGGAAACAAGAACAAAAAGTAAAAAAAAAAGTTTTTAAAGGGACAGTGAGTTTTCCATGAAATAAGGGTTAAAAATAAAAACGAAAAATTCCTTCAAATATCGTGCCTAGGAGGTCCCCATAACCTGCCCGTGAAGTGGCGGATTTCTAGGATGTATAGAAACACTTAAAAACAAAAAAATGACGTTTCATATGATGGTAAATGCTTTTCCTTTAATCTATCCATAAACAACTGCTTGGGGCGGCAGTCTGCATGAAAAGAGGAGACATTTTCGTACACGCAGAAAAAGTTTACTGATTATTTTGGCTAAATTATTGTGAAATATATGCAGGCTTTGGATGAAAGTAACAATAGGTGCTTTAAAATTGGTCCTTTAGCGTCCCCAACAGTGCAGTCACACCGTAACCCCTCTGAGGATATGAATCTGATACAGGCGTCAGTGGCAGTGCACCCAAATATTGTGCTTTTGGTGCCAGGCCTGCAAGTACTATCATACAGTAACCCCTCTGTGGTATTGTGGAAGAATGCAGGGGTGGACCATGTGGTCCTATATTGAAAAGATATGATTCTGGTCAAGGCGTCAGTGCACCCAGATATTGTGCCTTTAATGCCAGGCCAGCAAGTATCATCATACAGTAACCCCTCTGTGGTATTGTGGAAGAGTGCAGGGGTGGACCATGTGGTCCTATATTGAAAAGATATGATTCTGGTCAAGGCGTCAGTGCACCCAGATATTGTGCCTTTAATGCCAGGCCAGCAAGTATCATCATACAGTAACCCCTCTGTGGTATTGTGGAAGAGTGCAGGGGTGGACCATGTGGTCCTATATTGAAAAGATATGATTCTGGTCAAGGCGTCAGTGCACCCAGATATTGTGCCTTTAATGCCAGGCCAGCAAGTATCATCATACAGTAACCCCTCTGTGGTATTGTGGAAGAGTGCAGGGGTGGACCATGTGGTCCTATATTGAAAAGATATGATTCTGGTCAAGGCGTCAGTGCACCCAGATATTGTGCCTTTAATGCCAGGCCAGCAAGTATCATCATACAGTAACCCCTCTGTGGTATTGTGGAAGAATGCAGGGGTGGACCATGTGGTCCTATATTGAAAAGATATGATTCTGGTCAAGGCGTCAGTGCACCCAGATATTGTGCCTTTAATGCCAGGCCAGCAAGTATCATCATACAGTAACCCCTCTGTGGTATTGTGGAAGAGTGCAGAGGTGGACAATGTGGTCCTATATTGAAAAGATATGATTCTGGTCAAGGCGTCAGTGCACCCAGATATTGTGCCTTTAATGCCAGGCCAGCAAGTATCATCATACAGTAACCCCTCTGTGGTATTGTTGGAAGAATTCAGGGGTGGACCTTGCGGTCCTATATTGAAAAGTTTTTGATCTGGTAATGGGCGTCAGTGCACCCAGATATTGTGCCTTTGGTGCCAGGCCAGCAAGTATCATCATACAGTAACCCCTCTGTGGTATTGTGGAAGAGTGCAGGGTTGGACCCTGCTGTTCAAAAAATTAAAATGATATAAATCTGGCACAGGCGTCAGTGCAGCCAAATATTGTGCCTTTCATGGCAGCAAGTGCATTCACACCGTAACCCTTTTGTGGTATTGTGGAAGAGTTCAGTGCTGGAGGTTTTGTGCATGCAGAAGACATACCCGATCTATTCCGTTACTTCGGCATCAGGGGATTGATAGCTGCTGATCCAGGACTGATTCATTTTTATAAATGTCAGCCGGTCTACAGAGTCGGTGGACAGACGCACTCTTTTGTCTGTGACAAAACCTCCAGCGGCACTGAACGTCCTTTCGGAAAGCACGCTAGATGAAGGCAACCTAGTAGCATATTGGCTATGCATAGCTATATGCTTAGCATATTGGCTAAGTTCTGGCCAGTGATCCAATCTCAACACCCAGTAAGCCAGTGGATCATCTGCTGGAAAGGTATCAAGGTCTGCCCTTGCCCCTAGGTAGTCCTGCACCATATGGTGCAGACGCTGGCAATGGGTGCCTACATTTGACGTCCCTGGGCGTCGAGGACTAAAAATTTTTAAAAAAGCATCAGTCAAGTGGCCCTGGCCTTCACCACTATTCCTCTGATCACCTGCAGCCTCAGAAGCACGTGTGTCAGCACTTGGTAATCTACCAGTGCCTGGAAAGGTGTTACACAAGTGTCGCTTTAGAGCGTCCTTAAGTTTTTTCATCCTGTGCTCCCTCTGTGCGGGCAGGATGAGCTCTGCAACTTTCCCCTTGTATCGTGGATCAAGAAGGGTTGCCAACCAGTAATGATCCCTCTCCTTGATAGCACGAATCCTGGGGTCCTTTAGCAGGCTTTGCATCATTAGGGAGCCCATGCAGCATAGGTTGGAGGTGGCATTAGCTTCCAAGTATTCCTGTTCAATGAGGATGACCGTATCGTGCACTTCCTCCTCCCAGCCACGCACTAGCCCTTCTGTTCCTGGGCACACAAAACCCTCCCTTGAGGAATCTCCACCTTCAATGCCCCCACTACTTAAATATTCCTCCTCCTCCTCCTGTCTGATCTGAGTAGGACCCGCTGGAATGCTGTCTGCGGAAAGACTGGGGCCTTGAGAGCAAGGGAAGGCCTCCTCTTCCTCCCGCTGCTCTGCCTCTAGAGCCACATCTATAATTCCCCGCAGAGTGTGCTCCAGCAGGAACACTAAAGGAATTGTGTCACTGATGCATGCACTGTCCCTGCTCACCATCCTCGTTGCCTCCTCAAATGGTGACAGTACAGTGCATGCATCCTTGATCATCAGCCACTGCGGGGGTGAAAAAAAAACAAGTTGACCTGAACCTGTCCTTGTGCCATACTCACACAGGTACTCGTTGATGGCCCTCTGCTGCTTGTGCAGACGCTGCAGCATTCCTAATGTCGAGTTCCACCTGGTGGGCATGTCACAGATCAGACAGTTTCTGGGAAGGTGGAATTCTCTTTGAATTTCTGCCAGGCGAACGCTTGCTGGGAATGACCGTCTGAAGTGGCTGCAGACTTTTCTGGCCTGGATGAGAAGCTCTGGCAGCCCTGGGTACTTGGTTAGGAAACGCTGTACCACCAGATTTAGGACGTGTGCTAGGCATGGTACATGCGTCAATTTACCCTTGCGTAGGGCGGAGAGAAGGTTGCTGCCATTATCGCAGACGATCATTCCCAGCTCAAGCTGGCGTGGTGTTAACCATCTCTGCACCTGCCCCTGCAGAGCTGACAGAATTTCTGACCCTGTGTGGCTCCTGTTCCCTAAACAAACCAGCTCAAGCACAGTATGGCATCTTTTTGCTTGAGCCATTGCGTAGATCCTGTCAGGCGTCGGTTTAACTGCCACTTCGCCAGAGACAGAGAAGGAGGAGGAGGAGGAGGAAGAGGTGGTGGTGGTGGAGCAGACAGACCTCATACAAGCAGCTTTCTGGAGGCATGGTGGATGAACAAGCTCCAGCACAGAGCCCTGTCTTGGATCCCTCCCAGCTGCAATCAGAGTTACCCAGTGTGCCGTGAAGGAAATGTAACGACCCTGTCCATGCTTGCTGGACCACGTGTCTAAAGTGACATGCACCTTGTTGCTGACTGCCTTTCCCAATGACTGGATAACATTGTCTTCAACGTGCTGGTATAGTGCTGGAATGGCCTTGCGTGAAAAGTAATGGCGTTTTGGAACCTGCCACTGTGGTACAGCACCTTCAGCAAATTCACGGAAGGGAGCAGAGTCCACCAGCTGGAAAGGCAGCAGCTGCAATGCAAGTAATTTTGCTAAGCTGGCATTTAGACGCTGTACTTGAGGATGGTTGGGACTATATTTTTTCTTTTGCTGCAGCAGCTGCGGCAACGTAATCTGACTGCGTAAATCTTCAGCTACTGGGATGATGTCACATTGTGAGGAAGGACCTGGTACATCCATTACTGTAGCATCATCCCTGTCGGTGGAGGTTGTAGGCAATGACATGGCAGGACATACAATGGGGGTAGAGACAGATGAGGAGGAGGAGGACCTACGCAAAGTTTTGCGCCAACGGGATGTGTGGCACTTATTCATATGTCGCCTCAAGCACGTGGTACCCAAGTGTCCGGTATCTTTCCCACGCTTAAGCCTCATCTGACATAGATTACAAATAGCAACGCTGCGCTCTACTGCACATTTATTAAAGAACTCCCAGACAACAGAGTTCCTGCATGTGTTCTTTGAGACAACAGCACTCTGCACCGGAGCAGCTCTGACATTTGATGCCTTGGACTGGCTAGTGCTACGGTTGGTCACAGAGGATGTTGTGCCTCGTGTTTGCTGTGCCTCTTCCTCCTCCTCTTCCTCACTTAATTCCTCTGTTCGATCTAGCACCCAGGTGGAGTCAGTGACCTCATCATCATTGTCATCATCACCCCCTATCTCCTTGTCACTGGAGCCAACTTGGCAGTATGCTGCAGCTGCTGGGGCAACATGAGTGCCAGTTATTTGTGTGTCATCACTGGCACCCCTTCCTCTAGGTTGATTATACTCCCTCAGAGAATGAATCAAAACACTGTACTTGCTGCGCATCCTCAAGCAGCATGTCACTCTCATTGTAGTCAAACAATTCAGCTGACTCCTCCATGTGTGATAGCGAGGCTACGGCAGGAGTAGCTGTGGACATGGAGGCTGCATTAGATGCTTTGGTAGCTGAGGTGGACTGTAAAGCACTAGAAGCCTGGCTGGCAGAGGACTCGGAGGATGAGGATGGCCTGGTTAGCCAATCCACCAAGTCCTCTGTATGTTGCTGCTGCTTAAGACGGCCAGCACCAGCTAGAAAGGACAAGCGTGCCCCTGCAGAGGATGCACCACGTCCACCACGACCAGAGGCACAGCCTCCCGATACAGGGGCTGCTTGCCCTCTTATCTGTGTCTGGGAGCGTCTGCCTGTCCTTTTTGTTCTTTCAGACATGGTGAGTGATATATAGATTAATATATACAGAACTCTGATTCAACTCTGGTATAAAGATTTAAAGAACTCTGGTATAACTCAGTGAGCCCCGAAATACAGCGTGGTACTGGATGTGTGACGAGACACAGATCACCTCAATTCCCAAATGTTTTGTAGAAATTAGTGAGCCCCGAAATACAGCGTGGTACTGGATGTGTGACGAGACACAGATCACCTCAATTCCCAAATGTTTTGTAGAAATTTGTGACCCCCAAAATACTTGCTGGCAGTGACAAGAGACAGATCACCTCAATTCACAAATGTTTTAAAGAAATTAGTGAGCCCCAAAATACAGCGTGGTAATGGATGTGTGACGAGACACAGATCACCTCAATTCCCAAATGTTTTGTAGAAATTAGTGAGCCCCAAAATAATGTGTGGTACTGGTTGTGTGACAAGAGACAGGTCACCTCAATTCACAAATGTTTTGTAGAAATTAGTGAGCCCCGAAATACAGCGTGGTACTGGATGTGTGACAAGAGACAGATCACCTCAATTCACAAGTGTTTTGTAGAAATTAGTGACCCCCAAAATACTGCGTGGTACTGGATGTGTGACGAGACACAGATCACCTCAATTCCCAAATGTTTTGTAGAAATTAGTGAGCCCCAAAATACTGCGTGGTACTGGATGTGTGACAAGACACAGATCACCTCAATTCCCAAATGTTTTTTAGAAATTTGTGACCCCCAAAATACTTGCTGGCAGTGATAAGACACAGATCACCTCAATTCTCAAATGTTTTGTAGAAATTTGTGACCCCCAAAATACTGCGTGGTACTGGCTGTGTGACAAGAGACAGATCACCTCAATTCACACATGTTTAAAGAAATTAGTGAGCCCCAAAAAGATTTGCAGGCACAGTGACAAGACCCAGAAGATCACCTCAATTCACAAATGTTTTAAAGAAATTAGTGAGCCCCAAAAAGATTTGCTGGCACAGTGACAAGACCCAGAAGATCACCTCAATTCACAAATGTTTTAAAGAAAGTTGTAAACCCCAAAAAAAATTGCTGGCACAGTGACAAGACACACATCACCTAAATTCCCTGATATTTGGTAGAAATGAGACCCCCCAGACCCCCCCAGTAGTGTGGCAGACCGGCAGTAACAAGACACAACTATCTCCTTTGAAATCTCCTCTGAAATGCGTGCAGAATCGGCGCGTGGAAACGTTATATAGTGTGCTGCGGGACTTAGCTCTGTGAGCCCATGATTGGGCAAAATTTGCCCAATCAGGACTCTGAGTGGTGATTGGCATAGTGTTGAACCAGTCTTGCACCAGACCTGTGGTCAGGTGCAAGGCTGTAGCCAATTACGAGCTTCAGGCCAGTGGGAAAATGCATTGTGGTCCATTGTGGTCGAAGATGCGGCGAACACCCGGAAATGTTCGGTGTTCGCGATCTCATCGAACAGGCCAAGTTTGGGTCGAACCCCGAACCGTCCGAACCCGAACCGCTTATCCCTAGTCCTTACACCGACACAGTCTATCGAATTTCTAGGTTTGACTACGATGGAGATGGCTCTTTCTCTGCCTTCAGCTAAAGTTCGGTTTATTCATAGAGAAATCCGATGTCTTCTATCTGCAGAAGAATTCTCTGAGATGGTTAGCTCACCTCCTGGGCCTACTCTCCGCAGCAATACAAGTGGTCTTTACAGGACCGCTTTATTGTCGAGCTCTTCAATGTCTGAAAGCTCGATTTCTGCGGAGGGGATGGCTTTATCCAGATTGCATCTCTCTGGACGACGAGTCGAAATTGGAGATGCAGTGGTGGCTAAATCATTTAGAGTCATGGAACAGCAAAGCCATCGTCTATCCAACTCCAGAGTTGGTCATAGAGTCAGACGCCAGCAGATCTGGCTGGGGCGCGCTGTGGATAGTTTTCCACAGGTGTCAGTTGGGGTTCCACAGAGATAGGATTGTATATGATTGTTTAGAACTCCTTGCAGGATTGTTTGCTATTCAAGTTTTATCAAGCATTTCCAGATGAGTTCCATACGCCTGGAGATGGACAACCTGTCCGCTGTGCGTCATATCAACCTTATAGGTGGCCCCAGGTCTAAACAGTTAGCAGAGACACCAAAGTCTTTTGAGGATTTTGCCGGCCTCACAATTTCTCAGTCCAGACCAATACATTCCAGGGTTCAGCAATGTAATGGCGGACTGGAATTCAAAGTATCTGATAGACTCCAGCAATTGGAGATTAGACGTCAGGGTATTTGCCAGTTTGTCATCCCTCTGGGGTCCCTTCTTTATAGATTTGTTTGCTTCATGCCTTAATATTCTTTTACCACAATACTACTGTTGGAGACCACACCCATGGCTTTGGCCACGGATGGTCTGGTCCAGACCTGGACGCTAGGGATGCGTTACGCTTTCCCTCCATTCTCATTTCAACAGTAATATGACTAATACAAGTACAATTAGCTACAATAGTGCTCATAGCACCCTTATGGGTTTTAATGTGGATAAGCGCAAGATAATGCACCTGGGACGTAAAAACCCAAGGGCTGAATATAGAATATTTGATACATCTGAGGGTTGGGATTTAGGGGTTATTATTTCAGAGGATCTAAGGGTAAGTAGTTAATGTAATAGAGCAGCAGGAAATGCTGGCAGAATGCTTGGAAATGCTGGCAGAATGCTTGGTTGTGTAGGGAGAAGTATTAGCAGTAGGAAAAGGGAAGTGCTCATGCCACTGTACAGAGCACTGGTGAGACCTCACTTGGAGTACTGTGTGCAGTACTGGAGACCGTATCTCCAGAAGGATATAGACATCTTAGAGAGAGTTCAGAGAAGGGCTACTAAAATGGTGTACAGCTTGAAGGAGAAAAGTTACCAGGAAAGGCTTAATGATCTTAACATGTACAGCTTGGAAAAAAGACGAGACAGAGGAGATATGATAGAAACATTTAAATACGTAAAGGGAATCCACAAGGTAGAGGAAGGGAGTATATTTAAAAGGAAACAAAGTAGCAAAACAAGAGGACATAGTCTTAGATTAGAGGGGCAAAGGTTTAAAAGTAACATCAGAAAGCATTATTTTACTGAGCGAGTGGTGGATACATGGAACAGTCTTCCAGTAGAAGTGGTAGAGGCCAAAACAGTAATTGAATTTAAGCAAGCATGGGATAGGCATAAGGCTATCCTAAACAAAAGATAAATCCAGGTAAAGTATCCATGTAATTGGGCAGACTAGATGGGCCGAAAGGTTCTTATCTGCCGACATTTTTCTATGTCTCTATGTTTCTATGGAGGTCTCAACCATGGTTCCCGCACCTCCTGAAACCGTCTGGACATTCCCAGGCTAATTCGTGTCCCATCGTCCACCCTTAGAGATTCGGAGGGAACGCTTCAGAATTCTTTGAGTCTTCACTAATATTTTAAGCTGTTAAGTGTAATATCAGGGGTCACTGGCCTTCAGTCAACCTTTCTGATGCATCTGCCTCCTTTTTGTCGAGTTCCTGGGCCCCCTCTACTAGGAGGAGATATGGTAGCGCATGGAACTCATGGGTTTCTTGGTGCATGGAATATCAAGTTGATTCCATATCAGTTTCCTTGAGTGACTTGTTGAGTTTCTTCACACATATATTTGGGGATGGTAAAGCGTATCGTACGATTAATAACCTCAGATCGGGGATATCTGCTTCACATGAGGGTTTTATTGGTATTCCTGCCGGGAAGCACCCCATTACATGTAGGTTTTTGAAGGGTATACAGTGTAACGACCCCTCGTTCCCATTATTCTAACATCTGGTATGTCATTCTAGTTAATTTTCTGGATAAGTGGCCGAGAATGAAACTCTGTCTATTAAACTGATTTCTGTGAAATTGGCCATTTTACTTTGCTTGATTTCCTGCAATAGAGTCTCACACGTTCGAGCCCTAAACTTAACGGGAAGAAGTTTTACCCGACACGGGGAGAAATGTTAAATTTTCCTATAGGACAAAGACTTCATTGTCAGAGGTCTTCTATCCAGTTTTGCCACAGCGTCCTATTGTTTACCCAGTAATTGTTTTAAAGAATATGGAAGAGTTTCTGCCCCTAACAGGTCACTCCAATCCCAACGGTTATTCATATCCTTACGCAAACCATACAATTCTGTAACTTCCACCACACTCGCTGGGTGGGTTAAATGGATCATGTCAGGAGCTGGTGTAGTCGTCTCTGTGTTCGGAGCTCTTTCATCCCGGAGTGCTTCTGCTACCGAGGTTTTTTCCTCAGTGGATGTCGTCTTGTAGACATCTTAAAACAGCAGACTGGTCCAGAGAATCCACCTTTAGGGAGTGTTATTTTAAACCAGTGTGTCACATGTCACTATCACTAATTAATAAAGCTTTGAACTCGCATAATATGAGCCTCCGTGTCCTGTGGGATAATTCCCAAATTCCCCTATTATCATGTCGGGGAATCATAATTATAATAAAGACACGGAGGCGAGTATTATCCCACCCAATTGGGTTATTCCCACCCTTTATATTTGGTTATTAGGTTTTGATGTTTCAGTAGTCATTACGGATTTTTTCAAACCTTCTTAATATAAGCTCTTGGTGATCTTTAATACATTTATTTTCTGACAGCCTAAACTTCATGTCGAAGCTTTCATTGGATGAGGAAGAGTTCTTCCGTTGTTGTGTTCGTTGGAGAAATGCTTGAGCTTCAAGTTGGAGTCTACGTTGAAGGTTTTAACTTCCTGTTGGAGTTTGTCAAAGGATGATTATTCTTCCCTGGTTTCGATTTCATTGAGGAAGATGTTAGCCCGTCTCGTATCAAGAAAAGAGGAGGAGCCAAGGGTTACCAGGACGATTTATGGAGCAGTTTACCGGACGATTGGACAGCAGGGAGCTGGACTGTACCATTACCTGCTATTGTTATATGTATTGTTAAACTGTATTTTTCTCTCTCAAATACAACAATAAAAGTATTTAGAGATTTTTTCGCTGCTATCGGCTAAAGTAAAGAAAAGATAGCATAATACTCGCCTCCGTGTCCTTATTATAATTATGTTTCCCCGTCATGATAATAGGGGAATCTGGGAATCCTCTCTCAGCCTGTCAGCGCTGCGCTGTCTTTCTCTGTAGGGAGAGATCAGCGCTGTGCAGGGGGAGAGGCCCGCCCCCTCCATGACACTGCCCGTGGGCGTGGAGTCCTAAACAAAAGATAAATCCAGGTAAAGTATCCATGTAATTGGGCGACTAGATGGGCTGAAAGGTTCTTATCTGCCAACATTTTTTCTATGTTTCTATGCAGTCCTCCCACCATCAGGGCTCCCCCTGGCTCTGTGAGCCTAGGGAGAGCCAATGGAACATCCTGAATAATGACACGCCCCTTCCTCACACATGATCACCAGCATCTGTGTGCCTGCAACTATGTGTGGAGGAGGAGAGGAGCCAGCTGCCCTGATACCCCGGCAGGTTGCATCTGAGAGAGGCAATTAACATGGGGCAGACATCTCAACCTACAAACACTCATTACAGGGAGACGGCCCCCCCATTTAAAAATTTTAGTCCAGTTCTGTGTGCGGCTCAGAGGGTCCAGCTCCGCGTGCAGCTCAGGGGGTCCAGCTCCGCGTGCAGCTCAGGGGGTCCAGCTCCGCGTGCGGCTCAGTGGGGTCCAGCTCCGCGTGCGACTCAGGGGGTCCAGCTCCGCGTGTGACTCAGGGGGTCCAACTCTGCGTGTGGCTCAGAGAGTCCAGCTCCGCGTGCGGCTCAGAGGGTCCAGCTCCGTGTGCGACTCAGGGGGTACAGCTCCACGTGCAACTCAGGGGGTCCAACTCTGTGTGCGGCTCAGAGGGTCCAGCTCCGCATGCGGCTCAGGGGGCCCAGCTCTACTGTGCCTGTAGCTATGTGTGGAGGAGGAGAGGAGCCAGCCAGTGGTGTATTTAGGTTTTGTGCTGCCCTAGGCCTGACTAAACTCGTGCACCCCTAATTTAAATTTGAGGCACCCCTTCCTGTCAAGGGCACACCTCTTCCTGGTTAATCCCCACCCTTCCTCTTTAAGCTCCACCTTTTCCTCTTAGAGCTCCGTATTTTCCTCTCTTTATATTAAAAGTGGATACCAAGTGCCTACTTGTATATTTTGTATACCATTTCAAATGTATCTATTGAGATAAATAAAATTATGAAATGTTTAAATTCAAGCATTTTTACAAAGAACAGCCACGCATGTCAAGTAAACCGGATCACAGCCGCTCTAATTGGTTGAACAATAAAATCCACAGAAACGTGCACTGCATATGAGTGTATCACAGAGCTGCACAGCAATAAAACTCACAGTAATATGCAGTGTGTATCACAGAATCCACAGTAATAAAATTCCCAGCAATGCAATGTACAGTGTGTATGAGTGTATCAGAATTCGCAGCAATAAAACTCACAGCAATGCAATGTGTGGTGTGTGTGTCAGCGTATCAGAATCCACAGCAATAAAACTCTCAGCAATGCAATGTGCGGTGTGTATGAGTGCATCAGATTTTTATTCTATTCGATTTTATTCTGTATGCAAACGCCATGCTCCGCTGCTCGTTGTTTGAGAACACAGCTCAAAGCTGACACAAAGTGACAGTGGCACCTCCTAGCACCCCCTAATGACACCCCAATAATCACTGGTACCTGGGGCGGCCCGACCTCCGCCACTCCCCTAAGTAAACCAGTGCTCTGTGATATGTTCACACACAAGTATGGCGAACTGCCAGCAAGTAAGGTGCTGTTTGAAGGCAGTGCAAATCCCCATAGAGAAGTAATGGTTAATCTATTCAGAGACACCAAACAGCAGAGAAATGTCAGTGAAATGCCCTGATGTTCGGTGGTTTCAATCAGCATGTTTATTCAATGCGAACCCCCTGGGTTTCAATGTTAAAAATATTCCCGTATTTATGCAATATCTAATAAACCATTTATTATTTTAATCTGCAGTAAAAAGTCTTTATTGATTTTTTTTAGTACCTTTTAGTCACTTTTCAGCAAAATTTCCCTCCTTTTTTTTAATAGCAGTTTTTCTTTTTTCTGTAACAACAGAACTTTTTATTATCAATCATAGGATCTTATATGTAAATTCCAGACATTTTCGTTCAGTAGTTCTTCTTTTGAAAACAGCAGGCCACGGGTTTGCAATGGCAGCATTCAGCGGCCGACTCCCTGCACTTTGGGGACCCTGCGGTGAATGGTGAATTCACTGCGGGGTGGAGAAATTTTATTCCCCGAAGTGCAGGGAACTACAGAACACCAACATGTTGGCGTCATTTCGGTGCTCTGTGAGTAACCCATTTAGTGGTGAGGTTTTTTGCTGCCCCCTGGAAAGTGAAAGCCTAGACCTTGTCTACCCAGGACATACTTGAAAATTAGTGAAATCTCAATGTATCCTTCCTGGCAAAATACTTTGCAAAAGTAAAAAAAAAAAAAAAAAAAAAAAATTAGGGGTGGGGCCTCCAGTGCGGGCCGCCGCCCCCTGGAAAGTGCCGCCCTAGGCCTAGGCCTTGTTGGCCTAGGCCAAAATACACCACTGGAGCCAGCTGCCCTGACTCCCTTGCTTGTTGGATCAGAGAGGCAGGTAACAAGGGGCAGACATCTCAACCTAAAAACACTCATTGGGAGACTGTCCCCCCAAAAACCTTTAAAAAATTAGAAACATTGAGGCATGGCTAGAGATGACCATTCAGCCATGTTTTATTGGACACATATTATGGTTTCACACAGAGGAAAGCACAGGGAAAAGTGCTGCCCTTTAACATGTATAATTCATATGCTACAGGAAGTAAATTAAGGACAGGTCATCTGGGATTCATTTCTGATTTCTTGCCTGCTGCATATGGATTTTACATACTGCTGGGATGCACTTTTCATGCACTGAGCACCAGCATGAATAAACTATATGTGCCCTGAAAAACATGACCAATCTGGTATCCCTAGGCATGGGGCTGGAGAGGGTGACATAGGACACAAAGGGGAGATAGGGTACAATTTGGACTGGGGAGGGTGACATAGGGTACACTTGGGACTATGGAGGGTGACAGGACACACTGAGTGCTAAGTAAGGTGACATAGGACACACTGGGGGATGGAGGTGACATAGGAAACACTGGGGGCTGGGGAGAGTGATGTAGGGCATACCAGAGGTTGCGGCAGGTGGCATAGGTCACACTAGGGTCTGCAGAGGGTAAGAAGAGACACACTGGGGGCTGGGGTGGGTGACATAGACTCTGGTGTGCCCTATGTTATCCTCCCCAGCCCCAGGTGTTTCCTAAGGAGTGTGACATAAGACACCCTGGGGGATGGAGACAGCTATAAAGGACACACTGGGGGCTAGGGAGGATGAGAGGAGACACAGTGAGGACTGTGGAGGGTGAGAAGGAGATTTATTAACACTCAGGAGATAGAAACACAGAGAATGGGGGGGGGTGTGTCCGGCGGCCATTAAGAGCAGACGCGAGTGAGCTGAGCTCCGCAGCGGCACCTGGCCTTTTTAACAATCCTGCAACTTTATCTCACTTGTTGGAGGCATCGGAGACCGGTGAACTTTCGGAGAGACAGTAGGGAACAAGATGCCACCTCCCAAGGTTCCAAAAGTACCGGAACAAGGCAGATCGGTCCAAAAATTGAAACGCCGCGAGATCCAAGATGGCGGCACCCCGGGATACTCCTCGGACTGCATGGGCGATGCAGAGTAAGTGGTGATGTGGGACAGCTCTCACTGTACCCCGGCCCCGGAGAAACAGATACAAGCGCTCCTGCAAGACTTCAGGACAACTATTCAAGCGGACTTCCGGCCATCACAGCTGACATCCACAGGGACATAAAGGACCTGGGAGATCGCATTGAGCAGGTAGAGACTAAAACGGACGAGCTGATAGACGCGCACACGTCCCTGAAATAATCCCATGAAAAGATTCTTCTTAAGGTGGCTGATATGGAGGACGGATCAAGACGCAATAATATTAGAATAAGGGGTATACCTGAAACAATGCGGCAAGAAGTCCTAACGGATTATTTGTACGAGCTATTCGAGGTGCTTCTGCCTGACATGTCCCGTGAGCAATTCCAGCTTGATAGAGCACATCATCTTCCTAAACCGAAATCCCTGCTGCCCGCAGCACCCAGAAATACCATCTTACGTGTACACTTTTACCACGTAAAAGACGCATTGATGGCTACATCCTGTAAACTGTCACCGTTACCAGCACCATACGCTGAGCTGTTATTTTTCACTGATCTATCAGCATATACCATGGCCCAACGCAAGGAATTTCTGCTGGTTACGAAAATGCTGAGGAATCGTCAAATCCAATATCGGTGGGGTTTTCCGGCAAAACTTCTTGTCTGGCACCAAGGGGCTCTTCATGTTATGCCCACGGCTTTGGAGGGGATGAAAATGTTGGTCAAGGCGTGGCTTGGGCGCCATTCGGAATGGCCACTTGAGTGAGGAGCTCTGCTCAGACTCCAGCACAAAACGGCTCTCCTGCACTCCCAGACCGGCAATGGGGAAACCAAACAAGACCCCCGGTGCACAGAAGTCCCAGGGACCCGATCGGACTGCAGACACCCCATCCCTGCGCCGATTTTTGATAGGGCCGGCAGATTCCCCGGCGGGACCACCGGGTAAGATGGCAGACGAGGTGAGGGCACCGGCCGAAACTGAATCTTCCCCGACCCCTATGGCGGGTACTGATGAAGCCACATCAGTTGATCCGGTGGTTTGGCTCCCCCTGCTTCGCAATCTACCCACAAAAACGGACTTGAAGGAGGCTAATGCAGAGTTATGTTCCTCCATCATGGCGGAGCTACTGCACGTGCGCCAGGACATCCAAGGCTTCACACACAGGGTAGACACACTGGAACAGGGGTCGGACTCATTGCGGATTGCCCAAGAGGTGTCCACATTGGTTTTGCAATTGCGCTCTACTCAACTTCGTAATATGGCTCTTCACCTTGTGGACCTGGACAACAGGGGACGCTGCAATAACCTTAGGCTACGTGGATTACCAGAAACGGAGACGTCCGCTGATCAGCTAATGGGTATGCTTTCCTCAATTTTTAATTCATTACTGGACAGACCCGAATCCTCGACCATTGATTTTGTCCGGGCCCATAGAGCCCTCAGACTTCGAGGCCCTCCTGGAAGTCCTCCGCGAGATGCCATATGCTGCCTATACCAGGGGTTAAAATTTCCACTCGCCCTCTCGCAATTTGTGAGTAGAATTTGGCAGGGGAGGAGTGAAAATTGTTCTGTAATCCCTTTCAGGTGCTAGTGTCGGCTCCATGCTGACACCAGCACTAATCAGGGCTTTTTTCCTGCCGGCTAGTCATTGTCTGCTGGAGGAGGGATTCATATCCCTTCCTTTCAGGCTTTGAAAATAAATACTGTGTCTGCCCTCTGCCTCGTGCGGGTCCTCCATGATGCTGTCCAGTGGCCCCCCCATTGATGAAGTCACAACAGAGACCATGTGACATCTCATCTCTTCCTGTACTCCCCGGCAGTTATACATCGTGTCAGGCAGGGGCAGGTCACACCGTCACAGAGTGTGATCTGGATGGAAGGCAAGAACAACAGGCAATGGTGCCTCCTCAAGGCAGCATGTTGGAAAGTGCCTGTGCAAGAAACAATCTCCACCTGAGGTATGATCACCTGACACCCCCCCCTCTCGGAAGAAGGGGGAAATTACTTTATTTGCCAAACAAGAAACAGATTTTCTTAATATAAACCCCAGAAAAAAATACTCTTATTGCCCCTTTATTTTGTGTGATGTGTGCTGTTTAAATTGGCAGTGGGAGCCAGGAAGGAGTTAAATGTAAAGATGTGTGCAGCCTATTGTTTGCAATGTAGTGCTCCCTCACCTCAGCTGTGATCCGGTGATTCCACTTAAACAGAAACTAGGCAGGAAATCACAGAGCTGTCTGGTCCACCAGCCCCTCTGTTACCGGCCCCTCTGTCCCTGCTCCCTCTGTTACCGGCCCCTCTGTCCCTGCTCCCTCTGTCACTGGCCCCTCTGTCCCTGCTCCCTCTGTTACCGGCCCCTCTGTCCCTGCTCCCTCTGTTACCGGCCCCTCTGTCCCTGCTCCCTCTGTCACCGGCCCCTCTGTCCCTGCTCCCTCTGTTACCGGCCCCTCTGTCCCTGCTCCCTCTGTCACCGGCCCCTCTGTCCCTGCTCCCTCTGTTACCGGCCCCTCTGTCCCTGCTCCCTCTGTTACCGGCCCCTCTGTCACTGCTCCCTCTGTCACCGGCCCCTCTGTCCCTGCTCCCTCTGTCACCGGCCCCTCTGTCCCTGCTCCCTCTGTTACCGCCCCTCTGTCCCTGCTCCCTCTGTTACCGGCCCCTCTGTCCCTGCTCCCTCTGTCACCGGCCCCTCTGTCCCTGCTCCCTCTGTTACCGGCCCCTCTGTCACTGGCCCCTCTGTCCCTGCTCCCTCTGTCACCGGCCCCTCTGTCACCGGCCCCTCTGTCCCTGCTCCCTCTGTTACCGGCCCCTCTGTCCCTGCTCCCTCTGTTACCGGCCCCTCTGTCCTTGCCCCCTCTGTCACTGGCCCCTCTGTCACTGCTCCCTCTGTCACTGGCCCCTCTGTCACTGCTCCCTCTGTCACTGCTCCCTCTGTCACTGGCCCCTCTGTCACTGCTCCCTCTGTCACTGCCCCCTCTGTCACTGGCCCCTCTGTCACTGCTCCCCCTCTGTCACTGGCCCCTCTGTCACTGCTCCCTCTGTCACTGCTCCCTCTGTCACTGCTCCCCCTCTGTCACTGCTCCCCCTCTGTCACTGCTCCCCCTCTGTCACTGCTCCCTCTGTCACTGGCCCCTCTGTCACTGCTCCCCTCTGTCACTGGCCCCTCTGTCACTGCTCCCTCTGTCACTGCTCCCTCTGTCACTGCTTCCCCTCTGTCACTGCTCCCCTCTGTCACTGCTCCCCTCTGTCACTGCTCCCTCTGTCACTGCTCCCTCTGTCACTGGCCCCTCTGTCACTGCTCCCTCTGTCACTGCTCCCCCTCTGTCACTGCTCCCCCTCTGTCACTGCTCCCCCTCTGTCACTGCTCCCTCTGTCACTGCTCCCTCTGTCACTGGCCCCTCTGTCACTGCTCCCTCTGTCACTGGCCCCTCTGTCACTGGCCCCTCTGTCACTGCTCCCTCTGTCACTGCTCCCCCTCTGTCACTGGCCCCTCTGTCACTGCTCCCTCTGTCACTGCTCGCTCTGTCACTGCTCCCCCTCTGTCACTGCTCCCCCTCTGTCACTGCTCCCTCTGTCACTGCTCCCTCTGTCACTGCTCCCCCTCTGTCACTGCTCCCTCTGTCACTGCTCCCTCTGTCACTGGCCCCTCTGTCACTGCTCCCTCTGTCACTGCTCCCTCTGTCACTGGCCCCTCTGTCACTGCTCCCTCTGTCACTGCTCCCTCTGTCACCGGCCCCTCTGTCCCTGCTCCCTCTGTCACGGCCCCTCTGTCCCTGCTCCCTCTGTTACCGGCCCCTCTGTCCCTGCTCCCTCTGTTACCGGCCCCTCTGTCCCTGCTCCCTCTGTCACCGGCCCCTCTGTCCCTGCTCCCTCTGTTACCGGCCCCTCTGTCACTGGCCCCTCTGTCCCTGCTCCCTCTGTCACCGGCCCCTCTGTCCCTGCTCCTCTGTTACCGCCCCTCTGTCCTTGCCCCCTCTGTCACTGGCCCCTCTGTCACTGCTCCCTCTGTCACTGGCCCCTCTGTCACTGCTCCCTCTGTCACTGCTCCCCCTCTGTCACTGCTCCCTCTGTCACTGCTCCCTCTGTCACTGCTCCCCCTCTGTCACTGCTCCCCCTCTGTCACTGCTCCCTCTGTCACTGGCCCCTCTGTCACTGCTCCCTCTGTCACTGCCCCCTCTGTCACTGGCCCCTCTGTCACTGCTCCCCCTCTGTCACTGGCCCCTCTGTCACTGCTCCCTCTGTCACTGCTCCCTCTGTCACTGCTCCCCCTCTGTCACTGCTCCCCTCTGTCACTGCTCCCTCTGTCACTGCTGCTCCTCTGTCACTGCTCCCTCTGTCACTGGCCCCTCTGTCACTGCTCCCTCTGTCACTGGCCCCTCTGTCACTGGCCCCTCTGTCACTGGCCCCTCTGTCACTGCTCCCTCTGTCACTGCTCCCCCTCTGTCACTGGCCCCTCTGTCACTGCTCCCTCTGTCACTGCTCCCCCTCTGTCACTGGCCCCTCTGTCACTGCTCCCTCTGTCACTGCTCGCTCTGTCACTGCTCCCCCTCTGTCACTGCTCCCCCTCTGTCACTGCTCCCTCTGTCACTGCTCCCTCTGTCACTGCTCCCTCTGTCACTGGCCCCTCTGTCACTGCTCCCTCTGTCACTGCTCCCTCTGTCACTGCTCCCTCTGTCACTGGCCCCTCTGTCACTGGCCCCTCTGTCACTGCTCCCTCTGTCACTGCTCCCTCTGTCACTGGCCCCTCTGTCACTGGCCCCTCTGTCACTGCTCCCTCTGTCACTGGCCCCTCTGTCACTGGCCCCTCTGTCACTGCTCCCTCTGTCACTGCTCCCTCTGTCACTGCTCCCTCTGTCACTGCCCCCTCTGTCACTGCTCCCTCTGTCACTGACCCCTCTGTCCCTGCTCCCTCTGTCACTGGCCACTCTGTCACTGCTCCCTCTGTCACTGCTCCCTCTGTCACTGCTCCCTCTGTCACTGACCCCTCTGTCCCTGCTCCCTCTGTCACTGGCCACTCTGTCACTGGCCCCTCTGTCACTGCTCCCTCTGTCACTGGCCCCTCTGTCACTGCTCCAAGAGGAGAGGACTTTCTGCCACTATCTGTAGAGCCACAAACTCCTGTCACATTCCCTGATCACAGCTGAGGTGAGCGGACACTGCAGGGGGGGCTCAGGGGAGGAATGCCCGGACACTGCAGGGGGGGCTCAGGGGAGGAATGCCCGGACACTGCAGGGGGGGCTCAGGGAGGAATGCCCGGACACTGCAGGGGGGGCTCAGGGAGGAATGCATGGGAAGTAATCAGCTCCTCTAAAGTTTGCAGTTAACTCCTTCCTGGCTCTCCTTGCCATTTTAAACAGTGCACAAATCACAAATGCATCCACACACTGACAGGGTTATTCAGAGAGCAGTGAAAAGCAGGAGAATGACTGGAGAAGTGAAAATTCTAGGTTAAAATGGCCAAACCAGAAAAATTCTCCAATTTCTCTCACTTTCAGAATTGGCTATTTTGACCTAGAATTTTCAGTTCTCCAGTAATTCTCCTGCTTTTCACCACTCTCTGAATAACCCTGTGACTCTACAGTGAGGACACAGCCTCCTTAACACAACTTCTATACAGCCCTTCTTGGTCCCCAAATCAACCATACCCTCACAGCACCCACAAATTCATACAGCCCCCATATATAAATACAGCCCCCCTATATAAATACAGCCCCCCTATATAAATACAGCCCCCATATATAAATACAGCCCCATATATAAATACAGCCCCCATATATAAATACAGCCCCATATATAAATACAGCCCCCATATATAAATACAGTCCCCATATATAAATACAGCCCCCCTATATAAATACAGCCCCATATATAAATACAGCCCCCCTATATAAATACAGCCCCCCTATATAAATACAGCCCCCATATATAAATACAGCCCCATATATAAATACAGCCCCCATATATAATACAGCCCCATATATAAATACAGCCCCCCATATATAAATACAGTCCCCATATATAAATACGCCCCCCTATATAAATAACAGCCCCATATATAAATACAGCCCCCCTATATAAATACAGCCCCCATATATAAATACAGCCCCATGTATAAATGCAGCCCCCCTATATAAATACAGCCCCCATATATAAATACAGCCCCATGTATAAATGCAGCCCCCCTATATAAATGCAGCCCCCATATATAAATACAGCCCCATATATAAATGCAGCCCCCTATATAAATACAGCCCCATATATAAATACAGCCCCCCTATATAAATACAGCCCCCATATATAAATACAGCCCCCCTATATAAATACAGCCCCATATATAAATACAGCCCCCATATATAAATGCAGCCCCCATATATAAATGCAGCCCCCTATATAAATACAGCCCCATATATAAATACAGCCCCCCATATATAAATACAGCCCCATATATAAATACAGCCCCCCATATATAAATGCAGCCCCCATATATAAATACAGCCCCATATATAAATACAGCCCCCCTATAAATGCAGCCCCCATATATAAATACAGCCCCCATATATAAATACAGCCCCCCATATATAAATGCAGCCCCCATATATAAATACAGCCCCCATATATAAATACAGCCCCATATATAAATACAGCCCCCCATATATAAATGCAGCCCCCATATATAAATACAGCCCCCATATATAAATACAGCCCCCCATATATAAATACAGCCCCCATATATAATGCAGCCCCCCATATATAAATACAGCCCCCCATATATAAATACAGCCCCCCCATATATAAATACAGCCCCCCATGTCACACATTATTACACAGTATTACTGTGAGTTTTATGGTTGTGGAGCTCTGTGATAAGTATGGGTGTATATTGTGGGAATAGTTGGGGGGGGGCAGCATAACATCTTTGGACCCAGGCAACACAATGTCATGGTCTGGCCCCGGCTGTATACATGGTCTGGCCCTGGCTGTACACATGGTCTGGTCCTGGCTGTATACATGGTCTGGCCCCGGCTGTATACATGGTCTGGCCCCGGCTGTATACATGGTCTGGCCCTGGATGTATACATGGTCTGGCCCTGGCTGTACACATGGTCTGGCCCCGGCTGTATACATGGTCTGGCCCCGGCTGTACACATGGTCTGGTCCTGGCTGTATACATGGTCTGGTCCTGGCTGTATACATGGTCTGGTCCTGGCTGTATACATGGTCTGGTCCTGGCTGTATACATGGTCTGGTCCTGGCTGTACACATGGTCTGGCCCTGGCTGTATACATGGTCTGGTCCTGGCTGTACACATGGTCTGGTCCTGGATGTATACATGGTCTGGCCCTGGATGTATACATGGTCTGGCCCCGGCTGTATACATGGTCTGGTCCTGGCTGTATACATGGTCTGGTCCTGGCTGTATACATGGTCTGGTCCTGGCTGTACACATGGTCTGGCCCTGGCTGTATACATGGTCTGGTCCTGGCTGTACACATGGTCTGGCCCCGGCTGTATACATGGTCTGGCCCTGGATGTATACATGGTCTGGCCCTGGCTGTATACATGGTCTGGCCCCGGCTGTATACATGGTCTGGCCCCGGCTGTATACATGGTCTGGCCCCGGCTGTATACATGGTCTGGTCCTGGATGTATACATGGTCTGGCCCCGGCTGTATACATGGTCTGGCCCCGGCTGTATACATGGTCTGGCCCTGGATGTATACATGGTCTGGCCCCGGCTGTATACATGGTCTGGCCCTGGATGTATACATGGTCTGGCCCCGGCTGTATACATGGTCTGGCCCCGGCTGTACACATGGTCTGGCCCTGGCTGTATACATGGTCTGGCCCCGGCTGTATACATGGTCTGGTCCTGGCTGTATACATGGTCTGGTCCTGCACCCTCCATATATTAGTTCTGCCATAGAAAATAATGTAACACCGGCATCGCTAGCCGGTATCACATGTTCAGCGCAAGGGTTTACAGGGCATAGAATGGTCTCATTCCACACCCCCTGCACCTCACCACACACACACAGGCAGGCGCCCCTGCACCTCACCACACACACACAGGCAGGCGCCCCTGCACCACACACACACACCACACACACACACACACACACACACACACACAGGCAGGCGCCCCTGCACCTCACCACACACACACAGGCAGGCAGGCGCCCCTGCACCACACACACACAGGCAGGCGCCCCTGCACCACACACACACACACACAGGCAGGCGCCCCTGCACCACACACACACACACAGGCAGGCGCCCCTGCACCACACACACACACAGGCAGGCGCCCCTGCACCTCACCACACACACACACACAGGCAGGCGCCCCTGCACCACACACACACACACACACAGGCAGGCGCCCCTGCACCACACACACACACACAGGCAGGCGCCCCTGCACCACACACACACACACAGGCAGGCGCCCCTGCACCTCACCACACACACACAGGCAGGCGCCCCTGCACCACACACACACACACAGGCAGGCGCCCCTGCACCACACACACACACACACAGGCAGGCGCCCCTGCACCCACACACACACACACACACAGGCAGGCGCCCCTGCACCTCACCACACACACACAGGCAGGCGCCCCTGCACCACACACACACAGGCAGGCGCCCCTGCACCTCACCACACACACACAGGCAGGCGCCCCTGCACCACACACACACACACAGGCAGGCGCCCCTGCACCTCACACACACAACACACACAGGCAGGCGCCCCCTGCACCACACACACACACACACAGGCAGGCGCCCCTGCACCTCACACACACACACAGGCGCCCTGCACCTCACACACACACACAGGCAGGCACCCCTGCACCACACACACACAGGCAGGCGACCCTGCACCACACACACACACACAGGCAGGCGCCCCTGCACCTCACCACACACACAGGCAGGCGCCCCTGCACCTCACCACACACACACAGGCAGGCGCCCCTGCACCACACACACACACACAGGCAGGCGCCCCTGCACCTCACCACACACACACAGGCAGGCGCCCCTGCACCTCACACACACACACACACACAGGCAGGCGCCCCTGCACCACACACACACACAACACACACACACACACACAGGCAGGCGCCCCTGCACCACACACACACACACACACAGGCAGGCGCCCCTGTAAAGTAATGTGACAGACACTGAGCTTCAAAACAGAGCTGTGCTCCTGTAGATGTTTAATCTATAACTGAACACAAAATGGAGGGGGGGAGGGATCAGGAAGACTAACTACGGTGGTCAGGATGGCTCAAAAAGAAACATAGGCAAAACACAATACATTACATCTCCCTTCGTAAGTATAAAACAAACCCTTAACTAGCATAGTCACTTGGGATACAGGTATAGATATCGCAAATATTAAATCGGTGATATTTCTTTAAACTTCTCAATTTACATAAACAGAAAACTTGCATCCCTCAAAAGAACAAAGGAAAGGTTAGCACATTTTAAACGAGACTCAAACGATAACATATCATCCAGAACAGTGCACCATTGTACATAAGCAAGTGGAACTGGAACAGTTATTGGCACACTGCTGTCGCCATTCGCGTTTGCTACGCATGTCTCTGGCTACAAGGAAAGCCGGTCCGGAGGTTTCACAACTCTGCCTAGCCTGGTGATGTACTGCCCGGTTGACGTCATTCCTTAGCAGTCTGTGGTACTGGAGCAGATTCTTGCTGGGAGTTAGTATATTCCACAGGCTCGGGCTCCTCGGCACTCACTGGCTCCATCAACTCAGCCCAATGATCATTGATAAGTCTGTGACGGGAGTCATTGGCATCTGGTGTGCTCTTACGAAGGTGCTGGACGTTGCGACGGTATTCCTTATTTCCACTTTCTACAATATAGGATCGGGGCATCGTGAGACCTCACTACTACTCCAGGCGACCACCTGTTACTGCCTGGGTGCGGCTGCATCCGAACTTCATCTCCAGGCTTCAATTCAGCACGGGGGCCACTTGCTCTTTTATGGTCATAGTAGAATTTCTGAATGCATTTGCTTCTGTCTAGGCGCTGTTTGACTTTGATGGGATCATAAGCTGCAGGTGTGAGCAGCAGACGAGCAGTAGGCAGGCTATTTCGGGGCCGCCTGCCCATCAGCAGTTGAGCAGGCGAAAAGCCTACAGAATCCAGTGGAGTTGTCCTGTAATCAAGCAGTGCAAGGTGTTTGTCTGACGCTTTGGCCCAAAGTTTTTTAACAGTCTGGACTGCACGCTCGGCTTCACCATTGGAATGTGGTGTGTGGGGTGACGAAGTTCTGTGAGTAATTCCATAACTTTGGCAGAACACCTTAAATTCCTCTGCTGCATATTGAGGGCCATTGTCTGTTCGAAGGATGACAGGGATCCCATGCCTGCTAAACTGAGCCTTCAGCTTTTCTATGATACTGCGACAATGTAGATTCTTCAGCGTGTCCACTTCGATGAACTTCGAGTAGTAATCCACCAGCAGAATGTAATGGGTCCCTTCGAACTCAAACAGGTCCGAGGCTACTTCTTCAAAGGGAAAACTGGGGGTTTCTGTTGGACGTAGGGGTTGTCTTGGCAGTTTATTCTGGAAGTCTGCACACTTGCCGCAGTTCTTTACCATTTGTTCAATTACAGAGCTCATACCTGGCCAGTATAGGACCTCACGGGCTCTCTGCTTGCTCTTCACTATTCCCAAGTGGGACTGATGTATGAGCTTCAACATGTGAGCTTGCATAGAAGGGGGAACCACTATACGCAGGCCTTTGTACACAACGCCATCGGAGACAACAAGCTGGCTTCGCGAGTCCCAGTATGGTTGTAGTTCATTAGGGAGATCATGCCTGTGGTCTGGCCAGCCTTGCCGGATTATCCTTTGAAGACAGCTGAGCTCTTCTCTTGTGCAGTTCTGCAGCTCTGAGTATTTCTGCTCACTGACTGAAACAAAATGAAGCATGGAGACGCACTCTAAGCCTTCCATCTCAGGCTTGTTCACAGGTAACTGGGCTCTCGACAGCGTATCCGGCACAGTTCATATCTTTGCCCCCGTCTGTACTTAACGGTGAGATCATACCACTGCAAGCGAAGGCGCATCCTCTGAATGCGCATGGGGGTAGAGAGCAATGGCTTCCTATAAATATCCTCCAGAGGCTTATGGTCATTGTAGACGGTTACGTGGTTTCCAAATATGTAATTATGAAACTTGACACATGCATGAACAATTGACAGCATCTCCTTCTCGATTTGCGCATAACGAGTTTCAGTGTCTGTTAGTGACCTGGACGAAAAGGCAATGGGGTGGCTGTCCTGCAACAATACTGCACCGAGGCCGTTGCTGCTGGCATCACAGAAAATTTCGACAGACTTGGATGGATCAAAAAATTGTAGCACAGGAGACTCAGTGCACATGTCTTTGAGTGTGTCAAAGGCTTGTTGTTGAGCTGGCTGCCAGGCAAATTCCACATCAGTTTTAAGAAGTTGTCTCAGAGGTGCATCAACTTCGCTGAGATTGGGCAGGAATTTCGAGAGGTAGGTGACAAACCCTAAGAAGCGACGGACACCATCCTTGTCTCTTGGTGTTGGCATGGATTTCACAGCCTCTATTTTTGCAGGGTCTGCCTTCAGGCCATCTGCTGTTATCAGGTGTCCTACATAGGGCACAGAAGATTGCTTGACGTGGCATTTATCAAAGTTGAGACTCAGGTTGTAGCTTGTGGCTCTCTGAATTACCTTACGGAGAATCTCATCATGTTCCGGTACTGAAGGGGCCGCAATGAGAATGTCATCCATCACACTGATTGCGCCGCTAATACCCTCAAGCATTTCGTCCATAATACGCTGGAATATTTCAGGTGCACATTTTAGACCAAAAGGAAGCCTAAGGCACCTAAATCTGCCAATGGGCGTGTTGAAGGTTGTCAGAAATGATGACGCTTCATCCAATTCTATTTGTAGGAACCCAGATTTTGCATCCAAAACAGAGAAAACTTTAGCACCAGGTATTGTAGAGACTACCTCCTCGATGGTGCGCATTGGGTAATGTTCCCTCTTAATGACTTTATTTAAGTCGCTCGGGTCAATACAGATTCTTATTTTGCCATTACGCACAGTTGCCACCATAGAACTCACCCACTCGGTTGGTTGGTTAACTTTGGTGATGTAGCCATCTTTAACCATCTCCTGTAGTTTCTCTAGTATCTTATTTCTCAGTGCAGCTGGTTGACGGCGGACAGGATGAACCACACCTTGTGCTTCAGGATCAATTTTGATTGTGTACTTGCCCGGCAAGGTTCCAGTAGTGCGAGTCAGTTCTGGGTAATCATCTAGCCCAACTGGCAGAGGTCCTGCTGTTGCCACTTGGATAGAGTGTCGTGTGTTGCTTTTCATAGTAGGCTGCAGCGCATGGAGCCGCATCACTAAACCTAAGGCTTCTGCTGTTGCGCCGCTAAGCACATTTTCTTGCAAAATGTCCACAATCTCAAATTCTGCTGGTATCTCTGTATTCTTGAATTTGATTAGAAGGTCCACCGCAGCTATGGGCTTCAGCCTGTGGTTAGAGTAGGACTTTAGCACTCGATTAGAGCGTTTAAGCTCACCTACATGCAGGAGTGTCTGATAATTACTTAAAGTCAATGTGTTGCACTTTGCACCAGTATCAATTCTGAATGGCACTTGCCGAGACAGGATTTCAATGTCCGCAGTCCATTTGTCATCATAGTGCTCATCCGTTTGTGTGAGATTTATGCCCAGTACCTCCTCATCCTCAGTTTCTGATTGCTGCTGCACACTAACTGTGTTTACTGACCTTTTGCGACACACTGCCACCCAGTGGTTTGGTTTGTGGCAGTACGAGCAGACAGAACCTTTCGCTGGACATCTGCCCTGGGTCCACTTATGCTGGGGATCTTTTCCACAATTTAAACAGTTGTATGTCCGGTAAGTATTCATGTCTTTCTGCACAGATTTTGGCTGATATTGTAGATAGGCTTTTTTATTTGCAGTTTGGAATTGTGTATTCACCTTTATTGCACCTTGAGATTCTTCTTCTCTGATTATTGTAATTTGCTTCTGTGACAGTTCAAACTGTTGGGCAATTTCAATTGCTTTTGGTAGTGTTAGATCTTCCCCTTTGTCTAAGAGTCTCTCCTGGACGCGCTTTTCTTTGATTCCAGCGGTTATTGTATCGATTAACATATCATCTGGATCAGCATACTCGCAATCCATTAGCAGGAGTCTTAAATCCTTCACAAAGTGGTCAAATCCCTCAGTGACTCCTTGTTTTCTCTGCTTAAAGCGGTGTCTGGCAATTCTCTTATTCTTTCTTGGCCTTATATAGCTGGCAAATTTATCCAGTACTTTAGATGGATCATCCTTCTCCTCTTCTCCCCAGAGAAGCGTTTTATATATCTCTCTGCCCTGCTCGCCAATCCACGTTCCCAACCAACCTGTGCGCTGCTTCAGTGTTTGTTCTGAGAGCGGTCCATCAAACACAAAGGAGACGTGGCTGCAAAATCTTTCAAACTCTTGGTACAAGTCTGGAGCTTCCCAGTCAATCTTGGGGTGTTCAAACTGCGATAATGCCATAGTAAGCGTGAGATCTGTTCCAGACAGACTTCTGACACCATGTAAAGTAATGTGACAGACACTGAGCTTCAAAACAGAGCTGTGCTCCTGTAGATGTTTAATCTATAACTGAACACAAAATGGAGGGGGGGGAGGGATCAGGAAGACTAACTACGGTGGTCAGGATGGCTCAAAAAGAAACATAGGCAAAACACAGTACATTACAGCCCCTGCACCTCACACACACACACAGGCAGGCGCCCCTGCACCTCACCACACACACACACACAGGCAGGCGCCCCTGCACCTCACCACACACACAGGCAGGCGCCCCTGCACCTCACCACACACACAGGCAGGCGCCCCTGCACCTCACACACACACACAGGCAGGCGCCCCTGCACCTCAACACACACACACAGGCAGGCGCCCCTGCACCTCACCACACACACAGGCAGGCGCCCCTGCACCTCACACAACACACACACACAGGCAGGCGCCCCTGCACCACACACACACACACACACAGGCAGGCGCCCCTGCACCACACACACACACACACAGGCAGGCGCCCCTGCACCTCACCACACACACACAGGCAGGCGCCCCTGCACCACACACACACACACACACAGGCAGGCGCCCCTGCACCTCACCACACACACAGGCAGGCGCCCCTGCCACCTCACCACACACACACACACAGGCAGGCGCCCCTGCACCACACACACACACACACACAGGCAGGCGCCCCTGCACCACACACACACACACAGGCAGGCAGGCGCCCCTGCACCTCACCACACACACACACACGCACAGGAGCCCTTGCACCTCACCACACACACAGGCAGGCGCCCTTGCACCTCACCACACACACACACACGCACAGGAGCCCTTGCACGGTCTTACATCCAGGGCTGAGTGATACAGAGAGCCCTGGACCATATGAAAAGCCCTGCAGGGCTATCTGTAATGTTTAAATGATCACCATCCGTTCTGGATGGTGACAGGTTAATCAGAATCACAGAGGGTCTCTAATACAGACCCCCTCTGTATAATACCCGTCATCCACTGAATAACGGGATTTACTGAAACAAACACCCCTTCAGTGCCATATATGTTTTACATAGAGCAGTGACTATCCCTGCAAGGAAAATGTGCAGCATGGGACTGGGTTAGGAAGGTTAACTGATGGCGAGTAACATAGAAGATCTGGCTAGTAGCTCAGGACCTGAAATTTGGAGCCCTGGCTTATACGACTTCAGCCTAAAAGAAGACATACTGCGCAAAGCACGTGAGGCCACACAGTTCTCCTACGAAGGGACTGAGCTCCAATTGTTTCCAGACCTGTCGCCAGCAACTCTGGCCTATAGACGTGCCTTAAAGCCCCTGACCTCACTCCTACATGACCAGCAACTACGATACCACTGGCATACACCAACCGGCTTGGCGGTCCTCTCAGATCACGGCACCCATGTCTTGCAGTCCCCGGAGGATGTTGCAGCCTTAACAACTGAACTTCAACTGCCACCTTTACAGTTTGACTGGCCGGACCCTCTTGCTTTGTATAATCAGGCAGCACGAAGCTCGCGCCAGACTCCTCTTCCACAACGTCCAGGGAGGAGTCACGGGCAAGCTGGGAGACGCACTGGCTCACAGATATAACCCGGAGATACCCTGTTGTCGATACGAGACTCTTCCTGGCTGGATTTCTACTCCTCGGCTCTGCTGCCGTATCTTGCTAGGCCGCTACATATCAGGCTGGGATCCTGTGTGACCTGGGTCTCTAGAATGTAAAGCTGCCGATGGCCCTGGTCACAACCTCCCGCAGGCTCCAATCTGCAAAGATCACCCTTTGCTCTAAACCAAATTTTCTTAAGCACTGGCCGCTTCCGACACAGATTCACAGCCTGGACCTTCATGTGACTCTCTACTGGACTGCATTGTGCGACCTCCTCGACCTATTACCATCTCGCCCCCAGGCCTACCCGCAGACGTAGGAGCTGCCACGGCTTTCTGACTATGGCAGGGCTCCCACACCGTCGTGCCCTGACAAGGAGTGGACGCATTCCTGCCTTATCCCAACCGGATCACCTCCCTTTGTGGATACTCGTGCTCCGACTACTTGAAGGCTCCCCGTTTTCTCCCTATTCCCTCTATTCAAGCACGACGCCGCTACCACCATAGGCTGGTCTTCAGAGACGTATCCAGGCCAGACAGATCACGCACTGGGACTCTTTTTCTAACTTTGCTAGAGGGCCCTCTCTCAACCCTGAAGCTGGTCAGATTCGTTTACACTATTAGTGTTGGCCGAAGGCCTCATACATATATGTTTGCCGAACATATTTTCATTTGCTGTTTTATGAGTCGTTTTGCTGCTCCTCACTGTTTAATCTCTCATTTATTGTACTTTCTGCTGGTTCTACTTGGAGCCCAACCGCATACCCCACTGAGGTTGGCGGCCTTGCAGAGTCCGGTCGTCATCTTGTGTTTTCGCCAGTGCCGTTGCCGCACCCGCCGCTCATTACCTCTTTGTGACTGTATATAGTTCCCCTTTGTCTTCTGTCCCCTTTCCCTTTCCTTTACCCCCCTCGAGGATTTAGCTATGTCAACTGCCCACAGCCTACCGCTGACATCTGCTGATTTAGTCATTGTTTCCATCAACTCTAATGGTCTTAATATTCCTGAAAAACGTTCCCATGCCATGCGAGAATTCCGTTCCCAGAAGGCCTCAGTCGTGTTTATACAGGAGACTCACTTCCAAGAAGGGAAAGCGCCTACTCTAACAAACTCTCACTATCCCTTAGGCTTCTATAGTCATAATGTCGAAGGCTAAATCTAAGGGGACCGCAATCCTGTTACATAGGCATGTCCCGTTTCAGTTACTAGATTCTGTGACTGATGCGGGAGGACGCTTCGTTTTCGTCAAGGGTCGGATCTTGGATCAGGTCTATACCTTCGCCAACTGCTATGCCCCCAACAAAGCACAACACAAGTTCCTTTCCGCCACGCTGCGCACACTGAGGGACTTTGCTGAAGGGTTAGTGGTGCTGGGGGGCGAACTGAATGTGCCCTTAGAACCCCTTTGGGACACGTCCGTGGGTAGCTCATCCATCCCATTGCACATTTTGCGCTCCTGCTGTAACTCCCTGCACACTTCTCGATTTGAGGATTGCTGGCGAACATTCTACCCCACGGGTAAGGACTTATCATTCTACGCAAATCCCTCCCACTCTTACTCCAGGATTGATTATCTATTTATCCCCCAATACCATCTTTCTGCTTTCCGCGGCGCCACGAATAGGAACCGCCACACGGTCTGACCATGCACCGGTGACCATCACTTTACGCTCCCCCATGTTTAGGCCGACCGCACTTAATTGGCACCTTAACGATTCCCTCTTATCCGACCCGCTTGTGGCTGAGGAGGGACGACAGGTGCTCGCGGACTTCTTTGAGGAGAAAGCGACTGGTGAAGTAGCCTCACTGATTGTATGGGAGGCACATAAATGCGTGATCAGAGGTTATTTTATCCAAAAGGGCGCTGAATGAGCTAAACGTCGTACAGCTGCTACCCTGGACCTCCAACAACAGATATCTCAGATCTCCTCCGACCACAAGCAGGAGGGTAACCCTGAAACCTTGACCCGTCTGACTGAGCTACGCAGATCTTTGACTGCCCTCCTGAATGAGTCCTATCATAGATCATATTTACACTCAAAAGCACTTTTCCACCTACATGGGGATAAAAGCGGAAGGTTATTGGCACGGATGATAGCTAAAAAACGCTCGGCTACGTATATAGCTAAATTGCACGACTCAAAAGGCGTGATGCACAGGTTACCGACAAAGCTATTACAGTTTGTCCGGGACTACTATGCAGCGCACTATGACATACGGGGATTAGATAGCCCCCAGGATCTGGCTCGCAAACGCTCTGATATTATGACTTATCTGGCTAATCTCCCCTAAACGACTATCCTGTCAAACGTCTGAACTCTTGGACCGCCGCTTAAACATAGAAGAACTGGCCCTGGCACTTAAAACCTCTAAAACCGGTAAGAACCCCGGCCCAGATGGCCTCCCTGTCAGTTACTACAAAACATATGCTGCAATTCTCTCTCCCCAACTCCTGACGGCCTACAACGACTTGACGGAAGGGCTCCATCTCCCTTCCCAGACCTTGGCTGCCAATATCACGATTTTACCAAAAGAAGGCAAGGATACTGATCTCTGCCCCAGCTACAGACCCATTTCTTCATTGAACTGCGACCTGAAGCTGTTCGCCAAGATCTTGGCTGACAGACTTAAACTCTTCCTTCCCACTCTTGTTCATGCGGACCAAGTGTGGTTTGTCCCTGGCCGAGAGGCATGAGATAACACCATGCGGACCCTGCACCATGCACCACGCTCCTCTCAGGTACTGGCACTCCTATCCACAGACGCGGAGAAAGCCTTTGATAGGGTGGATTGGGTCTTTATCTCTCTTTCTTTAACGCATCTTGGTCTAGGCCCTAATCTCCGCGCATGGATAGGTTCCTTATATGGAGACGCGACTGCACGCGTATGTGTTAATGGGGTATTTACGGCCCCATTTACCATACGTCCCGGTACTCGCCAAGGATGTCCGCTCTCGCCGTTGCTATTTGTGCTGACTCTGGAGCCATTCTTGGAGGCCATACGGATGAATCCTGATATAGTGGGGGTCACAGTGGGCCCTCAGCAGCACAAGGTAGCGGCGTATGCGGATGACCTCCTGTTTTTTGTCTCGAGGCCGGAGGTATCCTTACCGGGAATAATGGCGGCCTTTGAGGAATATGGCAAAATCTCTAACCTCAAGATTAATTTGCTCAAATCACATATTCTCAATGTCACGGTCCCTGGACCTAGAGCTCAAGCCCTGAAACCGCACTTTGCCTTTACTTGGGTGGCAAACAAAATTAAGTACCTGGGCATTTGGCTTTCTTCACAAGGTTCCCACCTCTTTCAGGTTAATTTCCCACCTCTCCTCAGATCACTACAACGTGACCTAGCTAACTGGAATTACCCTCATATCTCCTGGCTATGCCGGATTGCGGTGATCAAGATGAATGTCCAACCTCGACTCTTATACTTGCTACAAACGATCCCCATTGACCTTCCCATGGCGTTTTTTGATTCCCTTAGGGCTATGGTGGCCAGTTACATCAAGAGGGGTAAACGCCCCAGGCTGAGTTATCAGGTACTTACCAGATCACGAGCTGCAAGGGGATTAGCTCTACCCAATTTCAGTCTTTACCATCAGGCCTCCAACGAGTGGTGGAGTGGTCCAGAGAAGGGTCGGTCAAACTGTGGAGAGCGGTAGAACAAGAACTGGTTGGGAGACCGATGACGGTTCTACCGTGGCTGACATTGGAGGAGGGTAGGAGATTGGCCAGCTCATCGCCATTTGTGAGAGTGACTTATGGGATATGGCGCCAGATTGCGACTAAATTTAACCTTACTTTTTTTCCCTCTCCCATGACCCCAGTAATACATAATGAAAAATATCTCCCAGGACTGGACCCCCATTCAGTTAGACGACTGGTCCCATACCCCACACCACGCATATCACATTTTTTCCATGCCTCAGCTCGCCGACCGCTGACTGACTTAATGGGAGACAGACCTATCTCATCCCTCCACTCCTTCCATTACGCTCAGCTTCGACACTTTCTTGATAGTATACCTCAAAAGCATCAGCTAGGACGACCAATGCGGCCATTTGAGAGATTGTGCTGCACTACAGGACCTCTCTCACATGGTTTATCACTGCTTTACTCACTACTCAGGGATGCGGCCTCTGACACACCACCACCATTCATGGGAAAATGGGAATCCATGTTAAATATTGTGCTTTCAGATGATCAATGGTCTAAGATATGTGAATTAACTCATCATTGTTCCACCTCTTCCAAATCTCAGGAAACAGCATACAAGGTTCTTAGCCTGTGGTACCGTACCCCTGACAAAATGAATCGTTATGACCCACAGGTTCCTGCGCAATGCTGGTGATATAACGACGCACTCGGGGATATGCTACACATCTGGTGGGAATGCGCGATAATACAACCCTTTTGGTCCAGAATACATGATATACTTAAAGAATTTACAGATCCCCCACCTGAGTTCTCACCGGCTGCGTTGCTCCTACATCGTATTCCATAGCTTCCTACAAACGTACTCTAGCCATCCGTGTGTTGAATACTGCCAAGGCCTTAATACCTCTGTACTGGAAACAGCTCCTCCCCCCACCTCTCTCACTCTGGTTCACTCGCATGGAAGAACTCCACTCGGTAGAGCAATTAATGTTTAGAGCCTCTGTCCGATTGCCCCAATACTCTGCCATATGGTCCAACTGGATCCTCAGGTCCTCAACCAGCACCTTCCAAGCGTTGCTGGTCCTACCTGAATAAACTAGCGTTTCCACATGACTTTAGCCGGGACATACTGAATATTGCGGAGATCTGGCTTGCAACTATCCTCTTTCTGTTTCCCCTTCCCCATGTCTCTCCTACCACATGCTGTTGATTGTGATTGCTTGAATACTTCTTGCGGGACCTGCGCGTCCCTATTTCGATGATTACCACACTCAAGAACTAGCGAGTTCAGCGATGTTTACTTCTTATATGTCTTTATTTTGAAATTCAATAAACAAATATTTACAAAAAAAAGGAAAATGTTGGTCGAGTGGAACCTGTTGGAGGAATATATCCCGCCACGGAAAGAGACCTCATCTCCATCTAAAGTCTCCCCGGAGTGGCACCGGGTTAAGTGACATCGAGGATGGAATACTGGTGGCAGGTCCATGGTGATATGCCTTGCTTCTTTGCCTTCCCTTCATTACTACTGTGAGCTCCTGATTATATGATCTAGTCCTGGAGGCCTCCTAGAGGTATTTGTTTTTTGAAGGTTGGGCGCCGTGGCGTTCTTCACTGAGTAAAAACTTTGGAACATGTTTGGGACTGCTTGCTGGGTCCCACGAGCTGCCCCGGACATGTGTATGGAGACTCTCCCTCTCTTCCCCCTATCCGAAGGGGTTGACTGTACGGTTTTAGTAGGGTCCAGGAGAATTATTGTGTATATATTTGTCAGTTTTTTTGTTTTTTTCTTGTTGCAGGTCATGTTGACTTGGTTTATTTTGATTTTCTCCTCCTTTCCCCTCGTCAGCTGTAGAGAGTGTGCTGACCATTCCTTCCCTTACATCTCCAGAAGGATATAGACATCTTAGAGAGAGTTCAGAGAAGGGCTACTAAAATGGTGTACGGCTTGAAGGAGAAAAGTTACCAGGAAAGGCTTAATGATCTTAACATGTACAGCTTGGAAAAAAGACGAGACAGAGGAGATATGATAGAAACATTTAAATACGTAAAGGGAATCCACAAGGTAGAGGAAGGGAGTATATTTAAAAGGAAACAAAGTAGCAAAACAAGAGGACATAGTCTTAGATTAGAGGGGCAAAGGTTTAAAAGTAACATCAGGAAGCATTATTTTACTGAGAGGGTGGTGGATACATGGAACAGTCTTCCAGTAGAAGTGGTAGAGGCCAAAACAGTAATTGAATTTAAGCAAGCATGGGATAGGCATAAGGCTATGCTAAACAAAAGATAAATCCAGGTAAAGTATCCATGTAATTGGGCGACTAGATGGGCCGAAAGGTTCTTATCTGCTGACATTTTTCTATGTCTCTAAAACTCTGGTTCTTAGACTTGTATCTGTAGGCTCTAAGAGTAGTAATACCATTAAACCACTTTTTCCCTTAATAGGAAGTGATTCTACCCTTCAAGAAAATAATCTCACTAAATGTTAAGGGGCTGAATGCTCCCCAGAAACGGCATTCCCTATACGCAGATATTAAGAGCCCAATGTGCTCTGTCTTCAGGAGACCCACTTTAGGTGGCTTGACCATCCACAATTGAATGTCCCTCATTATAAGACCCAGTTTCATGCTACGTCCCCAACGAAATCACGAGGCGTCTCTATAGTGATACATGATGGGGTTTCATTCTCATTACGCCGCATGATTTTGGATAGTAACGGGCGCTACATAATATTGATTTGTGACATAAACCATCAGCTTTACACCTTAGTGAATGTTTATTGTCCCAATACTGACCAGACCCAGTTTCTTAGACGACTGTTGATTAAGCTGACAGAGACTCAAATGGGCAATCCCGTGATCTGCGGGGACCTTAATGTCATCCTGGACTCTTCTTCTTCCCTCACTAACCAACAAAGAGCGCAGCTACAAGCCCGGACCAAATTGCTTTTCAGAATTTGGGCTTTATGATGTGTGGCGAATGTTCCATCCGGGGGGAGACTGACTATACTTTTTCTCTCAAGCTTATAAAACGTACTCCCAGCTGGCTTATTTTCTGACCAGGGGGGAGGGGTTACGTGGGATTCAGGACCGATATCATGGTCAGACCATGCCCCGGTGACTTTGCAGTTGACAGACTCTTACTCCACAAGGGGCAACTCGACTTGGCGTCTGAATGATTCCCTGCTGTCCTGTCCCGAGGTGGTGGAGGATGTGCGACACACTCTGACTCACTATTTTTCAGAAAATCTCACACCGGAGATTAGCCCTCCCATATTATGGCAAGTACACAAAACAGTAGTTAGGGGTGTGTTGATTAAATGGGGCTCCCACTTTAAATGCCAGCATCATTCCCACAGATTAGACCTTTTGCAGCAGATAGACCAGAGGGCTAACGCGCATAAACTGCAGCCTACTGACCAGCTGTTGACTGAATTAATGGACTTGTGCAAACAACTGCTAGACTTAGACAAGCGTGATTATGTGTGGGCTGCGCGCCGACTCGGGGCCAAATATTATATCTATGGCAATAGACCTAGTAAAATGCTAGCGAATCGACTGCGAGCGCGAGCAGCAGCGTCAAGGATTGGTATCATGGTAGATGCAGCGGGTAGTTCTCACCATCAACCACAACATATTGCGGATTGCTTCGCGGAGTACTATCTTAAACTATACAACTTGAAAGATGATGAAAATACTCATCAACCTACCTTACGGGACATAGTACCGTTCCTTCAGGAAATAGGCCTACCAACCCTTACTGAGGATCAGCAGCGGTCCCTCTCCTCCCTGATATCCCCCTGGGAGATATCTGATGCGATTAAGGCCCTACCCGAGGGGAAAGCTCCGGGCCCTGATGGCTTTACAGCCCGATATTACAAATTCTATATGACCATATTAACCCCCCAAATACCGAAGTTATTCCGATCTGTATTTTCCTCAGGACAGACGCCACCGGAGTGGTTATCAGCCACGATTGTCACCATTCCGAAGTCCATTCCTCCGCTAAATATCGCCCTATATCTCTACTAAATGTGGACGCTAAATTATATGCGAAAGTCTTGGACCTTAGATTATCGCACCTCCTCCCCCACCTCATATGTGATGACCAAGTAGGCTTTATAAAAAATAGGCAGGGAACTGATAACACGTTTCGCCTTTTGAACTTAATAGACCATGTTACGTACCTTTCAACAGCGACTTTGATATTATCTCTAGATGCTGAGAAATCGTTTGACCGCATTAATTGGCTATATATGAGGCATGTACTCCAAAAATGGCATTTTCCCCCCTGACGTTATAACTGCTATATTAGCTCTTTACTCTAATCCTGTGGCGAGGGTGCTGACTGCTGACTTCATGTCTCGGCCCATTCCGATTTCGAATGGGACGAGACAGGGCTGCCCCCTGTCACCGCTCCTATACGCCTTAGCGCTGGAACCATTGGCTCAGACAATACGACAGGACTCGAATATTACTGGAGTTCCCGTTGGCCCCTCGTCTTGTAACTGTAGCGCTCACTCCCGGAGGAGCCGCTGAAATTGAACCTCGGGTCAGTCTCCCCGCACTAGGGAATAAATATACTCCAGCACCGTTGTGGATTTTATAAATTATATAGTTTACTAGAATAAATGGCATATAATGAATAACACGGTGTTCGTAGATATATTTACAGTACTTCGTAATGCGGGAAACGCGCAGCGGAAAAGAAATACGATGCTTCGTAATTCGAGGAACGCGCAGCGGAAAAGAAATACGATGCTTCGTAATTCGAGAAACGCGCAGCGGAAAAAGAGAAAATACAAGGCTTCGTAATTCGAGAAACGCGCAGCGGAAAAAGAGAAAATACAAGGCTTCGTAATTCGAGAAACGCGCAGCGGAAAAAGAGAAAATACAAGGCTTCGTAATTCGAGAAACGCGCAGCGGAAAAGAATACGAAAATTATCTTTAACCCCTTTTTGATTGGGGAGTGAGTCCCGCACAGGTTGTATCCCGGAATGTAAGTGTGTGTGTGTGTTGTGGTACCTGGGTACACTATTCAACTGGCCAGTGAATTGCTTAAGAGGTATCTTCGACTAGTCAAGTTGGGGCCCTGTGGGTTTTGGAAACAAACAGCAGCGTGCTTTCTTGGTTCTACAACGGCCTAGAAGGCCTCTCACCCATCCGCCAGATACTTGAGGCTCCGCTGGACCCAGGACGTCTCTCCGCTCGATATTGACTGGGCTCTCTTGGCTTCTGGATCCGCTGTCTGGCTTTCTGCTCCTGCCGCGACTTGTCCAGCTTACCGCCTGCTCTCCCAGTCCGATCGACCTGCGGTACTCCTTACTCGGGGTCCCCTGGCTTCCTCAATAGCAGCTTGGGTAATCTTGTGGATCACTGGGTCTCCCTTTGGTAAGGCTGAGTAACCCGATCTGTAACTCCGTTAGGCCGCACCTGCGCTCTGGCCTGGACGCTGTTACGTTCTGCAGCACTGTGTCTTGTCTCTCTCACTCCCTGGCGCGCTCTGCCAGCTCTCTCCACGAGGCTCAGGATGTAAGTCTCTCTGTCCCACCCACTTCCTGTGTTCGTTCCCAAAGCATGCCGGGAAATGTAGGCCCAATGTAATATTCAGTGTCTCACATTGCGCTTGTCTCCCTCCGGTGGCCAAAAATAGGTACTGCCACAATAAGGAATTAAACACAGCGCTACATAACATTACCTTGTTTGCGGATGACATCTTATCGACACTAACTAACCCGACTGAGTCTCTCCCACGCCTCCATCAGATACTGAATGACTATGCTAGAGTGTCATATCACAAAATAAATATGAGGAAAACACAGGCTCTTACTTACGCATTCCCACAGTCTGAACTTACTACACTACAGGCGACATATGACTATCAGGGTAATTCAAAGAGACCCGAATTGCTTGAGAAAGGTAACCGAACGCTGAAAATCAGCGTTCGGTTACCTTTCTTGGCCATTCGGCTATCCAGAGAGCAGGCAATTCGCCAAATCCTGGCGTATTGCCTGAACATATGGTGCCTGTTCGGGGGACAGTGAATCCACTGGTGTATTTTGGCCTAGGCCGACTAGGCCCAGGCCTAGGGCGGCACTTTCCATGGGCACGTTTGCTAAGAATTTTACCAGGAAGGATACATTGAGATTTCACTTTCCAGGGGGCAGCAAAAAACCTCACCACTAAATGGGTTACTCACAGAGCACCGAAATGACGCCAACTTTTTGGTGTTCTGTAGTTCCCTGCACTTAGGAGAATAAAATTTCCCCAACCTGCAGTGAATTCACCTTTCACCGCAGGGTCCCTAAAGTGCATGGAGTCGGCCGCTGAATGCTGCCATTGCAAACCCGTGGCCTGCTGTTTTCAAAAGGACTACTGAACGAAAATGTCTGGAATTTACATATAAGATCCTATGATTGATAATAAAAAGTTCTGTTACAGAAAAAAGAAAAACTGCTATTAAAAAAAAAGGGGGGGGATTTTGCCAAAAAAAATCTGAAAAATGACTAAAAGGTACTAAAAAAAAATCAATAAGTAAAGACTTTTTACTGCAGATTAAAATAATAAATGATTTATTAGATATTGTATAAAACCGGGAATATTTTTAACATTGAAACCTATGGGGTTCGCCTGAATAAACCTGCTGATTGAAACCACCGAACATCAGGGCATTTCACTGCCATTTCTCTGAGTCTCAGTACCACATGACTGGCTGAACCACATGAAACGCACGCGCGCAGCTGCCCGCCCTTTCGTTAACACAGACTCTATTCTGGACTGAACACCCACCGGGAAGGGAATCAAAGCCACGGTGCACCCTCTGACAGTGTCACCCCACTGCTGACAAGATGGCTCCATGCACAGGCACAGCCGCGATTCTAACGTGGCCTGGAGGGACCTCCTGCTGAGTCCGTACACAGTCCCTGCTGACTCTGCACACAGCCCTACCGCGGACGGAGTCCAGTAAATATAGAATAAATAATTGCTGTGTGCTCATATACACTCGCAGGGTTATCCAAAGAAATTCGAATTGCTTGAGAAAGGTAACCGAACGCTGAAAATCAGCGTTCGGTTACCTTTCCTGGCCATTCGGCTATCCAGAGAGCAGGCAATTCGCCAAATCCTGTCGAATTGCCTGAACATACGGTGCCTGTTCGAGGACAGTGAAATCCCCATGAAAAAGCACTGCTTCGGCTATTCAGAGAACACAAACCAGCAGTGAAAGGTTCCCCTAATGTCCTGCCATTCGGTGGTTTAATTCGGCAAATTTATTCAGGAGAATCCCATAGACTTCAATGTTAAAAATATTCCTGTTTTAATTCAATATCTAATAAACCGTTCATTATAAAATTCTGCAGCAAAAAGTCTCTTTATTTATAGATTTTTTAGGATACTTTAAGCATTTTTCTGAATTTTTTTTTAAAAATTTAAAAGTCCGATTTTTTTTGGATTTTTTTTCAGTTTGCTTATTTTTTTTGTAACAGCCTCTTTATTATCATTCCCTGGACCTCCTGTGAAAATTTCAGACATTTTCGCTCAGTAGTTTCTTTGCAAACAGCGTTTCTTTTTCCCAGATTCATACAAATGGTTTTTCTAATTTATTCACTGCCTCCTCTATGTCACAGCTGCTTCGGCTCTGTGTGATTCGGCTCCTGATCGGCTCCTGTTCGGGTTTTTCAAAGGTTAATCCAGATGTTTTTGCTTGTTTTCAGCGTGCATTCGGTTAGTTTTCGTCGGGTTTGCGGCAGCTTTTCCCTGCAATTCGGGGACCCTGTGCTGTTTGCTGAATACACCGCAGGGTCACCGAAATGCAATCGACAAAAGGAACCGAATTGAAGAGAACGAAAAGTCACCGAACGTGCGGTGACTTTTCGAATCTCTTTGGATAACCCTGTCGGTTTGCTGGGAGTTTTACTGCTGTGGATTCTGATGCACTCATACACACCGCACATTGCATTGCTGGGAGTTTAATTGCTGTGGATTCTGATACGCTGACACACACCGCACATTGCATTGCTGGGAGTTTTACTGCAGTGGATTCTGATACGCTGACAAACACCAAACATTGCATTGCTGGGAGTTTTATTGCTGTGGATTCTGATACGCTGACAAACACCAAACATTGCATTGCTGGGAGTTTTATTGCTGTGGATTCTGTGATACACACTGCACATTACGTTGAGATTTATTGCCCTGGAGCTCTGGGATACGCTCATACACAGTGCCCATTTCTGTGGGTTTTATTGCTGTGCAGCTCTGTGATACGCTCATATGCAGTGCACGTTTCTGTGGATTTTATTGTTCAACCAATTAGAGCCGCTGTGATCCCGCTTACTTGACATGCGTGGCTGTTCTTTGTAACAATGCTTGAATTTAAACATTTCAGAATTTTCTTTATCTCAATAGATACATTTGAAATGGTATACAGTGGCAAGAAAAAGTATGTGAACCCTTTGGGATTACGTGGAGTTTTGCATGAATTGGTCATAAAATGTGCTCTGATCTTCATCTAAGTCACAACAATTTGAAAAACACAGTCTGCTTAAAATAATACAACACAAACATTATATGTTTTCATGGGTTTATTGAACATAACATGTAAACATTCACAGTGCAGGGTGGAAAACGTATGTGAACCCCTAGCCTAATGACTTCTCCAAGAGCTAATTGGAGCCAGGAGTGAGCCAACCTTGAGTCCAATCAGTGTGATATTATTGGATGTGTTGCTGAAAGCTGTCCTGCCCTTTAAAAACACACACCATTTTTGGGTTTACTGGTTTCAAGAAGCACTGCCTGATGTGAACCATGCCTTGCAGAAAAGAGCTCTCAGAAGACCTACGATCAAGAATTGTTGACTTGCATGAAGCTGGTAAGGGTTACAAAAGTATCTCCAAAAGCCTTGATGTTCATGTGTCCACCGTAAGACAGACTGTCTACAAATGGAGAAAGTTCAGCACTGTTGCTACTCTCCCTAGGCGTGGTCGTCCTGTAAAGATGACTGCAAGAGCACAGCGCAGAATGCGTAATGAGGTAAAGAAGAATCCTAGAGTGTCAGCTAAAGCCTTACAGAAATCTCTGGCACATGCTAACATTTTTGTTGACACATCTACAATAAGGAAAACCTTAAACAAGAATGGAGTACATGGGAGGACACCACGGAGGAAGCCAATGCTATCCAAAAAGAATATTGCAGCACGTTTGAAGTTTCAAAAGAGCACCTGGATGTTCCACAGCACTACTGGCAAAATATTCTGTGGACAGATGAAACCAAAATTGAGTTGTTTGGAAAAAACACACAACACTATGTGTGTAGAAAAAAAGGCACAGCACACCAACATCAAAACCTCATCCCCACTGTAAAACATGGCAGAGGGAGCATCATGGTTTGCGGCTGCTTTGCTGCCTCAGGGCCTGGACGGATTGTTGTCATTGATGGAAAAATGAATTCCAGAGTTTATCAAGACATTTTGCAGGAAACTGTAAGACCATCTGTCCGCCAACTGAAGCTCCGCAGAGGATGGGTGATGCAACAGGACAATGACCCGCAGCATACAAGTAATTCAACAAAAGAATGGCTTCAACAAAACAAAATACACCTTCTGGAGTGGCCCAGTCAGAGTCCTGACCTCAACCTGATTGAAATGCTGTGGCATGACCTTAAGAGAGCGATTCACACCCGACATCCCAAGAATATTGCTACACTGAAACAGTTTTGTGAAGAGGAGTGGTCCAAAATTACTCCAGATCGTTGTGCAGGTCTGATCTGCAACTACAGGAAACGTTTGGTTCAGGTTATTGCTGCCAAAGGAGGGTCAACCAGTTATTAAGTCCAAAGGTTCACATACGTTTTCCACCCTGCACTGTGAATGTTTACATGTTCTGTTCAATAAAAACATGAAAACATAAAATGTTTGTGTTGTATTATTTTAAGCAGACTGTGTTTTTCAAATTGTTGTGATTTAGATGAAGATCAGAGCACATTTTATGACCAATTCATGCAAAACTCCACGTAATCCCAAAGGGTTCACATACTTTGTCTTGCCACTGTACAAAATATATAAGTAGGCACTTGGTATCCACTTTTAATATAAAGAGAGGAAAAGGCGGAGCTCTAAGAGGAAAAGGTGGAGCTTAAAGAGGAAGGGTGGGGATTAACCAGAAAGAGGTGTGCCCTTGACAGGAAGGGGTGCCTCAAATTTAAATAAGGGGGTGCACGAGTTTAGTCAGGCCTAGGGCAGCACAAAACCTAAATACACCACTGAGTGAATCCCCATAGAGAAGCAATGCTTCGTCTATTCAGAGAACACAAACCAGCAGTGAAAGGTTCCCCTAATGCCCTGCCATTCGGTGGTTTAATTCGGCAGGTTTATTCAGGAGAATCCCATAGGCTTCAATGTTAAAAATATTCCGGTTTTAATTCAATATCTAATAAACCGTTTATTATAAAATTCTGCAGCAAAATGTATCTTTATTTATAAAAAAAAATTATGTTTTTTAAAAAAGTCTTCCTTTTTTTTTAACTTTACTTCTTTTTTCTGTAACAGCCTTTTTTATTATCTCATCCTATAACCTCAGATCCAGGACCTTACTTGCAATACCGCAATACAAAAAGAAAATGGCTCGATCCTCATTTTCCTACGGAGCACCGCAAATATGGAATAACCTCCCAGACACCGTCAAATCTTCCCCCAGTCTTAAGTCACTCAAGAGCTCCTTACTAACATACCTCAATACAGAATGCACCTGTAAACATGTAACACAGTGACTATATACAGAATGCACCTGTAAACATGTAACATAGTGATTATATACAGAATGCGCCTGTAAACATGTAACGCAGTGACTATATACAGAATGCACCTGTAAACATGTAACACAGTGACTATATACAGAATGCACCTGTAAACATGTAACACAGTGACTATATACAGAATGCGCCTGTAAACATGTAACACAGTGACTATATACAGAATGTGCCTGTAAACATTTAACACAGTGACTATATACAGAATGTGCCTGTAAACATGTAACACAGTGACTATATACAGAATGCACCTGTAAACATGTAACACAGTGACTATATACAGAATGTGCCTGTAAACATGTAACACAGTGACTATATACAGAATGCACCTGTAAACATGTAACACAGTGACTTTATTTCCTCCATATTTATTTTTCTGTTAATCTGTATATTTGGTCCTGTGTTAATATCTTGCATTTTACTATTTTGTATTTCTGTAACCACTCAATGTTCTCGAACCCAGGACATACTTGAAAACGAGAGAAATCTCAATATATCCTTCCTGGTAAAATCCTTTATAAATAAATAAATAAATAATCATTCCCTGGACCTCATATGTAAATTTCAGACATTTTCACTCAGTAGTTTCTTTGCAAACAGTGTTTCACTTTTCAATCATTCATGCAAACTGTTTTCCTAATTTATTCACTGCCTCTTCTGCGGTCTCGGCTTCCGGAGGCTTCGCTGCGTGTGATCGGCTCCTGCTCGGGTTCTTCCGGCGTCTTCGACGGGTTAATCCAGATGTTTTTGAGGGTTTTCGGCGTGCATTCGGCGGGTTTTGCGGTTAGTATTCGTTGGGTTTGCGGTAGCGTTTCCCTGCAATCCGGTGGCCCTGTGGTGCTTGCTGAATGCACCGCAGGGTCACCGAAATGGGATCGGCAAAAGGAACCGAATTGAAGAGAACGAAAAGTCACCGAACGTGCGGTGACTTTTAGAATCTCTTTGATTTACCCTGTATGAGTGGCGAACTCAGTATCTGACCTATTTGGAGATAAAAATTGCTTTTAATAAACAAGACCTGTTCCTCCTTAATTATCATACGCTTGTTGCCCAAACTAGAGCTTTATTTTCGCAATGGTGGAAAACTGAGGTATCGTGGTGGGGAAGAATGGCCTCTGTCAAGATGATGCTTCTTCTCAAACTGTTGTATATATTTACAGCGCTCCCGATAGTGACACCACCATCCTTCTTTAATACCCTTCAGTCAATCTTATCAAAATTTGTATGGCGAAATAAGAGACCCAGAGTGAAGATGTCTGCGTTACACCTACCACAAGATTGGGGGGGGGTAGGCCTCCCACATCTTAAACTATATTATTCAGCTGCGATATTGTCACTTGTGAGTAGGATGTTATCAAATGCGGTGCTCCCAGGTTGGGCAGGCCTCCTGGGACCTCAATTCCTCCTCTATGCTGCTGATACTTTCTTCTGGCTTTCAAGAGCACGCCGTCTCCATAAACCACATTTGATGCTGAGTGCTACCCTACTAATACAGACTTGGGATAAGTGGCGCCAACACCTGACGGCCACCCACCCCATTTCCATGGCCACACCACTTCGGGTTCTTAAAGAGTTAATACCAACATTTAATACACAAATCTGGCGTTCCTTCTCAGTCTCTCGACTGTTTCAGCTGATCTCTCCACAAGACATCCTATCTTATGAACAACTTCAGGCTAAATTCCCCGCACAGAAAGATTTTCGATTCCCATATAGGCAACTCCGCTCTTATCTCTCGGCCTCCGGAGCTCTAGGTGCATTATCTAAACCTAGACCGACTATGTCCACATTTGAATCCTATTGTGTGGACCATACCACTAATTCCCATGTATTGGCATCTTGCTACAAATTAATGATTATGCTCGCCCTGCATCATAGGGAGAGGTTCCCGAGAATGTGGGAGAGAGACATAGGATGGGAACTGTCCTCTGAAGAGTGGACGCACTGTCTCATATTTGATAAAGGCAAATTTAGATGTGCCTCCCTTATGGAAGTGAGAAAAAAGTTGCTCTATCGCTGGTACATCACCCCAGATAGGGGAAGGCATGTGACACCAGACTCCTCAGATGTGTGTTGGCGATGTGAATCACAGAGAGGCACCTTCTATCACATATGGTGGACCTGTCCACTTCTCCGGTCGTTCTGGAGAGATGTGAGCTGCATTATATACAGGGTAGGGATGTGCATTTCGATTCAGACCGATTTGTATTTTTCACGAATCGGTCTGATTCGTGGCTTTGGATTCTGTCAAATTCCGAATCGGATCGGAATCGAAAACGTCCGATACGAAAAGATTTTCGGTCCGTAACGAAAAGTTTTTCGTGTTTTCATATGGACGTGAAATGTGTAATACCGCAAGTCATTTTCGTTCCATTCGTGATTTCAGTTCCATTTCGGTCATTTTGTATTTTTCGGTTCCATTGCTGATTCCGTAATTCCGTATCGTATGAAAGGAACAAAAATGAACAAAACGATTTAAAAAACGCAAAAATAAAATACTGACACAAGTGGTCTGACTTTAAAGAAAATAACAGAACAAAAGGTTTTAAAACGGAAAAAAAGCTGAACAAAATGATCACAAACTGCGGGGAACAAGCGCCTCTCTGCGCGGTATAATTAATGCAGCATATGAATATGCACACTGTAGGGAACAAGCGCCTCTCTGCACGGTATAATTAATGCTGCATATGAATCCACACACTGCTGGGAAGCTCCTCTCTGCAGTATAATTAATGCAGCATATGAATCCGCACACTGCTGGGAAGCGCCTCTCTGCAGTATAATTAATGCAGCATATGAATCCACACACTGCTGGGAAGCTTCTCTCTGCAGTATAATTAATGCAGCATATGAATCCACACACTGCTGGGAAGCGCCTCTCTGCAGTATAATTAATGTAGCATATGAATCCACACACTGCTGGGAAGCACCTCTCTGCGGTATAATTAATGCAGCATATGAATCCACACACTGCTGGGAAGCGTCTCTCTGCAGTATAATTAATGCAGCATATGAATCCACACACTGCTGGGAAGCACCTCTCTGCAGTATAATTAATGCAGCATATGAATCCGCACACTGCTGGGAAGCGCCTCTCTGCAGTATAATTAATGCAGCATATGAATCCACACACTGCTGGGAAGCGCCTCTCTGCAGTATAATTAATGCAGCATATGAATCCGCACACTGCTGGGAAGCACCTCTCTGCGGTATAATTAATGCAGCATATGAATCCACACACTGCTGGGAAGCACCTCTCTGCGGTATAATTAATGCAGCATATGAATCCACACACTGCTGGGAAGCACCTCTCTGCAGTATAATTAATGCAGCATATGAATCCACACACTGCTGGGAAGCACCTCTCTGCAGTATAATTAATGCAGCATATGAATCCACACACTGCTGGGAAGCGCCTCTCTGCAGTATAATTAATGCAGCATATGAATCCACACACTGCTGGGAAGCGCCTCTCTGCGCGGTATAATTAATGCAGCATATGAATCCACACACTGCTGGGAAGCGCCTCTCTGCAGTATAATTAATGCAGCATATGAATCCACACACTGCTGGTAAGCGCCTCTCTGCCGTATAATTAATGCAGCATATGAATCCACACACTGCTGGGAAGCACCTCTCTGCAGTATAATTAATGCAGCATATGAATCCACACACTGCTGGGAAGCGCCTCTATGCGCGGTATAATTAATGCAGCATATGAATCCACACACTGCTGGGAAGCACCTCTCTGCAGTATAATTAATGCAGCATATGAATCCACACACTGCTGGGAAGTGCCTCTCTGCAGTATAATTAATGCAGCATATGAATCCACACACTGCTGGGAAGCGCCTCTCTGCAGTATAATTAATGCAGCATATGAATCCACACACTGCTGGGAAGCGCCTCTCTGCAGTATAATTAATGCAGCATATGAATCCACACACTGCTGGGAAGCACCTCTATGCAGTATAATTAATGCAGCATATGAATACACACACTGCTGGGAAGCGCCTCTCTGCAGTATAACTAATGCAGCATATGAATCCGCACACTGCTGGGAAGCGCCTCTCTGCGGTATAATTAATGCAGCATATGAATCCACACACTGCTGGGAAGCGCCTCTCTGCGGTATAATTAATGCAACATATGAATCCACACACTGCTGGGAAGCGCCTCTCTGCGCGGTATAATTAATGCAGCATATGAATCCACACACTGCTGGGAAGCACCTCTCTGCAGTATAATTAATGCAGCATATGAATCCACACACTGCTGGGAAGCGTCTCTCTGCAGTATAATTAATGCAGCATATGAATCCACACACTGCTGGGAAGCGTCTCTCTGCAGTATAATGCATACAAAAAGGACTGAAACTAAAATGTAGTGCATTTTATTTTAGTTTCTTTTGTTTTTTGTACTGAGCAGTTTCGTTTCTCTTGTGTCATACTAAAACTAAATTATCCCAAAATTCTGACTAAGGCTAGGGTCAGACGAACGCATTTTTCGCGTCGACCGTGGAAAAGTGCGGTCGAACGAACGGACATATTTTTTCACGGAATACGCGATAGCGGTCATACGATGCGCCTTTTCGTCCGTGATTTTTGTACGGATCATCAATAAAACACTTTTTGTGTCTGGACGTTATGTTGCCGGACATTAGCAGCGTCTGATGTCTCCCAATCACACACACACGCCGCTATGCGGCCGCAGCGCACTCTGTACGTCAGTAGTAGCGGTTTGACGTTCTCGAAAAAATGCGTTCGTTTGCCACTTGCGTTGCGCGGACGAACTTTCGTGCGGCCGTACTTCGTGTGTTCCCCGGCATTGGACGTCATTTGCTGCTAGCACGGCCGTGATTTTGTGCGGCTAAACGCACGTTAAAGCTGCGTTCGTCTGACCCTAGCCTAAATCGTTTTAGTACTAAAACGAATGCACATGTCTACTGGGAAGCGTCTCTCTGCGGTATAATTAATGCAGCATATGAATCCACACACTGCTGGGAAGCGCCTCTCTGCGGTATAATTAATGCAGCATATGAATCCACACACTGCTGGGAAGCACCTCTCTGCGGTATAATTAATGCAGCATATGAATCCACACACTGCTGGGAAGCACCTCTCTGCAATATAATTAATGCAGCATATGAATCCACACACTGCTGGGAAGAAGCGCCTCTCTGCAGTATAAAATGCAGCATATGAATCCACACACTGCTGGGAAGCGTCTCTCTGCGGTATAATTAATGCTGCTATGAATCCAACACACACACTGCTGGGAAGCGCCTCTCTGCAGTATAATTAATGCAGCATTAGAATCCGCACACTGCTGGGAAGCGCCTCTCTGCAGTATAATTAATGCAGCATATGAATCCACACACTGCTGGGAAGCGCCTCTCTGCAGTATAATTAATGCTGCATATGAATCCACACACTGCTGGGAAGCGCCTCTCTGCAGTATAATTAATGCAGCATATGAATCCGCACACTGCTGGGAAGCGCCTCTCTGCAGTATAATTAATGCAGCATATGAATCCACACACTGCTGGGAAGCGCCTCTCTGCGGTATAATTAATGCAGCATATGAATCCACACACTGCTGGGAAGCACCTCTCTGCAGTATAATTAATGCAGCATATGAATCCACACACTGCTGGGAAGTAGACATGTGCACAGCACAAAATTTTGTTTTCAACTAATGGATTAGTCCTAAAATGCAATTTATTTAGTTACTAAAGAAATTCGTTTCAGTTCTTTAGTATGAAAACTAATTTCATTCATCCGAAAACCAATGGATACAATTACTATTGTAGTGGTGGCTCCTCAGAGGCTTGAGATCGCTGCTTGTTACAGTATCTCTCACTCTCAGCACAATGTGGGCCATATTACATGTTGGTGCTAACTTAACCAGAGCTGTGTAAACTTAACCTCCATAGGCTATAATGGCTCTGGTTTCAGTTTACAACCGCTCTGGTTAAGTTAGCACCAACATTGCAATACTGCCCCGTGTCAGGCAAAGCTGTTACAGTAACTGACTGCTGCTCATCACAGCGCTCAGAGTTTCAGTAAAACTAGTAAATAATATTTATATATAAGAGGTTAGAACAATATTATTTCCTTTGTTTCTGAAACTGTGAGCGCTGTTACAGTCAGTTACTGTAACAACTGAGCCTGATACATTGTACTGAGAGATAATGTAACAAGCAGCCGATCTCAGCGCTCACATCCACTGGATTTAAAGGGCTGAAAAAAGGATCCTCTCTGTATAATGTTTAGAACATCCTCCTGCATTAATTAATACCCCTCTCTGTATAATGTAAACAACATCCACCTGCATTAATTAATACCCCTCTCTGTATAATATATAGAACATCCTCCTGAATTAATTAATGTCCCTCTCTGTATAGAACATCCTACTGCATTAGCATGTGGAGGGTGCAGAACTTCGGATGTTGCGATGTTGCGCTCTTCATTACTGGTCTCCTTCACTCAGCAATGTAATATCACAAAAAGGACTGAAACTAAAATGTAGTGCATTTTATTTTAGTTTCTTTTGTTTTTTGTACTGAGCAGTTTCGTTTCTCTTGTGTCATACGAAAACTAAATTATCCCAAAATTCTGACTAAATCGTTTTAGTACTAAAACGAATGCACATGTCTACTGGGAAGCGTCTCTCTGCGGTATAATTAATGCTGCATATGAATCCACACACTGCTGGGAAGCGCCTCTCTGCAGTATAATTAATGCAGCATATGAATCCACACACTGCTGGGAAGTGCCTCTCTGCAATATAATTAATGCAGCATATGAATCCACACACTGCTGGGAAGCGCCTCTCTGCAGTATAATTAATGCAGCATATGAATCCGCACACTGCTGGGAAGCGCCTCTCTGCAGTATAATTAATGCAGCATATGAATCCGCACACTGCTGGGAAGCGCCTCTCTGCGGTATAATTAATGCAGCATATGAATCCGCACACTGCTGGGAAGCACCTCTCTGCGGTATAATTAATGCAGCATATGAATCCGCACACTGCTGGGAAGCGCCTCTCTGCGGTATAATTAATGCAGCATATGAATCCACACACTGCTGGGAAGCGCCTCTCTGCAGTATAATTAATGCAGTATATGAATTATCCCACAAGACACGGAGGCTCTTATTATGCTATCTTTTCTTTACTTACGCCGATAGCAGCAAAGAACAATCTCTCAATACACAACAAAGTATTTTGAGAGTGAAAAAAACACTTTAAACAGTATATATACATAACAGATAACCATGGTACAGTCCAGTATAACAATGGTACAGTCCAACTCTTCAAATCCTCTGACCACCGTTGGCTCTCCTCTTTTCTTTGCTGCTCGCCGAGATGAGATGAGTATCAGCAGCAATAATTATATTAATTGCCTGACAGTTTGCTGTATTTTCGCTGTAACTTGCATATATATATATATATATGTACACATGTATTTTATTAATTGATAGATGCTTTATTACAAATACAGTTTGTATTTGTAGTAATTGTATTATTACAGGGACTAGGCTTCTCAGCTATTATCTCTCTTTATTTAGGAGATGGTATAGTTTCATGCCCAGCCGGGGAGGTTTTTGTCCCATTTCTGTGCGTGTCCGCCTCGGCGGCTATTTTGTTGTGTTTTGTGCCTTCCCCGCATCCGTCATTCGGGGAGGAGCGGTTTCGCGCCACTGCCTGAGGTAAAGCTCGCGACGGCTCACGCATGCGCGCTGGGTCGCGGCGAATTACCTCAGGAGACCGGCGGTTGAGTTAAAGCAGATTGTGAGACGGAGAGTTTTTTTCAGTAAATTAACTTAGCGATTATGGCCAATAATAAGATACCAGTCACTCCAGGTACTATAGTGCCTGTTCCCTTAAATTCTAACCCGGCAGATGCCTTTGTGGCTGCGCTGTCAGCTTTTTCCAATAACTTAGAGAATACTATGGTTAGGGTACTGGCAAGCCATTCGGCCAGAAGGTCCTCCATTATTTCCCCGGCGTCAGAAAAATTCCTATCCATTGATTCGCACCGGGATGAAGAGGTCCCCGGGACCTCAAATGAGGGAGGTGAGCAACTCCCTAAAAAATGCTCACATAAGAAACGTACTTATACCAGTACACAATATGATTCTCCACAACATTCCACTGTGGTTAAAAAAAGGGGCCATTTAAAATCGTCCACCAAACGGAGATGGAAACGAGCAAAACGCGCAAAGGATACTGACAGCTCCTCCGATTATTCCAGTGAGGAAGAGATGTCAGATCCGGAGGAGAGCTCTGACCCTGATTATGACCAAGAAGCTTCCCCTATAGAAACGGACACGGTGTCTTCACCTGAGTCCAGTGAGGGAAACAAACCGGCTTTAGATCCGGTAGATGCTCTGGGGAACTCAATGTTCATTCCGGAACAGTTGAAGCATCCACGCTCTTCTGAGTGGTCGCCAATTGAACATGTGGCTAAATACATTGAGCAACGTATACGTTTGCCCATGGATAAAAAGACCTGAAATAACCTGAGGGCTGAGTGCCCGGCCCCAACTTTGGCACATAAATTACATCTAGTACCGGAGTTAGATCCGAAGATCATAGACATACTCCAGGAGCCTAATTGGACTCCAAAGAGGGGAGTTGAGGCCACATTGAAGGTGTGCCACGACAAATTATTCGACCTTCTAGGTCCACTGGCCAAATTGATGGATTCTGTTGAAAGAGCTCTCCTCACGAACGAGAAACCAGACCTGTTTGAATACAGGGGCTGGATACAAAGATTGGTCTGTGTGTTTGGGAATCTGAACACGGCCATTTCAAGCGAGAGGAGACGTTCAATTCTCCTTAAGATCGATTCTAAAGTAGCTTCTCTGGCAACTAACGAGCCAGGCTCCAGCGCTGAAGGCATGCTTTTTGGAGAAGGGATCTTCAAAGAAATGTCTGATTGCCAACTGTCGAGAAAGATCCCGAGTAAAGTCAAGGCCAACATAAGGAAAGCTTTCCCGAATAGGGTTTTTGGCAGGGCCGGGAAAAACCGGGGTCGTTTTCCCAGCCGCAATCCATATTCCACCTCAAGAGGTGCTTTCAGATCCTCTTATCAAGAGAGGCCCCAAAAAACCCCACTTTGTTCCGCAAAGATCCAGACCTTTCCGTCAACGCGGTTACAGGGGATCTAGGAGATCAGGATCCTTCGGTGAGTATACCTTCAATCCAATGTTTTTCCACAGGAGAGGTGGGGGGAAGGACAGTAAATTTTTTCAATCAATGGCAAATAATCACATCGGATTCATGGGTTCTTCAGACAATTCAGGGTTTCAGGATAGAGTTCATTGTTCATCCCGTACAGACTATACCTCCGGGAATAATGGTTATGTCCAAAAAAGACAGAGTCATTACTTCACTAGAAGTAAAAAATCTTTTAAGAAAGAATGCCATAGAGGAGGTGATACCTCAAAGAGAAATATTTATAAGCAATATATTTCTGGTAAAAAAGAAAGACGGGGATTTCCGTCCTGTAATCAACTTAAAACAGTTAAACGAGTACGTTGTCTACAACCATTTCAAAATGGAGGGCATTCCATCATTATAAGAGGTCTTAACTCCACAAGATTGGATGGTCAAAATAGACCTAAAAGATGCATATCTGTCGATACCGATAGAAGTCTCCAGCAGGGATTTTCTCCAATTTCATTGGGACGACACCCTTTGGAGGTTCAAGTCCCTACCGTTCAGTCTGTCATCCGCCCCTTGGTGTTTCACCAAGGTAATGAGGCCTGTAGCGCGTTTCTGCGTAGCAGGGGAGTGTGTCTAGTAATTTACCTGGACGATATTCTCCTCCTGGCGAAGGATCGAACATTATTGACAGTTCACAAAGATTGGACGATCAATTTGTTATCCAATTTGGGTTTCCTAATAAACTACAAGAAATCGGTTCTCACACCAACACAGTTAATCAAATTCTTAGGTTTTACCGTAAATTCCACAGAGATGTCTCTTTCTTTGCCTTCAACCAAAGTTCGGTTGATTCACAAGGAAATCAGACGTCTTCTGTCGGCACAGGAGTTCCCATTATGAGGTTTAGCTCGTCTTCTAGGTTTACTTTCCTCAGCAATGCAAGCAGTCTTTCCAGGACCGCTGTATTATCGGGCCCTTCAACGTCTGAAGGCGCGATATCTGAGGAGGAGATTGCTTTATCCAGATTACATCTCTTTAGACGACGAATCGAAAGAAGAGATGCAATGGTGGCTGAACCATTTAGAATCATGGAATGGCAGGGCCATCATTCATCCAATACCAGAATTAGTCATAGAATCAGACGCCAGCAGATCTGGGTGGGGCGCGCGATGCGGTTCGCTTTCCACAGGCGGCAGATGGGACACTACAGAGGTAGATTGGCACATAAACTGTTTGGAACTCCTCGCTGGTTTGTTTGCTGTTCAAAGTTTCGTCAAACATTTTCAGGCGAGTTCCATTGTTCTCAAAATGGACAATCTGTCCGCAGTGTGTTACATCAACCACTTAGGAGGTCCAGATCCAAACAGTTGGCGGAGACGGCAAAGACCTTCTGGGGATTTTGCCTGTCTCACAGTCTAACAGTTCAGGCCCATACATTCCAGGCCTCCACAATGTAGTGGCGGATTGGAATTCTCGATACCTGATAGATTCCAGCGATTGGAGATTGGATACTGAGGTATTTGCCAAATTGTCATTTATCTGGGGTCCTTTTTCTATAGATCTATTTGCATCGCGCCTCAATACACTACTACCTCAGTATTACAGCTGGAGACCAGTCCCATGGCTCTAGCCACGGATGCTCTGGTTCAGGTATGGCCGCTAGGGACGCTTTATGCATTTCCACAGTTCGTCCTCATTCTAGCGGTAATAAGACTCGTACAATCGCAATTGGCTATGATAGTTCTCATAACACCACTGTGGAGGTCCCAACCTTGGTTCCCACTACTTCTGGAACTGTCTGTGGACGTTCCCAGGTTAATCCAGGTTTGGCCTTACACTCTGGGGGATCCCGAGGGGACACTTCACAATATCTTGAATCCTCACTCGTTGCGATTGATAGCATGGAAAATATCAGGGGTCATTGGCCTTCCATCAACATTTCGGAGGCAACTGCCTCGTTGTTGTCAAGTTCCTGGGCCCCATCTACCAGAAGGAGATATAGATCCGCATGGAGGGCGTGGGCCTCTTGGTGTTTGGAACAACGTATTAATCCTGTATCAGCTTCTTTGAGTAGCTTGTTAAGTTATTTCACTCGTTTATTTGAGGATGGGAAAGCATATCGCACGATCAATAACTTCAGATCGGCAATATCTGCTTCACATCAAGGATTTGACGGGATTCCTGCAGGGAAACATCCTATGGTATGTAGATTATTAAAGGGTATATGGTGTAAGAGACCACCTCGTTCTCGTTACTCTAACACCTGGGATGTCAATGTTGTTTTTATTCTCTTGGAGAGTTGGCCTGATAACGAAGTTTTGTCCATCAAACAAATTTCGGCAAAATTAGCCATTTTATTTTGCTTAGTTTCCTGCAAAAGGGTCTCAGACGTTCGAGCCCTAGATCTAACGGGAAGATGTTTTTCTCCATCGGGAGTGAGATTTTTGGTTTCTAACAGGACAAAAACTTCTTTGTCAGAGGTCTTCTATCCAGCTTTTCCTCAACGTCCTCAACTTTGTCCAGTCCGTTGTTTGAAGGAATATGAAAAGGTTACGTTCTTTAACCGTTTCGCTGCTGAGGCTTTTCACACCTCTGTGCTGAGGTCATTTTTACCGGTTTTGCGCATCATGTTTAAACGTGTTTTGAAGCTTATTTTAGTATATGACCCAGACATATTATATATCGTTCTTTCCGTCAGACTCGGTAGATTCATAATATGTCATTATTATATGTATACGTTATGTCATGTCTGTATATTATAACAAAAAATGCAATAAAATATGTATTTTCAATAATTTACAACGTGTAAAGTGGTTTTTTCCACATTTTAACATGCGAGCAATTGCGGTTATATTTTGTATGGGGTGTGCTTGTTAAAAAAATTAGAGATGGGGTCTCGTTACATTTTTTTTTGGGGAAAATTACGCGATTTTTAACAAACGCACCGCATACAAAAATCGTTAGTGCAGCATCATTGTTCACATTATAATTGAAATGGGAACAATATTGCTGCATTAACGAACCTAAAAAAAGAAAAAAATATATATTTTTTTTATAATTTTTTCTTAAAAATTAAAAATAAAAATATATTAATTTTTTTTTTTTTTAAAAACTTTTTCACATTCGAGTTGGTATCGTTGGAACGGCCATGCTCTGGCCGATCCAACCATACAAACTTTAACCCCTAGCTGCCACGGATTGGGAGATAGGGAGTTCATTGAACTCCCTATCTCCACCGTTGGTGGCAGTTAGGGGTTAACTCTAGGACTGGCGTCATCGTGCTATGCACGATGACGCCAGTCCTCAGGGGGAGTTCCCGAAGGCTTGGCCGACATCCAAGATGTCGGCCAGCTCCGGGAAAGGATCGCGAACCGGCGCTTTTCAGCACGATTCGTGATCCAGCTCCCCAGGGTTTAATGCCAGGCACCATTTGGAAGGGCAGGCTGTGCCCTTCCAAATGGTGCCTGGGTTAACCCCCGCAACGCCGCCGATCGGGAGGGAGAGAGGTCCGAAGGACCTCCCCCGCACATGCGGGGGGGGCACCTGAATTAGGTGTCATCGCGCTGCCGCGATGACACCTAATTTCATCGGCTGCGGTTCCGGATGCTGGGCTGACATCGAGGATGTCAGCCCGCACCGGAGGGGCCAGCGATCGGCCGGAACCCGCCGAACGCTGACCCCAATGGGAGGACGCGCTCAGCGCGTCCTCCGCATACCAGCAGTAATGCGGAGGACGCGCTGAGCGCGTCCTCCGCATTGAAGTGGTTAACAGAGCTGGTGTATCACAACGATTGGTTTGCATAAAGATATGAACATACAAGTCGGTGCCGTGCCACTCGCTAGTCGGGCCAGCGGTAAGCGCTGTGGGGCACGCAGATAAGAGCACACCCGCAGGCGGAGAACACCCATTCCGTCATATTATCATTCATTGGATTTTATATGTAAATTTCAGGCATTTTCATTCAGTAGTTTCTTTGCAAACATTCGAGCGTACTGTTTTTGTTTTTTTTCACTCCATTTATCTGCGGTGTTAGGTTTTTCCGGGCGGCTGCTCTGCGCTGTGATCGGCTCCTGCTCGGGTTTCTCCGGCGGGTTAATCCCAATGTTTTTGCTGGTTTCGGTGTACGTTCGCCCTCCTGGACTTAGTTCCCACCCACCCTCCCCTCACCCACCCACCTCACAGTTCTCATTTCATTTATACCCAACTAATTTGGTCATGTGATATTTTCAGCTACCAACCTACACACTCTGGAATTTCACCTACCACACTCCCTTCTATCTTCTGCTTTCCTTATCAATTCCCTGCCTGTCTTCTACTTATCCTTTTTTTCCCTCCCCTTCTCCCACACCACCTTTCTCTAGAAATGTTTTTCCCTCTCTTCCCCCTCTTGCTGCTTCTTTCCACCATCTCCCTTCTCTCTAAATCTACCCTCCCTCCCTATACACCCTACAAATTACAGCAAGCTGGAAAAGAAACCCAAATACACCATAGCTTGCTCAGCTCCTTTAACTTATCAGCTGAGAGCTGGTGGAGAGTGTTAAAATCCAGCCCTCCCACCCCCACACAACAGAGATTTAAAACCCTTCAATCACTATTTACCAAAAAGAAAAACCTGTCCAAATTCCTTTTTATTCTGCTGCTTGCACTTGCAAATGATGTTGAATCCAACCCTGGTCCAATAGCTGACACCATATTTAATCTCCCCACTAAAAAAGGCCTCTCCTTTGTGCATTGCAACATCCGCAGTTTACTCCCTAAACTGGATGAGCTTAAAGCTTGGTGCTACTATTACAAACCTAAAGTCATTGTGCTGACAGAATCATGGTTAACCCCTAAAGTGCCAGACTCTGCCATAGCAATACAAGGGTATTCATGCTCTAGAAAGGACAGAGCTAAAAGAGGAGGGGGAATTGTTATCTATGTTGACAACTCCATAAAGTTCACCCCATTACAGAATCCTAGCTCCCCGGCCACATTTGATTTCCTTTCTGGTACTATTGAGATCCCATTCAGTAAAACAATTATTGTTGCTGGATTCTACCGCCCACCAAGTTCCCCAGTGCAATCCCTTTCTGACATAACCCAAATTCTTAGTAAATTAGTCGCTCAAAACCAAAAAAACGAACTGCTGGTCCTTGGCGACTTTAATGTTGATTGGCTTAATCCTAAAAACAATAAACACTGCTCACTGTTTAAGGCTTTGCAGCTAACACAATTAATCTCCTCCCCAACTCGCATTAATATGAAAAGCCCTAACCACACCTTGCTGGACTGGATTCTCTCCTCATGTCCTGATCGAATACAGGAGGCAGGCATTCTCGCTAACAGTTTCAGTGATCACTGCCTAGTGGACTGTGTGCGCAAAATAAGGGCCATAAAATGTCCACCAAAGGTAATAATCACCAGGTCTTTCAAGAAATTTAATCTTGAATCCTTCCTAAATGATCTCAAACAGCTCCCATGGTACAGACTAAACCTAATCCCAGACCTGGACTGTGCAATTGAATACTTTCAAGCCGAGCTCCTGAAAGTCTGGAACACCCATACCCCACTGCGCAAAGTGCGAGTAAAAGGGGCCCATCTCCCCTGGGTTACAGCTGACCTCACGCATATGTACCAGTTTAGAGACTCCCTGTGGTCAAAGTTCAAGAGTACTGGATCCATGAACGATCACTGTGAATACCGAAAATGCCGGAATGAATGCACAAAAGAAACAAAAATGGCTAAAGCCCAATACTTCAATGAAAATTTAAACAATAACATATCAAACCCCAGAAATTTTTGGAAAATCACAAGTAACATACAAGCACCCCCAGCCACTCCCAACCAGCTGCTTTAAAAGTAAACAACCAAACTGTAAAACACCCCCTAGATGTAGCAAATGCTTTTAATAATTATTTTGTTGGATGCGCCACCACCCTGATTGCTAAGCTAGGAAATGACTCGCAATCAGAAAGGCCACACGCAGGTCAGGACCCACCAACAGTGCAAAGACCCCGTAACGCAGAGAAATTCAGTTTTAGGCCAGTGCCATCACTAAACTTCTCCGTAACAAAAAAATGAAATACCAGTCTGGACCTGATCAAATCCCAGCAATGCTGCTGAAAATCAGTGCACCAGCAATTGCAAAACCTGTCGCAACCCTGATTAATGAATCACTGGCGACTGGATACATACCCAAACTCTGGAAGACTGCAAGGGTGGTACCTATCCATAAAAGTGGAGACAATACTTTGGTATCCAACTACCGCCCAATATCACTGCTCCCTGTAATGTCAAAAATTCAGGAAAAATGTGTCTACACTCAATTACGTGATTATTATCAGTATCAGAACTATTTAACCCCAGATCAATCAGGCTTTCGTCCAAACCATTCAACTACAACTGCCCTTTTAAAAGTTTGTAATGATATCCAAGCTGGCATGGAACAAGGAAATCTAACTGGAGCCATCTTCCTTGATTTTGCCAAGGCTTTTGACACAGTAGACCATGGCATCCTATTACAAAAACTTAAGAACTCTGGTATTGGTGATCGTACATTAACCTGGTTCCAATCATATGTGTCTGATAGGTCTCAATTTGTGTCCATTTCTGACAGCACTTCCCTCCCCCTCCCAGTCATGTGCGGTGTACCCCAAGGCTCGATACTTGCCCCCTGCTATTCACAATATTCATAAACGATCTGCCCAATGTCTGCAAAGCTTCTACTGTACACATGTACGCAGATGACACTGTAATCTATACCAGCAAACCAAATCTCCCACAGCTGGAGGCAGTGCTGCAAGAACAATTCACAGGGGTAGAAAAGTGGATCGCAAATAACAAACTTTTTCTAAATACTGACAAAACTGTTACAATGCTCTTTGGAACTGCACCTAAACTACACAAATTGCAAACACCCCATCTATGTGTTGGGACAAAATCAAATGGCACGCTGACCACAGTCACTTCTCTCAAATACCTAGGTATGTGGTTAGACCCAAATCTATCTTTTGGCCCCCCACATCGAAAAACTCTCATCTAAACTCTACCCCAAACTAGGTGCCCTGTACAGATGTAAAGAAACAAATCCTGCCTGAGCCCCGCGGTAAGAAAGCAGATTGTACAACAAATGCTTATGCCAGCCATTGAATACGGAGATGTAGTGTATGCAGCCGCCCCGCAAACACACCTCCAGAAACTTACTACATTGTATAACTCATTCTGTCGCTTTGTGCTACAATGTAACTACATGACACACCATTGTGACATGTTAAAAGAACTAAACTGGCCATCACTGGACTCTAGACGCACCCTTCACCTTTCCAACCTGGTGTTTAAGAGCTTTTCTGGAAGCTACCACCCTACCTGAATATGCTGCTTCCCCCGGCAGTTCCCTCATCCTATAACCTCAGATCCAGGACCAGCACCTTACTTGCAATACAAAAAGAAAATGGCTCGATCCTCATTTTCCTACAGAGCACCACAAATATGGAATAACCTCCCAGACACCGTCAAATCTTCCCCCAGTCTAAAGTCCCTTAACCCCTTCACTGCTGAGGCATTTCACGCCTGTGTGCTGAGCTCATTTTTACCGCTTTCGCTCATCATGTTAAACGCGATTTGAAGCCACATTTTAATAAATGACCCAGACATATTATATATCGTTCTTTCCGGCAGACTACGCAGATTCATAATAAGTCATTATTATATGTATACGTCATGACCTGCCTGTATATTATAACAAAAAATACAATAAAAATTGAATTTTTAATCATCTGCAGTGTGTAAAGTGTTTTTTTTTCACATTTTATCACATGAGCGTTTGCGGTTATGTTTTCTATGGGGTGCGCTTGTACAAAAAATTTGAAATGGGGACTTGTTACTTTTTTTGGGGGGAATTACGTGATTTTTAGCAAACGCACCCCATAGAAAAAAATCATTAGTGCAGCATCATTGTTCACATTATAATTGAAATGTGAACAATATTGCTGCATTAATAAAAACAACACACAAAAAAATCATGTTTTTTTTATTTATTTATTTATTTTAATTTTTTTTGTTTTTTTTTATTATTATTTTTTTACTTTTTACCTAGTCATGTTGGGTATCATTCGAAAGGCCATGCTCAGGCCTTTCAAATGACACCCTCCATGACCCCCTAGCTGCCACGGTTCTGGAGATATCGGGGTTCACAAGAACCCCCTATCTCCACCAGGGGATTTCCTTGGGAAATCCCCGGCAGCTAGGGTTCCCCGGCTATCTGACGTCATCACGCTATGCGTGATGACGTCAGACAGCGAGGGGAGTCCCGGGGGCGGAGCCGCCATCCAAGATGGCGGCCCCCACCGGAGATAGGCTGCACTTCGGCGCCGCAAGGCGCTGAAGTGCAACCCAGCACTTGAGGGGTTAAAGCCAGGCATCGCTTAAAAGGGGAGACTCTCCCCTTTTAAGCGGTGCCTGGCTTTTACCGCTGCGCCTTCCCGATCGGGAGGGAGAGGGATCCGAACGGATCCCCCCCCTCCCTTCCAGGCTATCTCCCGGCATTGCCGGGGGTCGCCTGGAAATGACGTCATCGCGCATGGCGCGATGACGTCATTTACGCCGGGAGGCGCTTGACTTCAGCGTCTGAGGACGCTGAAGTCAGAACGCCGTGGGACCCCGGACAGAGAGGTGAGTATCTCCGCGGGGGTCCCAAACAGCTGATGACGTGTGGGGCACGTCCTCAGCATGCAACGTGCATCACTGAGGACGTGTCCCACACGTCTTCAGCAGTGAAAGGGTTAAGAGTTCCCTATTAACATACCTCAATACGAAAAGCACCTGTAAACATGTAACATAATGACTTTATTTCCTCCATATTTATTTTTCTGTTAATCTGTATATTTGGTCCTGTGTTAATATCTTGCATTTTACTATTTTGTATTTCTGTAACCACTCAATGTTCTCGAACCCAGGACATACTTGAAAACGAGAGAAATCTCAATGTATCCTTCCTGGTAAAATCCTTTTATAAATAAATAAAAATTTTGCGGTGACTGTTCGGCGGGTTTGTGGCGACTTTTTCCCTGCATTACGGCGGCCCTGTGGTTCTTGCTGAATACACCGCAGGGTCCCCGAAATGGGATCGCCAAATAGCACCGAATTGAAGAGAACGAAGAGTCATCGAACGTGCGGTGGCTTTTCGATTCTCTTTGAATAACCCTGATAGCGTCAGTAATCATGTTATCAGTCTCACAGTATGTAAGCACAATCACATTTTGTTCAATCAATTCATGGATGTAATAATGATGTCTAACATAAATATGTTTGGTTCTTGCATTCATCTTCTCACTGTTTGCAAGTTTGATACATCCTTGATTGTCTTCATATAAGACTGTAGGTTGAGACATTGGATCTCCAAGATCTTCAAGCAATTGACAAAACCAAAGCACTTCTTGACATGGGCAGCAGAGATATATTCTGTCTCTGTAGCAGAATGCTTTGTGGTTCCTTGGTATCCATTCCCTACACCTGGATTGAATTTTGTTTACAGGTTTTATGGTAAATGTTGGGCCCTTACACCATTTTTATAGTATATACTATTAAAAGTTACGCTTTAGACTCACATCCACTCTCTCAGAAGGAGATTTGGCCATTGCAACCTCCAACAATTAATAAATCTATATAATTGTTTTGGGTTACCCCTGCTGTGTGCTTCGTTGGGACGCTGCCCCTTATTTTCCGTTTTCTTTTTCTCTATGCGTCGCCACTTTCAAAGGTTGCCATACTCATAGGCGTGCGCAGCCTATTGTATTAGGGTGTGCACCCAAAAGTTCAAACACACACAAATATATATATATTCACGCACCCTTATGCAAACATACACAGACACACACTCACGCATTCAGCCAAAATATATCATTACTATAGGGGTCATTCACAGAGCACCGAAATGTCGCTGACTGTTGTTCCCCGCACTTCGGGGAATCAAATTGCCCCACCCTGTGGTGAATTCACCATTCACTGCAGGGCCCCCAAAGTGCAGGAAATCAGCCACTCGCAACAGGAACCAGGACGCCACGATCGGCCGGAGGTGACTGCGAGACGATAGCAAGGGAGTGCAGGGACAGGTATGTAACAGCCCAGGTGTGGCTCGGGGTTACTGCTTTCAGCATTGAAATTTAACCCGAGCCACACTCAGGAAAACCGCCAGGGGGCTGAATAAATGCACCGATTTTGACATAAAAATGTCAAAATCAGACTGCCAGGGAGGCTAACCTTCTGCTGCCAAGCACCAATATTTAGTCTCCTACCTGTATCTCACGATGCTTTATTCACTATTCTTACTTTGTGGAGTGCAGGCAGAAGATATAGTGGTGATTCTAGGAGCAATACCAGGCTTTTGGATGCAGGGAGAGGGTCAATGCCGGGCTGAGACAAGGACACAGGTGCCGAATTTTATGCACAGCAGCCTGTTTAAAGACAAATACATGCATTTACACACACAGCCATACCGTGCAGTCAACACAGAATCCACAGCAATAAATCCCCCAGTAATGTGCGGTGTGTATGAGCTTATTACAGAATCCACAGCAATAAAACTCACAGTAATGTGTGGTGTGTATGAGCATATCACAGAGCTGCACAGCAGTAAAACTCACAGTAATGTGCGGTGTATATGAGCGTATCAAAGTCCACAGCAATAAAACCCCAGTAATGTGCAGTGTATGAGCGTATCAAAGTCCACAGCAATAAAACCCCCAGTTTAAATACAAAAGTTGCCCCCTCTCCTGCTTTCCTTTCTTTTTGCAGGGAGGGGGTTGAGTATTGCTGGTCCAGAAGCAGACCCGGACTAGGGATAAAAACCAGCCCTGGAAAAAATTTCATACCAGCCCCAGTAATGTGCGGTGTGTTTGAGGGTATCACAGAGCTGTACAGTAATAAGTAGCTCACATTTGATATATTGCCCCCAGCTCATATGGACATATTGCCCCCAGCTCACATGAATATATAGGTGCTAACACGGATATATTTGCCCCCAGCAGCTCATACACGGATATATTTGCCCCCAGCAGCTCATACATGGCTATATTTGCCCCAAGCAGCTCATACATGGATATATTTGCCCCCAGCAGCTCATACATGGCTATATTTGCCCCAAGCAGCTCATACATGGATATATTTTCCCCAGCAGCTCATACATGGCTATATTTTCCCCCAGCAGCTCATACAGGGATATATTTGCCCCCTGCAGCTCATACATGGCTATATTTGTCCCAAGCAGCTCATACATGGATATACAGTGGTGTTCAAAATGATTCAACCCCCAATGCTGTAAAGGGTTTTAGGGAATTTAGTGACATTTGTAATTGTATTCAGAATGAAATCCTACAAGGACTTTTTAAAGAACCATATGCAACTAAAATGACATCAATTGGTTTTGTAATACAGTAGTAAATGTTTCTTTTGTGAATTCTTCATTGACACAATTATTCAACCCCTTAAAGACTACCACTCTGAAGAACAGAGGTTCATTCAAGTGTTTTCAATCAGGTATTGAAAACACCTGTGGATGTCACGGAGCAGCAATAAAGCATAATAAGCACCAATTAGGCAGCTTTAAAATGACTGTGATACTCAGCTCCTTCTAGACATTTACTGGTGTGGTTACAAACATGGTGAAGTCAAGAAAATGGTCCAGGAAGACAAGAGAAGCGGTGATTACTCTTCACAGGAAGGGCAATGGCTATAAGAAGATTGCAAAGATGTTAAACATACCAAGAGAGACCATAGGAAGCATCATTCGCAAATTCAAGGCAAAGGGCACTGTTGAAATGCTACCTGGTCGTGGCAGAAAGAAGATGCTGACTTCGACTGCTGTGCGCTACCTGAAGGGTAGAGTGGAGAAAAGTCCCGTGTGACTGCTGAGGAACTGAGAAAAGATTTGTCAGATGTGGGTACTGAAGTTTCAGCTCAGACAATAGGGCGCACACTGCGTAATGAAGGCCTCCATGCCAGAACTCCCAGGCGCACCCCCTTGCTGTCTTCAAAGAATAAGAAGAGTCGACTGCAGTATGCCAAAAGTCATGTAGACAAACCACAGAAGTTTTGGGATAGTGTTCTGTGGACTCATGAAACAAAATTAGAACTGTTTGGGCCCATGGATCAACGCTATGTTTGGAGGAAGAAGAACAAGGCCTATGAAGAAAAGAACACCTTGCCTACTGTGAAGCATGGCGGGGGGGGGGGTCAATCATGCTTTGGGGCTGTTTTGCTTCTGCAGGTACAGGGAAGCTTCAGCGTGTGCAAGGTACCATGAATTCTCTTCAGTACCAGGAGATATTGGATGACAATGTGATGCAGTCCGTCACAAACCTGAGGCTTGGGAGACGTTGGACCTTTCAACAGGACAATGATCCCAAGCATACCTCCAAGTCCACTAGAGCATGGTTGCAGATTAAAGGCTGGAACATTTTGGAGTGGCCATCGCAGTCACCGGACTTAAATCCGATTGAGAACCTCTGGTGGGACTTAAAGAAAGCAGTTGTAGTGCGCAAGCCTAAGAATGTGACTGAACTGGAGGCTTTTGCCCATGACGAATGGGCGAAGATACCCGTAGATGGCTGCAAGACACTTGTGTCAAGCTATGCTTCACGTTTAAAAGCTGTTATAACTGTAAAAGGATGTTGTACTAAGTACTAAGATTGAATGTCACTTGGGGGTTGAATAAAACTGATAATGATGTGAGCACAGAAAAGACATTTGTGGTTATTTCATTATAAATGTTATGTTATATTTGTCTGACCTACACGTGCCTCTTTGATTTAATTGTAAGCAAGATGACTGAATGATCAAAATCAATGTCAAACTGGCCAAAACACTCAATTTCAGTGGGGGCTGAATAATTTTGAACACAACTGTATTTGCCCCTAGCAGCTCATACAGGGATATATTTGCCCCAAGCAGCTCAAACAGGGCTATATTTGCCCCCTGAAGCTCATACACAGATATATTTGCCCCCAGCAGCTCATACATGGATATATTTGCCCCTGGCCACATCGCATGGATAGCCGCCGGGATGGGACCCTTTACCCCCGCTGGCCTGGCGGCAGCCTCTGCTTCCCTGGTGGTCCGGTGGCTGTGGGGTGCTGCATTGTGATCTGTGCTTCGCGCACAGACTGCAGAGCACGTCCCACAGTGAGCTAGTGACTGGACACTATTGCCATAGGTGACCTGTCACCTGACCGCCAGCGCTCTGACACAGTCATTGAGCGCCGGCGGTCAGGTGACAGGTCATCAGCGATCGCCGGTGCTCGTGGGCAGTCACTCACTGTGGGATGTGCTCTGCGGTCTGTGCGCGAAGCACAGATCACAATGCAGCACCCCACAGCCACCGGACCACCAGGGAAGCAGAGGCTGCCGCCAGGCCTGCGGGAATGAAGGGTCCCGGCGGCTATCCATGGGATGCATGTGGGGTTCGTGATACGCTCATACACACTGCACATTATTGTGAGGTCTATTATTATTGTTGGGTTTGTGATATAGGAATGTGCAGTGTGTGTGAGCGTAAGATTTATGAATGTGGGTTTGTGATAGATCCTGATTGGGAACGGACATCAGACTAAAGATTGTAATTGCCTCTAGTTATTGAATGGAAAAATGTGTTTACACTCAATTACGCGATTACTATCACTATTGGAAATATTTAACCCCAGATCAATCCGGCTTCCGTCCAAATCATTCAACCACAACTACCATTTTAAAAGTTTCCAATGATATCCAGGCTGACATGGAACAAGGAGACCTAACTAGAGCATCTTCCTTGATTTTGCCAAGGCCTTTGACACAGTAGACCATGGCATCTTATTACAAAAACTTAAAAACTCTGGTATTGGTGATAGCACGTTAACCTGGTTCCAATCATATGTGTCTGATCGGTCGCAATATGTGTCCATTTCTGACTGCTCCTCCCTCCCCCTCCAAGTCACATGCAGAGTACCCCAAGGCTCAATACTAGGCCCCCTACTATTTACAATATTCATAAATGATCTGTCCAACGTCTGCAAAGCCTCAACTGTACACATGTACGCAGACGCCACCGCAACCTATACCAGCAAAGCCTCAACTGTACAAATGTACGCAGACGCCACCGCAACCTATACCAGCAAAGCCTCAACTGTACAAATGTACGCAGACGACACTGTAATCTATACCAGCAAACCAAATCTCCCGCAGCTGGAGGCCGTGCTGCAAGAACAATTCACAGAGGTAGAAAAGTGGATCAAAGATAACAAACTTTTTCTAAATACTGACAAAACTGTAACGATGCTCTTTGGAACAAAACCTAAACTACACAAATTGCAAACACCCCATCTATGTGTTGGGACAAAATCAAATGGCACGCTGACCACAGTCACTTCTCTCAAATATCTAGGTATGTGGTTAGACCCAAATCTATCCTTTGGCCCCACATCGAAAAACTTTCATCTAAACTTTACCCCAAACCAGTTGCCCTGTACAGAAACAAATCCTGCCTGAGCCCCGCGGTAAGAAAGCAGATTGTACAGTAAATGCTTATGCCGGCTATTGAATACGGAGATGTAGTGTATGCAGCCGCCCCGCAAACACACCTCCAGAAACTTACTACATTGTATAACTCATTCTGCCGCTTTGTGCTACAATGTAATTACATGACCCACCATTGTGACATGTTAAAAGAACTAACCTGGCCATCACTGGAATCTAGACACACCCTTCACCTTTCCAACCTGGTGTTTAAGAGGTTTTCTGGGAAGCTTCCCACTCTACCTGAATAGGCTGCTTCCCTCAGCAGTTCCCTCATCCTATAACCTCCGATCCAGGACCAGCACCTCACTTGCAATACCACAATACAAAAAGAAAGTGGCTTGATCCACATTTTCCTACAGAACACCACAATTATGGAATAACCTCCCAGATGCTATCAAATCTTCCCCCAGTCAAAAGTCCCTTAAGACTAGAGCTCCATATTAACATACCTCAATACGGAATGCACCTGTAAACATGTAACATAGTGACTATATACAGAATACACCTGTAAACATGTAACGCAGTGACTATATACAGAATGCGCCTGTAAACATGTAACACAGTGACTATATACAGAATGCACCTGTAAACATGTAACAGTGACTATATACAGAATGCGCTGTAAACATGTAACACAGTGACTATATACAGAATGCACCTGTAAACATGTAACACAGTGACTATATACAGAATGCGCCTGTAAACATGTAACACAGGGACTATATACAGAATGCACCTGTAAACATGTAACCTAGTGACTATATACAGAATTCGCCTGTAAACATGTAACACAGTGACTATATACAGAATGCACCTGTAAACATGTAACACAGTGACTATATACAGAATGCACCTGTAAACATGTAACAGTGACTATATACAGAATGCGCCTGTAAACATGTAACACAGTGACTATATACAGAATGCACCTGTAAACATGTAACACAGTGACTATATACAGAATGCACCTGTAAACATGTAACACAGTGACTATATACAGAATGCACCTGTAAACATGTAACACAGTGACTATATACAGAATGCACCTGTAAACATGTAACACAGTGACTATATACAGAATGCGCCTGTAAACATGTATCACAGTGACTATATACAGAATGCACCTGTAAACATGTAACACACAGTGACTATATACAGAATGCACCTGTAAACATGTAACACAGTGACTATATACAGAATGTGCCTGTAAACATGTAACGCAGTGACTATATACAGAATGCACCTGTAAACATGTAACATAGTGACTATAGACAGAATGCGCCTGTAAACATGTAACACAGTGACTATATACAGAATGCACCTGTAAACATGTAACACAGTGACTATATACAGAATGCACCTGTAAACATGTAACACAGTGACTATATACAGAATGCACCTGTAAACATGTAACACAGTGACTATAAACAGAATGCACCTGTAAACATGTAACGCAGTGACTATATACAGAATGCACCTGTAAACATGTAACATAGTGACTATATACAGAATGCACCTGTAAACATGTAACACAGTGACTATATATACAGAATGCACCTGTAAACATGTAACACAGTGACTATATACAGAATGCACCTGTAAACATGTAACACAGTGACTATATACAGAATGCACCTGTAAACATGTAACACAGTGACTATATACAGAATGCACCTGTAAACATGTAACACAGTGACTATATACAGAATGTGCCTGTAAACATGTAACGCAGTGACTATATACAGAATGCACCTGTAAACATGTAACATAGTGACTATAGACAGAATGCGCCTGTAAACATGTAACACAGTGACTATATACAGAATGCACCTGTAAACATGTAACACAGTGACTATATACAGAATGCACCTGTAAACATGTAACACAGTGACTATATACAGAATGCACCTGTAAACATGTAACGCAGTGACTATATACAGAATGCACCTGTAAACATGTAACACAGTGACTATATACAGAATGCACCTGTAAACATGTAACACAGTGACTATATACAGAATGCACCTGTAAACATGTAACACAGTGACTATATACAGAATGCACCTGTAAACATGTAACATAGTGACTATATACAGAATGCACCTGTAAACATGTAACACAGTAACTATATTTCCTACATATTTATTTTCTGTTAATCTGTATATTTGTGTTTTTAATATCTTGCATTGTATTACTTTGTATTTCTGTAACTGTAACACTTCAATGTTCTTGAACCCAGGACATACTTGAAAACGAGAGAAATCTCAATGTATCCTTCCTGGTAAAATACTTTATAAATAAAATAAATAAATAAATAGGTTGGTTAGTGGACGACGGTGTCTATGGGTGTCAAGGTTGGCTGGAAGCAGAAATGAGAGACCTTCGATAGTGAAATGCTTTTGGAAAAGGCTGCTGGTTCAAAAATATTTGCGAAAGAAAAACACCCTAAAAGGCATATTTTCTGCCAGCAACTTCCAAATTTTGCCTTTAAACATGTCTATGAGAAAAATCCAATTAAAAAAAACTTTTATTCCATTTCCGTCTGAGAATCCATTTATCTAACCCTTTCAGTACTTGAATGTTTTCGGAAATAAATTCAAATTGAATTGATATAGCTGATATTTCCATTGAAACGGATATCCGTGAAAGCTGATATTCAATCTGAATTTCTATTGGGAATCGAAATGTGGCTAAACTCGTATTTTAATTACCTGAACTGAAAAAAAAAAGGCAAAAAATCTGCCGAAAATGGTCCTGAATTCGGCCATCAGGCCTCATTAAATTGAGCCCTTAGTTGGAAATGCTCAAAGAATTGCAGTCCATCTCTTTCGATGTTCCAAAGCAAAGACTTGGTGAAATTGTAGCCATATTGGATCCATGTGGAGTTGGCCGAAAGTGCTGGCAGATATAATTTCTTTTAAATGGACAGTTCCCCCCCTGTGAATTCAGCATTCACTGCAAGGTCCCCGGAGTGCAGGGAAAACCCACCACAATCCCAATGAACACCCGCCGAAAACCCGCAGAAACCACGCCGACCACACACCGGAAAAAGCCGACAAGCTGCCAATCACAGCGCAGAGCAGCCAACGGATAAAGTCAACGAGCTGGCGAATGGGGGTAAAAAACAAAACAGTACGCTTGAAAGTGTCAAAATTGAAACTCTGTTTGCAAAAAAACTCCTGAACAAAAATGTCTGGAATTTACATCTAAAGATCCAATGAATGATAATAAAAAGGTCTGTTACAGGAAAAAGAATATATGATTAAAAAAAAGGGGGAAAAAATTCTGAACAAATCCTGAAAAATGCCTAAAAGATCCTAAAAAAAATCTATAAATAAAAGAGACTTTTTGCTGCAGATTAAAATAATAAACGGGTTATTAGATATTGTATTGAAAGTGGAATATTTTTATTATTGAAGCTGTCACGGACCTGACATGGCGCTCCTCTGCTTGAAGCCACAAGCAAACTTTATTCCCAATATGTTCCCCTGTTTCAGGACCTGTTCCCCATAAAAGGCGTTCTTCCCTTTCTTTATGCAATATTTTAATATGAACTTGGGGTGTGTTTTGGGGGTGCAGGTCTCTTTGTGCAGAATGTTTGTGTTATTTGTAATTATGCAAGAATGCTAGGTCTGTTTGAGGATTTGTAATCTACCCTTGTCAGGCAAACACTGTCCCCATCTGATTTATTGGGACAAGGTTTTATTTAAATTACTGTGTGTGATCACAGATTGTGAATGTGTGTGCTTGACCCTGGAGTAACCTGCCAGCAGTTCAAGACCTCATCTGCATAAACCAGACAGATTCAGGTAAGAACCTGAGGAGGACCAGAATGAAGTCTGCAGTGGTCTTGAAACTAGCCAATCAGAACTGTTGGGGTGGGCGGGAAGTTTGAAAGTGTGTCAGTGGACCAGAGCATAAATACTGGTGTGTTTTTCAATAAAGATCAGATCTCCTACTTGAACACACAGCCTGCCTGGTGTCTCATTCAGAACTACACCTACCCTGGAAGACACTCAGCGGCTCTTCCACCGAGGCGCAAGGAGCAGCGGACCTAAGGAGCTACAGATCAGGCTGCTCGAGGCACTAAGCTCCGAGCAATTCAGCGGCCGGGCTGATCTAGGTGAAGGGGTGTCGGGAGAGCAGGACTGGCAGACAAGCGAGGTCTGTGACAGAAGCCTATGGGATTCGCCTGATTAAACCTGCCGAATGAAACCACTGAACATCAGGGCATTTCACTGACATTTCTCTGCTGTTCAATGTGAATAGATTAACCATTGCTTCTCTATGGGGGATTTCACTGCTGCCGAACAGCACCGTATTTCACTGCCACCGAACAGGCACCGTATTTCACTGCCGCCGAACAGTCACCGTATTTCACTGCCATCGACCAGGCACCAGACGGATTTCAAAGTAATTATAAAGGGGGAAAAAAAGCGAAAAAATAAATAAAAAAAGAGGAATTACTTTGAAATCCATTTACTGAGAAGAAGAGCTGCGACAGTGGGATACCCTACTCCACAGAGCGACTTATACCTTGGACAATTAACTCAGAGAACAATTCCTTATATTATTTTACGTACCATTGCACATTTTGTGTATGCACTTTATTGATAGGAAGAATTTATGAGCACATGCACTTTATATGCATTAGCACAATTGGTTTTATCATACACTATTGTATTATAAAAATAGAATTATATGCATGGTATAAGAATTCACCACTGTCAATGTGGGACGTGTATTGTGATTTTGCACATATATTTGTCATTTGCACAAATTTTAGGATCTGATGGTCCTCTGTGATATATAGAGCTACTGTTGATTTAGGCCCTATTGCCAGCATCCTAATGGCCTTTTAGGCCTTCGTTCAATACTATTTTCAAAGTACCATAGACTATTTACTGCGCCACTAGGACTTCTCTCCATTTTCACAGGCACCGTATTTCACTGCCGAACATGCACCGTATTTCACTGCCCCCGAACAGGCACTGTATTTCACTTTCTGACGAACAGGCACTGTATTTCACTGCCGCCAAACAGGCACCGTATTTCACTTTCTGACGAACAGGCACTGTATTTCACTTTCTGACGAACAGGCACTGTATTTCACTGCCCCCGAACAGGCACTGTATTTCACTTTCTGACGAACAGGCACTGTATTTCACTTTCTGACGAACAGGCACTGTATTTCACTTTCTGACGAACAGGCACTGTATTTCACTTTCTGACGAACAGGCACTGTATTTCACTGCCGCCAAACAGGCACCCTACTTGCAGGCAGTTTGCCAAAATTCAGCGACATTTTGGACCTCTCTGAATAACCCCTATAATTGCTCAGCAGACAGGTCACATTTTATAGCTATACAACAGGTTAAGAAAGACCGACCAAGGGAAGATTTCCACAAAAAAATGAATAGAGTGAAAATGAAGTGGGTATTTGATCTAGAAACACTTGCCCCAAAACAAAAGGTCTCAATTTAGACTTTGAATGGTGTCATTTTTTATATTCCTTTAGAACATTTAAATCATGGTGGTATTAAGTAATTTCCCCTATAGGATTAAGTTTTAAAATGTTTAATTCTGAGAGGGTGGTGGATACATGGAACCTGAGAGGGTGGTGGATACATGGAACTGAGAGAGTGGTGGATACATGAAAGCTGAGAGGGTGTGGATACATGGAACTGAGAGAGTGGTGGATACATGGAACCTGAGAGAGTGGTGGATACATGGAACTGAGAGGGTGGTGGATACATGGAACCTGAGAGGGTGGTGGATACATGAAAGCTGAGAGAGGTGGATACATGGAACTGAGAGGGTGGTGGATACATGGAACTGAGAGGGTGGTGGATACATGGAACTGAGAGGGTGGTGGATACATGGAACTGAGAGAGTGGTGGATACATGAAAGCTGAGAGGGTGGTGGATACATGGAACCTGAGAGGGTGGTGGATACATGGAACTGAGAGAGTGGTGGATACATGGAACCTGAGAGGGTGGTGGATACATGGAACTGAGAGAGTGGTGGATACATGGAACCTGAGAGGGTGGTGGATACATGGAACCTGAGAGGGTGGTGGATACATGGAACCTGAGAGGGTGGTGGATACATGGAACCTGAGAGGGTGGTGGATACATGGAACCTGAGAGGGTGGTGGATACATGGAACCTGAGAGGGTGGTGGATACATGGAACTGAGAGGGTGGTGGATACATGGAACTGAGAGAGTGGTGGATACATGGAACTGAGAGGGTGGTGGATACATGAAAGCTGAGAGGGTGGTGGATACATGGAACTGAGAGAGTGGTGGATACATAAAAGCTGAGAGGGTGGTGGATACATGGAACTGAGAGAGTGGTGGATACATGAAAGCTGAGAGGGTGGTGGATACATGGAACCTGAGAGGGTGGTGGATACATGGAACCTGAGAGGGTGGTGGATACATGGAACCTGAGAGAGTGGTGGATACATGGAACCTGAGAGGGTGGTGGATACATGGAACTGAGAGAGTGGTGGATACATGGAACTGAGAGAGTGGTGGATACATGGAACTGAGAGAGTGGTGGATACATGAAAGCTGAGAGGGTGGTGGATACATGGAACCTGAGAGGGTGGTGGATACATGGAACTGAGAGAGTGGTGGATACATGAAAGCTGAGAGGGTGGTGGATACATGAAAGCTGAGAGGGTGGTGGATACATGGAACTGAGAGAGTGGTGGATACATGGAACTGAGAGAGTGGTGGATACATGAAAGCTGAGAGGGTGGTGGATACATGGAACCTGAGAGGGTGGTGGATACATGGAACCTGAGAGGGTGGTGGATACATGGAACTGAGAGAGTGGTGGATACATGAAAGCTGAGAGGGTGGTGGATACATGGAACTGAGAGAGTGGTGGATACATGAAAGCTGAGAGGGTGGTGGATACATGGAACTGAGAGGGTGGTGGATACATGGAACTGAGAGGGTGGTGGATACATGGAACTGAGAGGGTGTGGATACATGGAACTGAGAGGGTGGTGGATACATGGAACTGAGAGAGTGGTGGATACATGAAAGCTGAGAGGGTGGTGGATACATGGAACCTGAGAGGGTGGTGGATACATGGAACTGAGAGAGTGGTGGATACATGAAAGCTGAGAGGGTGGTGGATACATGGAACTGAGAGAGTGGTGGATACATGGAACTGAGAGAGTGGTGGATACATGAAAGCTGAGAGGGTGGTGGATACATGGAACCTGAGAGGGTGGTGGATACATGGAACTGAGAGAGTGGTGGATACATGAAAGCTGAGAGGTGGTGGATACATGGAACTGAGAGAGTGGTGGATACATGAAAGCTGAGAGGGTGGTGGATACATGGAACCTGAGAGGGTGGTGGATACATGGAACCTGAGAGGGTGGTGGATACATGGAACCTGAGAGAGTGGTGGATACATGGAACTGAGAGAGTGGTGGATACATGAAAGCTGAGAGGGTGGTGGATACATGGAACTGAGAGAGTGGTGGATACATGGAACCTGAGAGGGTGGTGGATACATGGAACTGAGAGGGTGGTGGATACATGGAACTGAGAGGGTGGTGGATACATGGAACTGAGAGGGTGGTGGATACATGGAACTGAGAGGGTGGTGGATACATGGAACTGAGAGGGTGGTGGATACATGGAACTGAGAGGGTGGTGGATACATGGAACTGAGAGGGTGGTGGATACATGGAACAGTCTTCCAGTAGAAGTGGTAGAGGCCAAAACAGTAATTGAATTTAAGCAAGCATGGGATAGGCATAAGGTTATCCTAAACAAAAGATAAATCCAGGTAAAGTATCCATGTAATTGGGCGACTAGATGGGCCGAAAGGTTCTTATCTGACCACATTTTCTATGTTTCTAAGTCGCCTACTGATGACCGGGTCGAACTCCGGGAGACAAAAAACACACAAAAAATACACAAACACATAACTGTGGAATAATATAGAACTCCGTGCGTAAAGATACGCTGGTGGCACTCTGGGTCTTTCAAAATTAGTTATTTTATTAACAAATTCGACGTTTCAGTCTGCTAACCACAGACTTTCATCAGGAATACAAAAAGTCAATCACAAAAGAACATTTAAATAACAAAAATAATACTCACCACCGGTGTGATCCGAACCTGTCACGTTCAGCCACAATGGCGGTACCTGGCATGTGCCAAGTAGGGCCCAGGTAAGAGGAAAAGCCGCTATATGCAGAGATGCGTGACACAACGATCAGGAAAAGTAAATAAACCACAGTAGACACTGGGGACCTCTGCACGGCTAAATACCAAAGGAGCCCTATACTGATAGATCGGTCCTTAGAGTGGCCGAATCTGCACTAATAGAAAAAGGTTACCTTGTAGCCGTGCAGAGTCCTGGGAAAACACAGACACCTGAAGGAGAATATACTCAACAACTTGCAGGGCAGGACTTCAATATACTAAAGCCGTGGTCTACAGGGACACACAACATATAATACGATAAACACAGGACAGCTAGGGATATCCAGAAGAGTGGTCAATAAATAAGCCAGGGGTCAAAACCAAAGCGGGGATATAGCACCAGAGAAAATCCGTCAGCCAGGCCAGAGGGTCAATACCAGGAAGTCAATCAGAAACCTAGAACTCAGACAAGGGGAAAACACTGAAATAGAACTAGGATAGAATAACAGGGAGCTCTCAGGAACAAATCTGTGGCTGAAGTGAACCAGGATGCAAGAGCATGGTGATATGGGCCCATGGCTTTATATAGGGGAGTAATCAGCCCATAATCACCAACAGAAGCTCAACGAGCCATGAACTTAACCCCTGAGCTGCATGTCAGGGAAAGCAGCACAGGGAAACACATGGAAACACAGACATAAGGAATACAGAGGGCAGGGAGACAGGGTTGGAACGTGGGAACGTGACAGAACCCTCCCATCTCCACGCCGGAGAGACGCCGTCCACTCAGGATGACGTCACTGCACCGGTCTTTACCCCGTGACCCATCACCATAGCAATGCGATGCTAACCCCGTAAAAACATGTCCCTAACAATTAACAAAAACAGTTTAAAATAATTGAACACGAGGTCGTAACGATCTCCAAATTTCCCCCATCTTCATACTTCTATTAAGTCTGACCCTCAAAGCAAACCGGTTCACCGAATCTATAAATAATATGAATAATATATATATTTATTATATATAGGCCACAGCTAAAACTCCATACTATAACCTAACCCCACCATAATAACATAACAATTCTAATAACAAATTAAAACAATAATCCAGTGCGGAAAGAGGACTCCCCACAACCCCCACACACCTCCAAACCAACCAACCACCAAAAATCTTCCCAACTCCCAACCATCTGACCAAATTAATCCTAACTAAAAAGGAACCCCTAGCCAGCACTGCCTACAAGCCCCCACCACGAGCTCCTCACAAAACCCCCTTATGGGAGAGCTCCCCCACCAAGAAAAAACAGGGCTTGTTCAATCCCTTCCTTGAGTCCCAGGATGAACAGATCCTTGCCCACATCTGTCAGGTGAACTCCATCTGCCATAAAATAACACTCCGCCTCCTCCTCTTCAAAAGGTAGATGTCGCACCACCACACCCTCCATCCTCCTCACGAACCTTCCCATGCAGTGATTCAGCTTGATACGGCCAGCCGCACTGCCTCCTCATTCTCCGCCTGCTCCCACACCATCCTTGGCATCACCTCGGACCACACCACCACTGTCCATGGTGTCCACACCCTCAACTGCCGCAGATCTTCCTGCATCTGCTCCAGCAGCATACAAAGAGGGACCACACCCAAATCGTTCCCTCCCATGTGAACCACCAGCACATGGGGAACTTCACCGTGCCTCAGGGCACCCAAAACCGTCGGCTTAAACTCCTCCCATTGGAGTCCACGGATTCCGATCCACCGTACCCGTGTTGCCGACCCAAGCAGACCCATCTGAACTCCAGAGGATCGCACCAACGCCCTTCTTCTCGCCCCAAAAAATCAGCAAGTCACCAATAATCCACACCACTCTCGGATGATCTGCAAAAACAAAAAAACACATTACCAACATCTCCACCACACAAAATACTTTAAAAAGAAAAAATTCACCACACAAAATACTTTAAAAGAAAAACTCCCCACCAAACCACCACACATCCCACCATAACCATGACCATACCTGTAAAGAAAAGCATATAATAAACAAATACCAACTCCTTGCCTCCAAATACTCCAAACCCCCACACTCAACCCCAAACAACCAACAAATTTACAAATATAAAATAGAATAAATATATATATTCCGTATAAAAGGTATAAATCATATTTCATGTATAAATTTGATATTTTTCATCTTTCAAAATTTCTCTTTTTTTAAAAGTTGAAAACATAACATAATATAACATACAGCAAACTGTGCTCCACATTACCTCCCAGCTTTAACAGATGATTACAAAATTCATGACAGCAAACCAGGACGAACGTAAGACTTAAAAGCCCTTGAGTTCCATCCTCCCAAATCTTGAATTTCCGTTGCTGACAAACCCAACCTTGAAGCTTCCGTTGCTGCCCCAATCCGAAAAGAATGAGAACCAAATTCCCTCGGATTTCTCCCTAAACTCACCAAACCCTTCTTAAAAATAGAAATAAACTGAAATCTAGATAAAGCCGACCCGTCCGCGTGACATAAAAAGGCCACACTAGACTCCACCCTTACCTCCAAAAATTTCTTAACGTTCTCCACTGGACAAACCACACAGTTATCCACCCTGAATAAACCAACTCTACGCCCCCTACCCAACTGATCCGTCTTGGAGTTAGCAACCCAAATGACCAGATCATTAACTCCCAACCAAACCGCATCAGCTCCTAAACCACCACCTCCTTTCTTAGAATTACACACTAACTCACACACTCGAAATGCCCCAAAAAACCCTAAACAAAAAGCCGCCCTCAAAAGCAGAACCTCATAAGGTGAAGAACAAAAACTCCCAACAAAATCCCAAAGCCTCTCCAATAATTGACTCGAAACTGGATGCTTAGCGGCTGCCCTGCATCTCCCCTTCACATAACCCCGAACTGCACATCTGATCACAAAATCCTTGGTGACATCTCTTATTCCCGATACCTGAAAAAGGAAAGCCAAGGCGGCTAAAAACTGCCGAACCACTCCAGGAGATGCCCCAGACTCAAATAACCGAATGAGGTATGCTCTGAGCAGACTTTCCTCATACAAACCACCCACTGCCACGTACCTGAACCGCTCAGCCAAAGCGTCCCAATCCCTCCATACTCGCGCGAGTAGGCCTTTCAAGATGACTCAGACAAAGAACCTCTCACCCATCTTTCAAAAATTCTGAGCCTAGCTGCCAAAGACAAGGGGTGCCCACCTCCTCTGCCAACGGAGCCAGGGAACGAAACCTGCCCCACTGAAAACGAGACAAAGCATCCGCCACTGAGTTAAGGCGACCCGGGACATGCCTTGCCCTGCATAAAACATTAAACTTAAGACACAACAACGCAAATCTCTTTAGCAATTTAATGACTGGCAATGATGAAGCCGACAAAGAATTATCCGCCACCACCACCGCCATGTTGTCTGAACAGAACAGGATCCTTCTTCCCTCCAGAGCACCTCCCCACAGCTCCAAGGCCACTACTAATGGAAACAACTTCAAAAAGGCCAAATTCCGCACCAAGGAAGATGCCAACCAACTATCAGGCCAACGAGAAGCAAACCAACGTCCCCCAAAATATACCCCAAAACCAACACCTCCCGAGGCGTCCGTAAAAAATTCCAGCTCCTTCGCAAAACCTCTTTTGAAGGGAATAAGGCCACCCCATTAAACACCACCAGAAAGGATTTCCACACTTCCAAATCCTCCTTCACGGTCCTGCAAATCCTAACAAAGTGATGACCTTCCCAAACACCTCGTGTCGCCAAAGCCAATCCACGTAAAAAGACTCTTCCCATCGGAATGACCCTGCACGCAAAATTCAAGCGACCAATCAGCGACTGAAGCTCTCTCAACTGTAATTTCTTAACCGACAGGGCCCCTTCAACCTGTTTCAAAGCTTCCACCACTTTTTTCACAGGTAGACGACACTCACCCTTTATTGAATCAATCTCAATTCCCAAGAATGTGATAACCGATGCTGGACCTTCCGTTTTAACAGAGGCCAAAGGAACACCAAATCGGTGTGCCACCCACTGAAAAGACCGAAGAATGTGCAGACACTCTCCTGTCCCTTCCCTTCCCACACACAAGAAATCATCCAGATAATGAGTCAGATTATTCGACCCTGCCACTTCACGGCCCACCCATTCCAAAAATGTACTGAAACATTCAAAAAAGGAACAGGAAATGGAACAACCCATAATCAAACATAAATCCACATAAAATTCGCCTTCAAACCAAAATCCCAGAAGATGATGACACGAAGGATGAATAGGTAATAACCGAAAAGCCGACTCGACCATCAAAGCCCCCGGTCCTGCATGACGAACCAAACTGACTGCAGAATCAAATGACACGTATGACACCGAGGCCAACTCCTCACCAATATCATCATTCACCGATTCCCCCCGTGGAAAGGATAAATGATGAATCAAATGAAATTCTCCCGCCTTCCACTTCGGCACAACCCCCAAAGGGGATATCCTCAAATCCCGCACCGGAGGAGACGAGAATGGACCAGCCACCCTACCAGCCCCAATCTCCTTAAACACCTTCTCCCGAACTACCTCCGGATACACTCTAGCCGACTTCAAATTTCTTAGCTTGCCACCCCCAGGCCTTACCACAAAAGGAATCCGAAAACCAACACCAAAACCAACACGTAAAAACTCTGCATCTCTATGTCTTCCATAAAGCCTTAGCCACGGTAACATCGCATCGAGTTTCACCGGGGAAGCTCCCCTCTCCAGACCCTCCAAAAGGCAGACCTCCTTGTCTTGCCCTCTTAAAACATCTGGACAATGAATACAATCCTCCACAATTTGAACATTCGTGCTTGTATCTGCACCCTGCACCGAACTTACACTGACCTTTGTTAAACTGCCAGCACGTTCCCTTTTTAACACCAGCCGGTGGGGAACTGACTCTTCCCCCACCTGCTCCCCCTGGAAAGGGCAATGCCTTTTGTGCCCCCATCAAACGCAACCACAGCGTAATGTCCAATTGATCCCACCCCATGCCTGGGTGAGTCGCCAAACGTTGCCTAAACTGCTCATCGTATTTTCACCACGCCCAACCACCGTAAATTCGATAAGCCTCCCAAATCCCATCCACATAACAAAAAAGACCCGAACAGTGCTGTGGGCTCTTTTCCCCAACCACACTTGCCAAAATACAGAAAGCCCGGAGCTAATTCCCGAATGACTTAGGAATCCTCTGAAACCTCTTCTTCCTTTCCTCCTCTTCCTTTAAACCGTCCTTAGACGAATCATCATTTACCCCAGCCACCTCATCCAACGGAAGCAGGGAAAAAAGTTCCACATACTCCCCCCGCCATATACCTTCTTTAACCTCCTGTTTCAAATGAAACCCCAAAGGCCCAGAAAATGACACGTAGGCATTCCTCCTTGCCACATCCGCCACTCCTGTGGACTCACCGAGTGAACCCAAATCGCCACTCGGCCCATTAGAAGCCATAACTTCACCACCAAGAGCTCCACCGGCTCTCACAACTGGCCCACCTGCCCCCTTCCAAGCTTGAGCCAAATCCACACCCTGGTTCACACCCCTTGGTGAAACCGACCAAGCCTCAAAGGCCCCCTGTAAAAAACCAACATCACCACCATTTCCGTTACCTGTCGCCACACGAGATCCTCCCGAACTTCCTGGCACCTCCATCGCCACCGACTCCAAACCTCCTGCACCACCTCCACCAACTCCAGCAGCCTGGAAACCACCCACTGGCTGTGGACTCCTCTCCTGAACCATAGGAACTGTGGATGAAAAATTAACAGTGCGATGAGCCCCAGAACCTGAAGTACCAAAATCAACCACTCGCTCCCTCACATCAACCTCCAGAGCCCCATCATCTCCACCACCTGAACACCAATTTACTTTGAGCTCTTGGGTGCCCTCATCCCGCACACCATCACCCTGAGTCACACCACCGTCCACATCCCTATCCACCAACTGTCTTACCGCCGAAACATCAGTCCCTGAGACAGCCCTTGTTCCTCCTCTGGGACCCCTGGCGGAACACCGACCTCTCCTTCTCCCCGAGGAACTCCACGAACTCCGCACTCCTTCTCTCCTGGTAGAGCTCACCACACCACCCCTCTGACCGGAAGGATCCTTAGCCCCCGAAGCCGGCCTCAAGCTCCTACCTTCCACACGCCTGGAAGCGCTCACGCCAGCCTCATTTCCAACTGCGTCAACACCAGCCAACATCCGCTGGACCAACCGACCACGACCTCTCACAGCCTCCAATCTCAATCTCTCGGCCGCCGATATATCACTGGATTCACCTCCTGGATTAAACCGCACTGGAGGCCTCGAAATCCTGGCAGGCCGAGAACCCCCATCCGCCACCAACACCTCCGAAAGGCTTCTTCTGGCCCACTCCACACCACGGTACCGAGCCGCCTCCCACACTTCCTCCAGTAGTGACTCCAGCTCACCACCTTCCGCCATTTCCAAAACAATAATTTCAAGGCAAAAAGCCGAAAAAAACATTGCTTCTCTGACGCAGCACAGATTTTCACTGCTCTACCTCAGGAGAAAAAGGCGCGCAGAGCCTCTCCACACGCGCCTTAAGTACCCTCCTGTCGACTCCTCCCACACCGCTCCCGCTCAATCTCCTCACGCGCTGCAAAACCTTCTAGAAAAAATCCTCCCTGCGTCCTGGCATCAGAGGCAATTTAAGGGCCTTACGCCCTAGGTGCTTCAGGTCTTATTTAAACGTGTTTTTATAGTTCAAACATTACATGATACTGTCTATTCTGCTTCCCTAAGCAAAGCTGTGAGGCGTGGATGCTTTAGACTAGCTAAGTCTGTATTTGACCAGTACTCACACAATGAAGTTCAGCAGATAGCTTCAACTCAGCATAACTGACACGTAGAAAGATGAATCCAGTTGAAGAGTTTAATGATCAAACTGATAATCTTGTAATAGTGTACAACAATGCAGGTGAAAGACATTAGTTTTGTCCAGCAGTGAGCACAGAATGGCTGCTATATGACCAGGAAGTCCATTAGAACAAGACACTGAGCAAAAAGGGGTGGAACTAGCTGGATGCAGAAAACTAAGGAAACCCAGCAGGGATAAAATAGCTATGAAATCATAACTGTAAGCAGTAAAAGGCAGATTCAACACATAGCATTAAAATATACAAATAAATCCTAAATCATGGGGCATGACACTCCCCGTCTGAAATCTTTAGATTTCAAAATAACTAACACTATGAGCTCTATTACATTCTTCGCGCAAACGTTAACGCGTGCGCAAAAACGCATTAACACGAGTTGTAAAACCCTTTGAGCAGAATGTCATATTACAAAGTCCGCGCACAAAATGCGCGTTAACGTCTAACGCGGGTGAACCTGCACGAACCCTGCGCGAGCGGAATGTACTGCGCACGTCCTATATTTAACATTGTGAGCGCAAATGCGTTTGTGCGCTGGTGCGCGCATGGTATTACAATCTTAGCGCAAAATTTAACGCACAACGCTTGCGCGCATAATTTTAACATCTTGAAAAACTGGTGGTAACAGCAAATTGTAACAACCTGACTGTACCAAACTGCAGATTCGCAACGGAGAACGTCGATGCGCACGTTTTTTTTACTAGATCCGGCAAAAAAGGCGGCCACTACCTTGTCTTCCGTCAAAATGTACGAATATTGTGCGCAGTCCGCACAAAAATGACAGACTCGCGTCAAAATGTCCGAATGTTGAGCGCAGTCCACACAAAAATGACGGACTCACGTCAAAACGTACGAATGTTGTGCGCAGTCCGCAGAAAAATTACGGACTTGCGTTAAAAATTACATTGCGCTCACTGGTTTCTGCGCGTCGGTTTTACGAGCACAATTACCCGACGGATGAAAAAATGCACGAGGAATGTAATTCCAGCGGTGATTTTCGTGCATTAACGTTTAACGCTTCGCGCATAAAAACACGCGTTTAGTGTGCGGTTTTGCGTTAAGAATGTAATAGGGCCCTATAACTTTAAATGTCCTCCTGGAACCCAATGCGGAGACCTGAAAAACAAGAGTAAAGCATTGAATAATACAACTTTACACTTTATAGCCAGTAACTAAGTCAACAGTCTTGAAGGTAGGCCATAGTTCCAGATGCGAGGAGAAAATTTAACAAGTTAACCCATCTTCGTGCTGGAGAAGCCGCTCTAGGCAAAAACGTCCAGCAACACAATTGTAATCCAACTGGCTGTTCATTGAAAGGCTTCTTCCGAGAGCAGAAACTCTTAACTGATCTTTTCCCTTGGCAGAAGGAGCATCAGTTCGGTGATTGGCCGGAAGAAACTATGTACCACGCCTCCTTTAGTCTCCTTGACCTTCACTTTTCGGATTCTTCGATCGTCACTAGGCATAACCTGAGTGACAAGACCCATTGGCAGGAGTTGGGAATCCACAAACTTCTGAATGGCTTTGCGCTGTAGATTGACTGCGTAATTGTCCTTCTCGGTTTCAAAGATTTCTCCCTCCTGGTGCTTGGGTTTGCGCCGGCTCTTCTTCTTGAAGTAAGCATCAGTCAGGTGCTTTGAAACCTTGACATTTTACATATTGACTTTTGTGGAAGTGGGGATAACAAATTTCTGGTGAGCTCTACGCAGAGGCACCCGGTTGATAACCAGTGGTCCGGTTACCAGCAGAAGGCCACAGTGGAGCTGCTTCAGAAAAACCATCCTGGCAGAACTGGAACATTTCCCGATTCCGCGGACCAGCACTGGATTCCAGCAGGCATGGAGCGGGTTCATCTTCACAGCCTCGGTTTTCTTCTTCAAGGTGAGCTTTAAAGAGGCAAATTGAGCAGCTGCTTGCAGTAGATTGTTGGGTAGCTTTTCTCTAGGTGTACGAGAGGGTAAGGGTGCTATCCAGCCATTGGCATCATCCTGAGCGAATTCTTTATACATCGTCTTGAGAATTTCCCTATCTTCTCTTGCCAGTGCCAGTTTGTTGTCATCATTGGTAGATTTGAACACTGTGGCTCCAAAGGAGTTATCCCAGGACTGAAAGACATTTAATTTATCTTGGTCGTCATGCTGCCATGCGTTGCTGTTCAATTTCTCCTTCACTCTGTAATGGTGTGGGCAGGGTTCAAGATAGGTGCTGCGACCATTTGGCAAGATATGTGTTTTGTAGGAAGCAATCTTGGTAGGCACCTTCATTTCCCTTATACAAACATTGCCTATGATAACCCAACCTAGATCAAGGCGTTGAGCGAATGGAGTATCATGTAGACCATTAATTTGTTTCCGTACCTTATGTACTCTGAGGATATCTCTGCCCAGGAGAATTAGGATATCTGCATTCTTGTCAAGGGCTTGTATTTCATTAGCATTAGCCTTCAGATGAGGATGGTGTAGGGCAGCTTCTGGTGTAGGGATCACTTGCTTGTTAGATGGGATCTGGTTGCACTTGACCAGTGTGGGTAACGGTAATTCCAGATTGCCCCCAAGAGAGGCTACTACGAATCCGCTGGCACTTCTTCCAGAGACCTCTGTAATGCCACTACATGTACCCAAGGTATAAGGGTAGGAATCTCCTTTTATGTTGAAAAGATCAAAGAGTTCCGTTCTTGCGAGGGACCGATTGCTCTGATCGTCCAGGATGGCGTATACTTTAGCAGACTTTCCTGGGTGATCCTTGTAATACTGTAACGTTGGGAGCTTCTAGCCCTACCTGTGTGCTTGAGGGCAGCATGCCTGATGCTGCTCGCTGACCAATGCCCGGTTTAAATGGAGACAGGCAGGGAGGTGGTTGCATGAGGCGCGGCTTGAGTGGGGGGCGTGGCCTTGTGAAGGTCTTTAAAAACCCTCAGTGTATTCTCAGCAGTTGCCAGATCGTGGTTATCCATACCTGAGCTCCTTGTACCTGACTGCTATATTGAATTAACCCGTTATTGACCTCTGCTTGTTTCTGACTATTCTGCCTTCTGTTGCCCTAGACCATTTTCTTGTACTACGCCACTGCTCTGATATCGACCCGGGTATTCCATTTGACAATTCTGAACTCTGTATTCCTGATTCTGGCTCGGCTGACTACTCCCTGTGTTGTTAACCCTTTCTGTCTAGCTAGTTTACCTGGCCAATTCTAAGGACCAGACAGTTAGAGATCTTTCACGGCTACTCTGTTGGTAGCTTCTGGGCTCTGTGGAGTGTGGGGTGTTAAGTACTGCGTGGTGGGATCTGGGAACCGTGACAAATACATGTTAACTAAGCATATTTTAGCACAAGACTTGTCGCAAAACTCTTCGCCGCATATTTATTTTCCGTTAATCTGTATATTTGTGTTGTTTTTTTAATATCTTGCATTGTATTACTTTGTATTTCTGTAACTAACACTTCAATGTTCTTGAACCCAGGACATACTTGAAAACGAGAGAAATCTCAATGTATCCTTCCTGGTAAAATCCTTTATAAACAAACAAATACTGCCGTACAAGAAGAGGACACTATGGTAACTTCCTGATCTGTAGTTTCCCCGTCGTGCATTAACACAGGAGGGGAGTCTGTTGACGTTGCAGGCATGTACTGAGATGGATGTAGCACCTGCACGTGATCCACACTATCGCATTCTATGCACTTGATAGGAAATTTGCAGTCTTTGGCAAAGTGCTCGGTAGAAGCACAACATCTGAAACATACACCATATGTCTTTAAGTGCTCCTTGCGCTCTTGGAGTGGTTTCTTTCTGAAGCCGATGCACTTTTTGAGGGGATGTGGCTTCTTATGAATAGGACAAAGGCGGTTAGGATTCTCAATCTTTTCACCTTGTTTGCACTCGTCAGGAATTGAGGTAGGAGGGGGAGGACATTAGTCTTCTTCACTGATACTGGACCGCTGCTGCCTCTGTGATTAAAGTGTGAGCTGTCGGACATCTGAGGAAGGAAGCCTGAAGCGTGGAACTCGTAGGAAAAACTGGGGTCATTCTTTGTTTCTGCAATGTCTCTTATGAACTCACAAAAGTAGGAGAAAGGTGGAAAGGAGATTTGGTTCACTCTTTTATACTTTGCCCCAAGTGCAGTCCATTTTTCCTGGATATTGTATGGCAGCTTGAAAACCATTGGGTTTACCCCACGGGCAGTGTTCAGATAGCTGGGGCCAGGTAGGAAAGTGTCTGTCTTGGCCAGCTGCAGCTCCCAGAGAAGATCACTGCGTTCCAAGTATTTCTGATTGTCCTTGCCAGAAATCTTTGGGAAACAGTGCAGGCGATTCAACAGAGCGTTCTCTATGGCTTCAGGGCTGCCGTAGCTTTGATCAAGTCTTTGCCAAGGCCCGACATATAATTATTAATGTGGACAACTCTGAGTCTCTTGACACGTTCTGTACACTGTGGACCAAGCCATCTGATCAGCAGGTCCAGTTCCTCAGCAGGAGTAATGCCAAAATCACTAATTGCAGTTCTGAAGTCACCGTTCCAGCTTCTGTAGTTTTCAGGCTGGTCATCAAAGTTTGAAAGGCTTGTTTTGGTGAGTTCACGGCGAGCCATGTATCTAGCAAACTCAGTCATGTCTGTTTTCTCGGACTTTGGGCAGGGAAATGAAGTTTGAAAGGCGTTTGTAGTATTCTGATTAAGTGACATAGGGTAGTATGCGGTTGCATCTGTATTTAGCCCTGGAGTCGGTTTAACGTCCATAGACTCAGGCAGGCATGGTTTTATAGCTGAATGGTTGCTAGGATTTTGATGAATTGCTGGAGGGTAGAATTGCGTCTGAGAGTTAATGCATTGGGATTGCTGTTGCACTAGGGCGTGTGAAGAAAGCTCAAGGTCATTAGCTAGTAGAGTATTGTACTGACCTTGGATGCAGGGTACTGCTAAAGAGCCCTTTCCCTATCTTGGAAGGTTGTCACAACTGTCAGGAACATTTGATGTTATGAGAGATTCACTGTTTTGTTTTAGTACATTTTCTCTGGTGCGCTTAACGGAATCTTCTGTATCCACGTTGCATAAGCTGATGCTGTCTCTTTCACTTCCCCCGGCAGCTTGTTCTAGGATCCTCAGTGTTGCACGGCTGTGGCATGCTCACACTGTTTCTCTAGGCTTCTATTTCCACTCTTTTGCGAGCTTCTTCCATTTCCATTTCTGCTTTTTTGCTAGCGGCGTCCATTTCCATTTCGGCTTTTCTTTTTGCAAAGGCCATCTGTATTTTGTCAGTCTCTGCTTTTACCCGGGCTTGGATAAGCTGCAGACTAACAGATGAACTCTTTGAGTATTGCGAGGATTTTGACCTTGAGAGACATGAGCTATTTGAATGCTTGCTAGACACTGAAATGCAAGAAGCAGTCTCTTGGAGCTGGACAATTTTCTCTTCCGCCTTTACTCTGGCCTGATGTACTAAATTGTCTCTTTCTGAATTAAGACACTTTAATTCATCTATTTCTTCTAAAGACTGTTTAGAATTTATCTTCTCTAAATTAGAGACATAAATGTGACAGTGGACAAGATATTGAGCATGAGCTGTAGTGAGATGTCCTAAAACTCCTTTTAGTAAAGATGCGTCCCAAACCGGGTGTGTGATGGTGAAGATATAACTCATCACCTGTTCCCAAAGCCATGACATTTGCTGTGATTTCTCATAGTTTATGTCCATAAGTGTTTCAGTAATCTTCCATGTAGGTTTTCTATTGCGTTTGCTTCTGATTGTATTTATATTCATTACTTCCACATCTGAAACAAGCTGCCTTTCATGTGATGTTAGAGGGCTTCTTCTGTCTGCCATGCTTACACAGATGAGAAGAATAAGTAGAGCGCAGCAGGCACTGTGGCAAAATTTACACAGGCCCACACGCTGCAGCTGGAGGCAGGCTCTGTCTGTGGGATGAAGCAGTATCTGTTCTCTGGTTACTGAAGGCTGTTTACTTGTGCTGTAAGCTGGTGTAATAGCCTTTTGCTGCTGTTAATGTCTTTTTACTAACAGCAGTAATGCTGGACAGTAACTGCCTTTTTACTATTCTGCTTCCCTAAGCAAAGCTGTGAGGCGTGGATGCTTTAGACTAGCCCAGTCTGTATTTGACCAGTACTCACACAATGAAGTTCGGCAGATAGCTTCAACTCAGCAAAACTGACACGTAGAAAGATCAATCCAGTTGAAGAGTTTAATGATCAGACTGACAATCTTGTAATAGTGTACAGCAATGCAGGTAAAAAGACATTAGTTTTGTCCAGCAGTGAGCACAGAAGGGCTGCTATGTAACCAGGAAGTCCCTAGACCAAAACACTGAGCAAAAGGGGTGGATCTAGTTGGATGCAGCAAGCTAAGGAACCCCAGCAGGGACAAAATAGCTATGAAATCAATAGCATGTAAGCAGCAAAGGCAGATTCAACACAAAACAGAAAAATATACAATAAATCCTAAACCATGGGGCATGACACTGTCTTTTTCTTTTTGCTTGTCTCGTCCTTTTGGGATATTTCCCACAGAGTACCATTGAAATGGACCGAAACCTCTAGTGAATCCTCCCCTAATAACAAGGATTAAGCTTCTAATCTTATTCTTTTTAAAATGTAGATTATAAAATCCTTGCTTAATAATTCAATCACAATAGCTCTTCCATTTTAATATATATATGTGTATATAATGCAACAATATTTTTAGGATAAATTAATATCCTTTAGGGATGTGCGTTTCGATTCGGGCCGATTCATCTTTTTCAAGAATTGGACCGATTCGTGGCTTCGGATTCGACCGATTTTCCGAATCGGATCGGATCCGATAAACGTCCCATATGAAAACATTTTTGATCCGTAACTAATTTTTTCGTGTTTTCGTATGGACGTGAAATGTGTAAAATCGCAAGTCATTTTCGTTCCATTCGTGATTTCGGTTCCATTTCGGTCATTTCGGACATCGTATTTTTTGGTTCCATTGCTGATTCCGTAATTCTGTATCGTTTCCAATGATTCAATATTTCTGTCGATACAATAATCCTGTCGATATGATAATCCTGTCGATTCTATCGTTTTTTTATTAAATAAAGATCCTTTTTTCTTATGAAAATGCATTGCACAACTTTATTTAATCATATTAAAATGGTATGAAAGGAACAGCAATGAACAAAATGCTTTAAAAAACGCAAAAATAAAATACTGACCCAAGTGGTCTGACTTTAAAGAAAATAACAGAACAAAAGGTTTTAAAACGGAATAAAAGCTGAACAAAATTATCAGAAACGAAAAAAACAAAAACAAAATGATTTAAAATGAAACAAAAATGCAGCATTGAATCCGCACACTGTAGGGAAGCGCCTCTTTGTGTGGTATAATTAATGCAGCATATGAATACGCACACACTGCGGGTAACAAGCGCCTCTCTGTGTGGTATTATTAATGCAGCATATGAATACGCACGCTGCGGGGAACAAGCGCCTCTCTGCGCAGTATAATTAATGCAGCATATGAATACATACGTTTTGCTGCGAACAAGTGCCTCTCTGCGCGGTATAATTAATGCAGCATATGACTACGCACACTGCGGGGAACAAGCGCCTCTCTGCGTGGTATAATTAATGCAGCATATGAATCCACACACTGCGGGGGAACAAGCGCCTCCCTGTGGTATAATTAATGCAGCATATGAATACGCACACTGCGAGGAACAAGCGCGTCTCCGCGCGGTATAATTAATGCAGCATATGAATATGCACACTGCGGGGAAGCACCTCTCTGCGCAGTATAATTAATGTATACGTCTGTGTTATATGTATATGTATCCTGTCTGTATATTATGACTTTCAATAATTTACAAGGTGTAAAGTGTTTTTTTTTCACATTTTAACACGCGTGCGTTTACGGTTATATTTTGTATGAGTTGCGCTTGTTAAAAAAATTAGAGATGGGGGACTTGTTACATACATTTTTTTGGGTAGAAAATTACCCGATATTTAACAAACGCAACCCATACAAAAATCGTTAGTGCAGCATCATTGTTCACATTATAATTGAAATGAGAACAATATTGCTGCATTAGCAAAACAAAAAAAAACTACTTTTTTTTTAAATTTATTTATTTTTTAATATTTGTTTTTATTTAACTTTTTATTTTTTACATTTTTTCTTAACTTTTAACATGGTCATGTTTGGTATGATTGGAAAGGCCATGCTCTGGCCGATCCAACGATAACATTCACCCCTAACTGCCACGGATCGGGAGATAGGGGGTTCATTAGAACCCCCTATCTCCTCCATGGCAACTAGGGGTTAACTCCAGAACTAACTCTATCCGACGTCCCGGAAAAGCAAACTCAGTATGCTTAAGATTTTAACGGACGGAAGACTTACTCTGGATATCCAGAGTAAATCTTCCGTCCCTTTAACACCTAAGCCTACTGAGTTTTAAGGATCAGCACGCTGGATAGCACCAGGATGGTGTTATCCTGCGTGCTGATCCTTAAAATTCAGTATGCTTAAGTTTTTAACGGACTGACTTACTCTATTCAAAGTCCCGATGTGAAACATCGGGACTTTGGATAGATTTCGACTATCCGAAGTGAAAAAAAAAATAGTCGAAATCTATCCAAAGTCCTGATGTTTTACGCCAGTCGTCAGGGGGGAGATCCCAGGACCTTGGCCGCCAGCTCTGGGAGAGGATCGTGATCGGGTGCCGTTCGGCGCCAAATCACGATCTGGCCCCCAAAGGGTTAAAGCCAGCCACTGTTTGGACGGGCAGGCTGTGCCCTTCCAAACGATGCCTGCCTTTGACCACTGCCACCAGCCGAATAGGGAGGGAGGTCCAAAGGAAATAGATGTCATCACACTAGCGCAATGACATCTATTGTCGCCGCCGGGGTCACAGAGTGCCGGGCTTACATCCAAGATGTCAGCCCGCACCGGGGGGCGCAGCAATCAGCCGGAATCCCAGCTGATTGTTGCCTCCTGTGCTAGGACACGCTCAGCGCGTCTATAGCACAGGAGAACCACTTGGCTGGACCCGCTGAGCGTGTCCTTAGCAGCCAAGTGGTTAACATTTTTCATTTTAGAGGTACATTTTTGCCACTGTTTTTTGGGAGATGCCCTTCTCCCTCTTTAGAGGTACCCAGGACCTCGTTATCAATATTAGACTCAATGGATAAATAATTTGCTGACACTGCAGAGGCAGAAACAGGTGTTCTAATGGTATGAGTGTTTAAAACCCTCATCATAGTGGACTCAAGATTGTATGAAAAATTAGTAAGAGCTGCCATAAAAGCTTCCGCTGAGTTAGTGGGGCTGACATTGAGCTGGCTCACTCCCTGGCTGGGGTAGTGAGAGGAAGATTTGGGGTTTGGGCCATTCTACAGGCCTATCGGGAGCGAGTACTCAAGTGTTATAGCGACTGGGAACCTCCTTGCGCTGTCCGGAGCCTCTGAGGTAACCTGACGCTCCACGCATGCGCGAGGCAGGCACTCGCGAGCCCCTCCTCAAACTATGTAATGGCGTGAAAGCCGCGCCTGCAAGCAGAGCGGTCTGTGGGGAAATCCCTGAGTCGCAGAGAAAGCTCCGCTGCAGGGATACCCCCAGTGTCCTGACTAACCGGCAAAACAATGCTGCAAATGACCCTAAAAGCAGTATAATTAAGCCTTTAGGGAAGTTCCAAAACTGGAGAAACATAACTATATAAACGGCACACAATGTGAACTAATAACTAATTACATATACCTAATACATGAGGTATAGTAAAAGCAATAACTGTTTATGTGCCTAAAACACCTAATAAACAGTTTTAATAAACAGTTTAAAGATTTTTGTATTGCTGCTGCTAATACTTATCTTTCATCGGCGAGCAGCAAAGAAAAGAGGCTTTGGAGAAGGTTACCTCAAGATATATACAGGCGGCTGCTCGCTGATTGGCCGGTGCGACGCAAGAGTTAATGCTATTGGACTGTTTATTGTCTGTTAAGAATTAAACTTTTTTTATGTCAAAATACTTTATTTGTTTGTATTTTGTCAAAAGTCTTGGAAAAATGCGTCTACACACAATTACGTGATTATTATCAATATTGGAACTACTTAACCCTGGATCAATCCGGCTTTCGTCCAAATCACTCAACTACAACTGCCCTTTTAAAAGTCTGCAATGATATCCAAGCTGGGATGGAACAAGGAAACCTAACTGGAGCATCTTCCTTGATTTTGCCAAGGCCTTTGACACGGTAGACCATGGCATCTTGTTAAAAAAACTTAAAAACTCTGGCATTGGTGATCGCACGTTAACCTGGTTTCAATCATATGTATCCGACCGATCACAATATGTGTCAATTTCTGGCAGCTCCTCCCTCCCCCTCCCAGTCACTTGCGGTGTACCCCAAGGCTCAATACTAGGCCCCCTGCTATTCACAATATTCATAAATGATCTGCCCAACGTCTGCAAAGCCTCAACTGTACAAATGTACGCAGACGACACTGTGATCTATACCAGCAAACCAGATCTCCGGCAGCTGGAGGCCGCGCTGCAAGAACAATTCACAGAGGTAGAAAAGTGGATCAAACACAACAAACTTTTTTTAAACAGAAAGTGGATACACAATGGAGGTGCTTAATAATAAATGAGTGGTTATGTTTGTGTTGTGCAGCCAACCAGGGTTTAAACACAGAACCTCGACAGAAATGTGTAAATGTACAGTAAGGGGAAGGGGGTGGGTCCTAGTGGCGCAATCTCTTTTGAGGGTGTTCAATTGGGGTCTCGAGGCATATGATACAAATTGTGCCTACATAAACGAAGGTAAAAGCGTTGTTCCCAGTTGGGAAGTGCACGGTCAAAAAGACCACTAGGTGCAAGCGTGAGAGGTGTAGAAGTAATTGCGTACACTTCAGAAAAAAACACAGTTGAAGTCAAATGCAAGTAAAGTGCATACAAAGTCACATAAAGTGCAAATGCAAATATAAGTGCATAAACTTTCACATGCACTTTAAACACATTTTATGCACTTATATTTGCATTATATTTGCGTTTTTTTCTGAAGTGTACGCAATTACTTCTACACCTCTCACGCTTGCACCTAGTGGTCTTTTTGACCGTGCACTTCCCAACTGGGAACAACGCTTTTACCTTCGTTTATGTAGGCACAATTTGTATCATATGCCTCGAAACTTTTTTTAAATACTGACAAAACTGTAACGATGCTCTTTGGAACAAAACCTAAACTACACAAATTGCAAACACCCCATCTATGTGTTGGGACAAAATCAAATGGCATGCTGACCACAGTCACTTCTCTCAAATATCTAGGTATGTGGTTACACCCAAATCTATCTTTTGGCCCCACATCGAAAAAACTCTCATCTAAACTTTACCCCAAACTAGGTGCCCTGTACAGAAACAAATCCTGCCTGAGCCCCGCGGTAAGAAAGCAGATTGTACAGCAAATGCTTATGCCGGCTATTGATTACGGAGATGTAATGTATGCAGCCGCCCCGCAAACACACCTTCATAAACTTACTACATTGTATAACTCATTCTGTCGCTTTGTGCTACAATGTAACTACATGACCCACCATTGTGACATGTTAAAAGAGCTAAACTGGCCATCGCTGGAATCCAGACGCACCCTTCACCTTTCCAGCCTGGTGTTTAAGAGCATTTCTAGGAAGCTGCCACCCTACCTGAATAGACTGCTTCCCCCAGCAGCTCCCTCATCCTATAACCTCCGATCCAGGACCAGCACCTTACTTGCAATACCACAATACAAAAAGACAGTGGCTCGGTCCTCATTTTCCTACAGAGCGCCACAATTATGGAATAACCTCCCAGACACCATCAAATCTTCCCCCAGTCTTAAGTCACTCAAGAGCTCCTTACTAACATACCTCAATACAGAATGCACCTGTAAACATGTAACATAGTGACTATATACAGAATGCGCCTGTAAACATGTAACACAGTGACTATATACAGAATGCACCTGTAAACATGTAACCTAGTGACTATATACAGAATGCACCTGTAAACATGTAACACAGTGACTATATACAGAATGCGCCTGTAAACATGTAACACAGTGACTATATACAGAATGCACCTGTAAACATGTAACCTAGTGACTATATACAGAATGCACCTGTAAACATGTAACACAGTGACTATATACAGAATGCACCTGTAAACATGTAACACAGTGACTATATACAGAATGCACCTGTAAACATGTAACACAGTGACTATATACAGAATGCACCTGTAAACATGTAACACAGTGACTATATACAGAATGCGCCTGTAAACATGTAACACAGTGACTATATACAGAATGCACCTGTAAACATGTAACACAGTGACTATATACAGAATGCGCCTGTAAACATGTAACACAGTGACTATATACAGAATGCACCTGTAAACATGTAACATAGTGACTATATACAGAATGCACCTGTAAACATGTAACATAGTGACTATATACAGAATGCACCTGTAAACATGTAACACAGTGACTATATACAGAATGTGTCTGTAAACATGTAACACAGTGACTATATACAGAATGCGCCTGTAAACATGTAACACAGTGACTATATACAGAATGCGCCTGTAAACATGTAACATAGTGACTATATACAGAATGCACCTGTAAACATGTAACACAGTGACTATATACAGAATGCACCTGTAAACATGTAACATAGTGACTATATACAGAATGCACCTGTAAACATGTAACACAGTGACTATATACAGAATGCACCTGTAAACATGTAACACAGTGACTATATACAGAATGCACCTGTAAACATGTAACACAGTGACTATATACAGAATGCACCTGTAAACATGTAACACAGTGACTATATACAGAATGCACCTGTAAACATGTAACCTAGTGACTATATTTCCTACATATTTTTTCTGTTAATCTGTATATTTGTGTTGTTTTTAATATCTTGCATTGTATTACTTTGTATTTCTGTAACTGTAACACTTCAATGTTCTTGAACCCAGGACATACTTGAAAACGAGAGAAATCTCAATGTATCCTTCCTGGTAAAATCCTTTATAAATAAATTTGTTCTTTGCTGCTATCGTGAAGTAAAGAATAGCATGATATGAAGCCTCCGTGTCTTGTGGGATAATTAGGTTTCTCAATCCCGTATGAGGACTGGTTCTACGCTACATCCTCCTCGGTGTATAAATATTCTAGAAGCACAGGTGTACAGGTGGAATCTTACGCCGGCGCGTTTAGCGCATTTTTTTGGAGCCTCTGATTTGTGCTGGCGATGTCATTCGCCTAAGGGGTCTCTCCTTCATACATTTTGGACGTGTCCTAAACTGACCCCTTACTGGAGAGCTATTAGTCGCTTGATTAATGTATGCACGTCTTTGATTATTCCCTTTAATACTGAAATTTACATCTTGCACCTTATTCCCACTAACACGCCTTTATCTCTCGGAGGTTTCATATCGGCAATTTTAGCTGCCGCCAAATCCGTTTTGGCCAGTCACTGGAACTCCGCTCTTACTCCCACGTTATCTGAGGTGTTGTGTAAATTGGATGGGATTTGTAAATATCAAGAAATGTTTTCTGAAGTACATGATTTGCTGCGGCTTTACCAAGATGGGTGGTCGGGATGGGTATCCTTCAGATCCTCTGGTGTGGTTATTCATAATGTGAGTTGACGGTGATTTTCTCACCCTTTTTTTTTGTAAAAATGTACCGCTGTCTTTGGAGTCTAATCCTATATGATATTGTAAAATCTCTGCGATTATGGGTCCTGCGTGACCCTAGAAGTCTGTTATTATTGTGTTGCATTTGGTACTTTAATACAGTTGTGTTCAAAATTATTCAACCCCCACTGAAATTGAATGTTTTGGCCAGTTTGACATTGATTTTTTTTTTCTTTAAACATGTTTTTATTTATCTCGGATCAATTTACAGAAGAATACACAGAAATACATCTTATTATACATTTTTAGCATACATTCAACTAGTACAAATATATGGCATCCAGTAGTTAATGAAGAAGATATTGTACAACTCCTATTAGAATCAAAGAAGACAATTCCCAAGAATAAGCGGGTGGATTAAACGCGGGCTTCCACCGGGTCCGAGTGGGAGGTAGCCAGGAAACGGGATAAGGAGCGGTCTGGGGGATCTTGAGGGATGGGTGGGATACCCCGCAGCATCTGTAGCGAGTACCAAGGGGTGCAGTAAAAAGTATGGCGTAGGGAGTCCTTAATTTCGCATGGCAAGGTACGAATAAAGGGGGTCCAATTAGTAAAGAAGGACTGAGTCTTCTTTTCCTGCTGCATTGCTGCCTCGATCCAGTCCGCCAAAAATATGGCGTAGATTCTATCATAAACCATGCGAAAGGAAGGAGGGGTAGCGGAAATCCATTGCGACAAGATCGCTTTTTTGCCCGTTGCAGCTAATATGGTTAGCCAAAATCGATGGCTCTTACCAAAAGGTCTGGGGGTGAGAGGGGTCGGTCGATTAAAGATGGCCCATTCCGGGGTGAACGGAATTTCTAGATGAAGAACCTGTGAACCAAATCGTCGTATTGTATCCCAGAACAGTTGGATAAAGGGACATGACCATAAGCAATGCTGTAAGTCAGCGTGTGCACCTTGACATTTTAAACAATTTGCGTTAGGCGACAGTCCCGCGCGAGCCATTCTGTCGGGCGCCATATACGCTCGATGGAGTATTCTATAAAACATGTCCCAGTAGTTAGCTGAAGGTAGAGAGTGCCTAGATAGTAAGGTGGCCTCAATCAAGTCTGGCGTGGAAAGCTCGGGAAAAATTGTGGTCCATCTAGTCATAGCCGCCCAAGGGAGTTTGGTAGGTAGCGAAGATTGCAAAAGTACGTATATAGTAGAGGTAGAAGGAGGGGTCAGAGGGCGGGCAAACAGGAGCGTGTCGAGCGAATTGGCTGGGTCATTAGGTGATAACGTGTTCAATTGGGTAAGGAGAAATTGTCTTAATTGCAGGTAATATACCGGGTGTATGTCCAAGGGTGCAATTAGGTCTTTTAGGGTCATATAGGAATACGGCAAGCACAACGCTCCATCGATGTAATGGTGCAGATGGGTGAAACCGCGGTGAGCCAGAGTGTGAAAGATCGGGGCAGGGGAGGCATTTTGAAAATGCGGGTTGTGAAGAATATGTGACCACAACGTTGTTTGCCAAGCGAGCTGAAGGCGCCTGCGAACCTTGACCCAGGCCAATTTAGTGGAGGTCAGTAATGGGTTAGAACGTAGACTAGGGGGGATAGTGGGTGAGCTTTGATGGAGGAACGCTGTTAAGGAAGAGGAGGGAAGCAACGCCTGCTCAACCTGCAAGGGCACGAAGTGTGAAGTACCATTCAGCCAGTCAGCTGCATAACGGTATAAGGCCGCTAAGTTATAGTCAAGTGCATTTGGAAAATTAATACCTCCTCTAACTAATGACTGCTGAAGTGCAGAGAGTGGGATCCTTGCTCGTTTACCTTGCCAAATGAATGTTGCATATAGTTTGTGTAGTATGCGGAGGTCTGTAGGTTTTAACAGTAGGGGTAAGACCTGTAAGGGATAAAGCAATTTAGGGAATAAGGTCATTTTAATAAGTGTGGCCCTTCCTAGATAGGACAAAGGGAGCGAACTCCATGCTTCCAGGAGTAACTTAGTTTGAGTGAGGTGGGGGTCAATATTGAGGGTGTATAATTGAGTAAGGTCCGCCGGCAGGACGATCCCCAGGTATTTTATGAAAGGTGTAGGGGCCCAGGAGAAGGGGAAGTGTCTGAGCCATGCCCCTTGCGGCTTTGGCCCCAGGGGCAGGGCGACCGATTTAATATAATTGAGTTGGAAACCCGAGGCTGTGTGGAATGAGTCAAATAATGTCAGTAGTGGTGGAATAGCAGACGCTGGGTTTGAAAGAAACAATAGCAGATCGTCCGCAAACGCCACCACTTTTAGTGTCACCAGGGAGGACAAACGAATACCCGTGATAGCCGGGCACGTCTCTATAATACGAAGGAGGGGTTCCAAGGCAAAGGTTAAATAGTAATGGCGATAAGGGACACCCTTGTCTGGTTCCTCTCTCTAGTACAAAGGGGGCGGAATTAAGTCCATTCACTGTGATTACTGTGGAGGGGTTGTGGTAAAGCGCGCAAAATAGGGCCAGGAATACCCTTCCAAAATGGTGGAACTTAATAAATCTCTCTAAATAGGCCCAGGATATCCTGTCGAATGCTTTATCGGCGTCGCAGCTCAATAGAAGATTTGAGGCATGCGGAGTAAGGGAGGAGGACCATATGGCCGCTATAGCCTTGCGTATGTTTGTGGTGGAGTGTCGGCCCGCAAGGAAACCCGTTTGTTGGGGTCCCACAAGACGAGCCAGGGGCTTCTGTAGGCGGCCGGCCATGATGGTGGATAGTAGTTTAAGATCAGTATTTAACAGCGCAATAGGCCGATAGGAGGTGACCAGGGTAGGGTCTTTTCCAGGCTTAGGGATAACCACCACCCTGGCCTCGTTAAAAGTCGGAGGAGGTTCCTCCCCTTGTAAAATATTATTATAAAGTGAGACCAAGTGTGGGACCACCGCACCCGAAAGGAGCTTGTAATATTCTGCCCCAAATCCATCTGGTCCCGGCGTTTTCCCATTTTTGAGCAGAGTTATCGCTTTTTGGACTTCAGTATGCAAAATTGGCGCCGAAAGGGCATCCCTGTCAGTTGGGGACATTTTTGGAATTTGCGCTGTATGAAAAATATTCAGTTGCGTTGTACAATCGTCAGGGCCCGCCTTGTAGAAGTCCGCGAAATATTGTCGGAAATACCCAGCAATAGCTACTGGGTCAGTAAGTAAGGTACCATCCGTGGTCTTAAATTGGGAGATAAAGGGTCTTGTCTGGGTCTGGGAGCGTACCAGGTTGGCCAGAAGGCGACCCTGTTTATTACAAAAACGATAGAACCGGGATTTCTGATGCTGCCAGGAGCGCTGCGCTTGAGTGGTAGCTAGTGTGTCGTATCTGGATTTATCTTGTTTGTACGTCTGCAATGTGTCAGACGTTGGGTCAGTTAAATAAGCTCTATAACTCCTGAACAAATCTGAATGCGCCTTAGTAAGATGCAGGGAGTCCCGTTTCCGTTTCCGGACCGTGAACTCCATGATCTGTCCTCGAAGCACTGCTTTTGACGCAGACCAAAACAAATTGACATCCTCTACATGTTCAATGTTGTCGCCAGTGTAGTTGTGCCAGGCTAGCTCAACATGTGATGTGAATGTACCGGACGTCATAAGATGGGAAGGGAAGCGCCAGTTGCGGGAATATGACTGTGGGGTTCCCATTTTCAGCTCTAGTGAAACCGGGGCGTGGTCTGTGAGCGTTATCGGGCCAATCTCAGTGTGTAATGCGCGAAAAGTTAGAGAGCTCGAAATCAAAAAGAGGTCTAGGCGTGAAAATGATTGGTGGGGGTCAGAATAAAACGTAAAGTCCCTGCCCGTTGGGTTGTGCATGCGCCAGACGTCAACCAAGTCGAAATGGGTCATAAGGTATGTTGGACCTGTGGGTTGCAAGCGTCCTCTAGGCATCACACGGCTCGGGGCTCGGTCAAGTATCGAATCTGGTACGTCGTTAAAGTCCCCTCCCACTATTCTGCAAGTTGAATCGTGGAAGTGGAGTAACGGGAGCAGCGTTTTATAGAATGGTAAGTTAGGGCCATTGGGGGCATAAATATTGAGTAGTTGGAATGGTTCCTGGCCAATATTAAGCGTGAGGAGGGAGTACCTGCCGTCTGGATCGTTAACCGCTATCATATCAGAGTATGGTAGTCTCTTGTGTAAAAGAATTGCAGTACCTCTGGATTTTTGAGAGTAAACCGCGGACGTTTGGTATCCCACCCAAGGGGCCCGCAGCGCCTGGTCCGACTTAGTCCAGTGAGTTTCCTGGAGGAAAACAACATCCGGGTCTAATCTTTTTAAATGTTGGATTACTTTCTTACGTTTAATCGGTGAATTAAGACCCTCCACATTCCAGGACACTACTCTAAAAGAATTGCGTGTGAAGATTTGAGGTTCAACAGAGGATGGGAGTTCAGTACTAGTGGCGTGTGTCATGGAGGATGCCATAATTGAGTTTGGAAGGGTGTGAAGTATGAAGCAACAATAACGGGGTTTAGGGGCCGTCCCAGCAGCGGACCCCGTACCGTGAGTACAAAATAAGATGTTTGTACCTGTTGGTGTATCAGAATTATGGCGATCCGAGACATTTTAACTATGAACAACCTAAAAGAAACAAAGAAATATCTACACCTGCAAAAAAGTAGGTTAACCAGAGATTGAACAGGAGAGAAAAACAGTGTATAACCCCCACTCCAATCGGGGTCCCGCAGAGAAAACTGAAACCCATTCCAGCGTCTGCGTCTCCGGGCAATGGGGTCGACTGACCAGCGTAACGTAAAACAAAATGTCTGAACAATAATGAAGATGCAGAAATGGCACAAACTGTGGAAAAGTATGGAGCCAGACTGGTGTTGATTCGCTCCCAACCGCGGGTCCGTCACACCCATCGTGACCCTGTCCAACGTCTGCTTCCTTGAGTGGTGAGCTTGTCTGCAAAACATCGGGAGAGACAGAAAATCACCACAAGAACATAGTAAAGAAAAATGCTGAGCAACATTAACGGATTTCGATTGTTACAGCCCTCATGGAGAAGGCGTGGAACGATGGCGCCGCGGAGGATCTGAGTCGTCTCCAACAATTGCTGAGGCGCTGGACGGTGTATCATAGAATGTAACCTGTCCGTGAAGGTGCACCCGAAGACGCGCAGGATATTGGAGGGTGAATCTGATGTTGGCCGCCGCCAACTTTGTACAGATAGGAGCAAACGCTCTGCGGTGGGCAGCTAAGGATGCTGAAAAGTCCTGGAAAAGACGTAATGTAGTTCCTTGATAGTCCAGGGAGCCGGCCTTTCTGTATGCCTGTAGCATGGTGATTTTATCTCTGAAGTTGAGTAGCTTGAATATGACCATACGAGGGCGGTTTAGCGATGGGGAGAGATCAGGCCCCAGCCTGTGAACTCGTTCTACTATCAGGGGTACATTGTCAGTGATGCCCAAGGCTGCCGGAAGCCAAGTGCTAACAAAGTGTTGAAGTTGTGGGCCCTTCACGGTCTCGGGGAGCCCCACAATGCGCAAGTTGTTTCTGCGGCTTCTGTTCTCCAAATCATCAATTTTTTCCAGTAAGGTGGAGAGCAAGGAGTCGTGAGATTCCACGGTTGTTTGAAGAGGAGTGAGCCCATCCTCCAATGAGGACACTCTGTCTTCCACCTCCGTTAAACGTTGGGCTTGAGAGGTAAGTTGGGAAAGCGCTAGTTCAAGGGATGTTGAGAGACGGCCCAGTTTTTCATCTAGTAGTGGCGAAAGCATTGCTGTAAACTCAGCCATTTGAGCGGTGGTAGTAGGTGTCGATGTGATAGCCAATTGTGGACTAGACGGAGCGCTTCCAAGATCCGAGGTTGACCGAGTTGGAGACCTGGTCTGTGCGGGGGCACCCTTTCCCTGTCCCTTGGTCATTTGACGTTTAGAGGATTTAGATGTGGAAGCAATAAATTTGTCCATGGTGGAAGGTATTATCGGAGATTAGGTCCAGAACAAAAATTGTGATACCGTGGCAGTTTGCGTGTACATTCCTGGGAAAATTTTGGTATATTTCAGGGGTAGCGTGGGGTCTCCTGATCTTATGTTCGAGTGCTCGCAGCGCGTTCCCCGAACCGCTGAAAAAGCGACATGTAAAAGATAGTGGGCCTAGTGTGGTCCACCAAAAAAAATTATGAAGCAGAGAAATTGAAAGCTACGGCCATCCGTGAGGGATTGCGGGGGGGGGGGGTGATAGTGGGTCCAGTGGGAGGCACCGAAGAGGGAAAAAAGAAGAAACTTTCTCAACGCATATAAGAGCAAGTAATCAGGTATGGCTGGCGAGTTCACCGAAAAACCAAAAAAGTTGTCGTTTGTTTTTGAACAGTGAAGGATTAAAGGTAGTGGCCTCGTGTGCTGCAAAAATTGAGTGGGTAGTGGTCCCAGCGGGGCTCACCAGAAAAATTAAAAGATATAGGGAAAGAGGAAAAAAATTGATTTGCGGTCCTCTCTGAGCCTGTGTGGGTGCAGGTGAAGGATTGTGCGCTCTCCTGTTCAATGCTGTCGGAGCACGTGTAGGGGAAGAATTTTTGGCCCGGAACCAATATGGAGCCTTCCGCGCGCTTTAGAAGCGAAGGCAGCATCCACAGGAAGCGGCCGCCAGGAAGGCCGCGTGCGTAGCGCCAGGCCAGCAGGTCTCAGTGCGGGGTGAGTGGTGGGATGCCCCAGCGCCTGGGAAGTCACTCAGTGGGGAGCAGGAGAAATCGTCACCCACCTCGATGTCTGTGGCGGCGATCCGCTCAATCGCAACAGCGGGCTCCGGTCCGGGCCCAGTAAAGGTCGTGCCCCCGCAACGGCTTGCGGGCATGGAACGGCCAAATTCCGGCCTATGGACCTCCGGGGATGATGAGGGGGATTGTCGGGTGATCCTCAGCGCCGCGTCAGGCTCGGATGCCTCGGATGATTGCCGATGGAAGCCCTCGAGTGCGGAGCTCAATTAAGATGCGGCCATCACATAGGCCCGCCTCCCGGAAGTCCTTGACATTGATTGAGGTTCTCAATCGGATTTAAGTCAGGTGATTGCGATGGCCACTCCAAAATGTTCCAGCCTTTAATCTGCAACCATGCTCTAGTGGACTTGGAGGTATGCTTGGGATCATTGTCCTGTTGAAAGGTCCAACGTCTCCAAGCCTCAGGTTTGTGACGGACTGCATCACATTGTCATCCAATATCTCCTGGTACTGAAGAGAATTCATGGTACCTTTGCACACCCTGAAGCTTCCCTGTACCTGCAGAAGCAAAACAGCCCCAAAGCATGATTGACCCCCCGCCATGCTTCACAGTAGGCAAGGTGTTCTTTTCTTCATAGGCCTTGTTCTTCCTCCTCCAAACATAGCGTTGATCCATGGGCCCAAACAGTTCTAATTTTGTTTCATCAGTCCACAGAACACTATCCCAAAACTTCTGTGGTTTGTCCACATGACTTTTGGCATACTGCAGTCGACTCTTCTTATTCTTTGGAGACAGCAAGGGGGTGCGCCTGGGAGTTCTGGCATGGAGGCCTTCATTACGCAGTGTGCGCCGTATTGTCTGAGCTGAAACGTCAGTACCCACATCTGACAAATCGTTTCTCAGTTCCTCAGCAGTCACATGGGGACTTTTCTCCACTCTACGCTTCAGGTAGCACACAGCAGTCGAAGTCAGCATCTTCTTTCTTGCACGACCAGGTAGCGTTTCAACAGTGCCCTTTGCCTTGAATTTGCGAATGATGCTTCCTATGGTCTCTCTCTTGGTATGTTTAACATCTTTGCAATCTTCTTATAGCCATTGCCCTTCCTGTGAAGAGTAATCACCTCTTCTCTTGTCTTCCTGGACCATTCTCTTGACTTCACTATGTTTGTAACCACACCAGTAAATGTCTAGAAGGAGCTGAGTATCACAGTCATTTTAAAGCTGCCTAATTGGTGCTTATTATGCTTTATTGCTGCTCCGTGACATCCACAGGTGTTTTCAATACCTGATTGAAAACACTTGAATGAACCTCTGTTCTTCAGAGTGGTAGTCTTTAAGGGGTTGAATAATTGTGTCAATGAAGAATTCACAAAAGAATCATTTACTACTGTATTACAAAACCAATTGATGTCATTTTAGTTGCATATGGTTCTTTAAAAAGTCCTTGTAGGATTTCATTCTGAATACAATTACAAATGTCACTAAATTCCCTAAAACCCTTTACAGCATTGAGGGTTGAATAATTTTGAACACAACTGTAAATAAAAAATGAAATGGACTGAAATATGGGGACTTCTTTTCAAAGAGGACGCTATATGAATATGGAGACGATATGACAAAGAAGAGGAGTTCTATTATGGAGGAGCAGCATGGAAAATATAGGATCGCCTTTGGCCTCCATCCACCGATCGGCCGCAAACTCAAGTACTCATAAGGAGATATGCAAAAATGCGCAGTAAGATCCTCTCATCTGCACACTTTCCACTTTCGAGGATGTTGAAGGAGGATATGGATAGCAGAGATGGAAAGGCTTCATTTCTCCCATGTGCGAGATGAGGTCATCAACATGGGAGGAGAACAAAAGCACATGACGTTTGAAACATAACAGGATTGGTTAATTACCAAGCTGGACTGGATAAATGGGTGCCACTTGGCTGGAGCGTTCAGAAGCCACTGAGGAAGCCATTGGGGTTGGATGCCCGAGGTGAAACACGTTTAGCAGGTCATATACTTTTTGTTTGTTTTTATATTTTGATGTTTTTATGTTTTATGATTGAATAAATATGAGTTCCTTTACCTGGAGTCGGAGGAATCCTTGGGGACTTTTGTAAGAGTTGTGCTGACTGTAACAACTCTTGGCACAGATACTGAGCCAGTTGGGCTCTAAGCCACGTGAGCGCGTTCTCTGTAACAGACAAATATATATATGTATACACGGGTTCACACTATTGGGCCATTTATTCTTTCCTTCCTGAGGTGTACCTGAAGAATCATTAGAGGGAACGAAGGCTGATGGGTGGCCACTAAAGATAACCCACCGGCGAATAAAGTGCGAGCCACATCTTGGCTCTGAAAAGCGTGAGTGTATTACACTGTTCATGTTGCAAACATTATATTGTTTATAGAGTCACACTATGGCGTCTACCTTTTTTCATTGTATTTGAGGTATTGAGGTATTGAAAGAGATATACAACATCACAACAACCTCTCTGGACAAAGCAGTCCATTCATCTCAAAAGATATACTATTAGGGTATATGCCTGTTTTATAACCCACTAGAAGACACGGGTCTGGGCCACTAAGAAGCGTCACACTCTATTCTTTTTCTTTACCATCTCTTTCCATGTTTCAAAGCAAAGGCTTGGTGAAAATGTAGCCATATTGGATCCATTTGGAGATGGCCAAAAGTGCTGTTCTGGCAGATATTTAAAAAAACAAAAAAAGAGCTGGAGGTCTGTGCTTGGAGACACAATGGGCTCTGCAAGCTTTCTGGCAAGTGTTGGGTGTTATTGGATATCAGCTCTAAACAGCTCTCATCCTATCTATAAGACGGATAAAAGGTAGTCAGTGATACTAACTTTTCTAAATAATGAAATTATATGGGCCTGTAACAGATCTCAATAGCCCAACAGGGTCACATCTGCCAATGCCGCTTCCTTGCTGGACCCCCGGGTTCTCCTCGTGTCTCTCATGCCTTTCGTCCAGTTCTTAGCCGCAGCTTAAAGATGGGTACACATAGAGAGCCTTGCTAGCATTCCCCCGAAATAAGCCGTAGCTGTAGATCTGAGGTCTTTGCATTGGAACAGCGAGCAGAATATAGCTGCTACCCAAACCATGAGACGTGACTGCATGTAGGGTCAGAATAGCACTGGTTTTAATCAGGGACACACATAGATTTATACGGTCACACATGGGTCATTTACATACACAACCCCCCCTAGAAACTGCTGGGGGACCTAACCAGACTGAAACAGATAATTGGACAACCATTTACTTTTTGAAAGGTGATTGGGAAATGGGATGATGACAGATTACAATCAACAGATTTACTACCTATTCAAATAGAAACAGATAATACATTCCTGAGACAAGGGTCGGCTGGATGTCTAATCCTGTCAGCAACATAACAGACAATAGCATTCTTGCATAATCACAGAAACTAGTTTTAAACCAAATCACAAACAGTATGGCAATGCCCAAATGCAGCTGTACTTGGACAAGTTGCAATCCACCCTCTCAATAGGATTGCTAAAAATAGACATATAAAATTACCGATAATTCCAAAAGCGCAATGGTATTTTTACTATATCATATGAACAAGAAGTATCATATATATCTATATGGCATATAAATGTTTAAAAATACTGTCCGGAATAGATTCGGGGGGCGGAGCGAGCTGTGGTAGCGAGCGGACACATATAACAGAGTTCCCGCATGATTTAGAGATTTCTTCGGATTTAATTTGCTTGCTTTGCCACAAAACTGTTTCCTACTGTCGCTGGACCTCCCAGCAGGACTAGAAGAGCTTGTTTTATGCCCCCTTGTGTGTCCATTGGTGGATTCTCGGACCTTGCGGGGCTCGGGACTGTGATCCGGGCCTACTCTCTCTGACTGTACTGGAAGCCCTCGAGTAGTTTGGAACCGCTACCCCAGCTTTTCATCTTTTGTCGCCTGCATGGGTAAGAAACTGCCCCCAAGCGTTAGCTAACAAAGTGGTCCCCGTCAACGGGACATAAAGGACTCAATGGCCCATGGGAGTGCTTCCCGGGGAGCGGTGGCCTTACCCAGCTTTCCTTCAGGCTACAGGTCGAAGGATGACGAGGATTCTTCCTGGCCTCTGGGAGGTGGAGCGGGCATGTCCTGGCTTTCACCTACATCACCGCCGACGGGACTACAGCCCACAACAGCGGCAGCAAAAAAGAAGGCACAAAAAAAACAGAGGGCCGCACTGGCAGTGTCCTTGGAGGCAGCGCATGATCTCACAAAGGGGGATCTGGCAGAGGACCAACTGCCCTCCATTGCCGGTAGTGAGTAGGGATGAGCCGAACACTCCCCGAGTTCGGTTCGAAACCGAACCCGAACTTTCCAAATGTTCGGATCCGAACCCGAACCCGAACTCAATACAAGTCAATGGGGCTGAAAATTGGGTTTTTAGAGTGCCCTCCAAGAGGTCATATATCCTAGATATTTGCCATATAAAGTGTATGGGGGTCTGGGTAGTGCCCTGGGGGACAGGAAACAAGGACAAAAAGTAAAAAAATAACGTTTTTAAAGGGACAGTGAGTTTTCCATGAAATAAGGGTTAAAAATAAAAACGAAAAATTCCTTCAAATATCGTGCCTAGGAGGTCCCCATAACCTGCCCGTGAAGTGGTGGATTTCTAGGATGTATAGAAATATGTACAAAACAAAAAATTACATTTCAAATGACGGTAAATGCTTTTCCTTTAATCTATCCATAAACAACTGCTTGGGGCGGCAGTCTGTATGAAAAGAGGAGACATTTTCGGATACGCAGAAAAAGTTTACTGATTTATTGGCGGTGAAAAGCAGGAGAATGACTGGAGAAGAGAACAATCTAGACCCTAGCCTTATCTCACTTTCCAAATCGGCTATTTGGTCCAGATTGTTCTCTTTTTCCTGCCATTCTCCTGGTTTTCACCTTTCTCTGAACAACCCTGAGAGAGAGGTGAAAGCCAGGAGAACTGGCAGGAGAAGAGAACAATCTAGACCAAATAGTCGATTTGGAAAGTGAGATAAATGGGAGAATTTTTCTGGTTTGGCTATTTTGACCTAGAATTTTCTCTTCAGTCATTCTCCTGAGTTTCACCTTTCTCTGAATAACCCTGTCAGGGTTATTCAGAGAGCAGTGAAGAGCAGGAGAATGACTGGAGAAGTGAAAATTCTAGGTCAAAATAGAAAAATTCTCCCATTTAGGCTGGGGTCAGACTAGCGAATTTTTAACGTGCGTTTAGGCGCACTTAATCACGGCCGCACTAGCAGCAAATGACGGGCAATGACGGCCAATATACGAAGTACGGTCTCACGAAAGTCCGGCCGCGCAACGCAAGTGAAAATGAACGCATTTTTTCGAGAACGCAGAACCGCTAGTATGGACGTACAGAGTGTGCTGCGTCCACTAGCGGCGTGTGTGCGTGATTTGGAGACGTCAGACCCTGCTCATGTCCGGCCAACATAACGTCCAGACACCCAAAGTTTCCTGGTTTGGATCCGTAAAATATCACGCACAAAAATGTGCATCGTATGACCGTTTTCGCGCATTCCGTGAAAAAATAAGGCAATGCGTTCGGACGCACTTTCGGTCGCTGTGTAAAATGTGTTAGTCTGACCCTAGCCTTATCTCACTTTCCAAATCGGCTATTTGGTCCAGATTGTTCTCTTTTCCTGCCATTCTCCTGGTTTCCACCTTTCTCTGAACAACCCTGAGAGAGAGGTGAAAGCCAGGAGAACTGGCAGGAGAAGACAACAATCTAGACCAAATAGCCAATTTGGAAAGTGAGTTAAATGGGAGAATTTTTCTGGTTTGGCTATTTTGACCTAGAATTTTCACTTCTCCAGTTATTCTCCTGCTTTTCACCGCTCTCTGAATAACCCTGTGAATGTTCAATTCCGAGGTGAAAAATAACATTGCTTAAGGCTGGGGTCAGACGAGCGCAGTTATCACGTCCGTGTTGCCGCACATTTGTACCTCCGTGGCAGCATAGCATTCTGACCAATGGAGCCCCACACACGAAGTACGTCCGCACGGAAGTGCGGATGCATGGCGGACGCAGCAAATGGACGCAGGTTAGGCAAGAACGTAATACTGCTAGAACGGACGTGCGGAGTGCGCCACGTCTGCAACGTCCGTGTAGCTTTGTATGTGAGTGATGAAACGAGGTCAGATGGACTGCATTTATACGTCCAGCATTTTTGACAGACAGAATGTTTTTTCATTTTAATTTATTTTCCCTGCTACATCAGTCAAAAAATACGTCAGTGAAAAAAACGGACTGTGTGGCCACTACCTTGTTGTCAGTCAGTAAGTACGTCCGTACTGCACGGACGCACAGTCCGTACAAAATGCGCTCATCTGACCCTAGCCTTAGATGTTATTTTGAATTTTTTTCAAACACCAGTTAACCACTTGGCTGCTATGGACACGCTCAGCGCGTCCAGCCAAGTGGTTCTCCTGTGCTATGGACACGCTGAGTGCGTCCATGCGCAGGAGGCAGCAATCCGCCGGATTCCGGTGGATTGCTGCGCCCCCCGGTGCGGGCTGACATCTTGGATGTCAGCCCAGCACTCCGGGACCCCGGCGAGCAATTAGATGTCATCGCGGCGGCGCGATGACATCTAATTCAGGCGCCCCCCGCATGTGCGGAGGAAGCGCCTGAAAGGGAGGGGGGGGAGGTCCTTCGGACCTCTCTCCCTTCCGATCGCCGGGGGGCAGAGGGTTAATCCAGGCACCGTTTGGAAGGGCACAGCCTGCCATTCCAAATGGTGGCTGTGATTAACCCCTGGGGAGCCGGATCACGAATCGGCGCTGAAAAGCGCCGGATCGTGATCCTCTCCTGGAGCTGGCCGACATCTTGAATGTCGGCCAAGTCTCCAGGAACTCCCCCTGAGGACTGGCGTCATCGTGCATAGCACGATGACGCCAGTCCTGGAGTTAACCCCTAGCTGCCACCAATGGTGGAGATAGGGGGTTCCAATGAACCCCCTATCTCCCGATCCGTGACAGCTAGGGGTTAATGTTTGATATCGTTGGATCGGCCAGAGCATGGCCTTTCCAAGGATACCAAACATGAGCATGAAAAATGTTTTTTTTCAAAAAAAATAATATTTAAAAAAAATAAATCCAAAAAAAATAAACAAGTTTTTTTTTGTTTTTGTTTTGTTAATGCAGCAATATTGTTCCCATTTCAATTATAATGTGAACAATAATGCTGCACTAACGATTTTTGTATGCGGTGCGTTTGTTAAAAAAAGCAAAATTTTCCCCAAAAAAAATGTAACGAGACCCCATTTCTAATTATATTTAACAAGCGCACCCCATACAAAATATAACCGCAAACGATCGCATGTTAAAATGTGAAAAAAAAACACTTTACACATAACAAATTATTGAAAATTCTAATTTTATTGCATTTTTTTTTATAATATACAGACATGACATAACGTATACATAGAATAATGACATATTATGAATCTGCCAAGTCTGCTGGAAAGAACGATATATAATATGTCTGGGTCATATATCAAAATATGGCTACAAAACGCGGTTAAACATGATGAGCGAAAGCGGTAAAAATGACCTCAGCACAGAGGTGTGAAAAGCCTCAGCAGCGAAAGGGTTAAATGCAGCATATTAGGATGTTTTAGGGAAATTAATTCTCAAATCTCAATCAGAAGCAGACACCACCCCACCCTCAGTATAGTGTACAATGTATCAAATTGATTACCAGACTAAAAACACCTGGTGTTATGCCCGTTTGTGAACAGAGGTCATTTAGAGTTGATAATCTTTCCACGTACACATTAGTTTTTAATTCAATATCTAATAAACCGTTGCTTATAATATTCTGCAGTAAAGAGTCTCTTTATTTCTAGATTTTTTAGTATTTTTTTAAGCATTTTCTATACTTTTTTCAAAATTTCTTTTTTTTTTCGAACTCGAACCGAACACACCCAAAAAGTTTGAAATTCCCAAACTTTCGAACTTGCAAAGTTCGGGTCGAACTCCGAACCGTCCGAACCCGAACAGCTCATCCCTAGTAGTGAGGCCTCGGAGCACAATGTTTCTTCCCCAGAGCCTCGGGGTCCGGGAACTCCGGTGAAGGCTCTTGGATCTGGCGAAGCTAACCGGATTGTGGAGGGCGACGACGATCCCCCCTCCACAAAGGGTGACCTCCGCAGGATCCTGGCAGAAATTAGAGACATGTGGAAGCCAGAGGTGGCGGCGGTTCGAGCGGAGGTGGAGGTGATACGTACCCAGGTATCAGAGGTACGGGTGAAGACGGACGAGGTCGCGCAAGCACAGACGCATCTTTCCGATCAGGTGGTCAGCTCTCAGGTGGAGATACTGACGCATTCAGTAGAAACACTGGTGTCTCGCCATCGTCGCAGAAACATACGGATCAGAGGCATCCCAAACTAGGTCTTAGCACAGGATCTACTATCATACGTAACACGGCTCACGCGGCAGGTGTCTGGATTGCCCCCTGATATGCCGGAGATTATTGGAGCTGTATTTCGGGTCCGGAAGGCTGCGGCGGCACCCAGAGGGGAACCTAGAGATGTTGTGGTGGTTTTTCGTGACGTCACCATGAAAGTAAAGGTTATGTCCGCGCCCGGAGCTCGGGACCCTGTGCTGTTTGAAGGTGTCACATTAGCTTTGTACCACGACCTCCCGTTTATGACCCTGTTGGCATGACGAAGGTTTCAGGATGTGACATCGGTCCTCCGCAGAATGGGAATTCGGTACCGATAGGGTCTGGCCGGCTCTTTGGTGGTGACCCATGCTAACATACCCTACATGGATACTGATCCTGAAACGGCCTGGACCGGTCTGGCTGCGGCAGGCATTTCACCGGGCGGGTCGGAGACCCAGCCGGGCTGAATTCCATCGCCACCTTCTTACTCCTTCTCCTTCTTACTCTTGGGTTTATACTGACACTTGTCCCTGGACACCAGGGACTCTGTTTTTGTTTTTGCTGTTGGCCAAACAGCTATGCGCGTTTTATATCTGTCATTTTTTTTAAAAAATGTAATGCTTCTTTTCCCCTTTCTTTGCACTGCGAACTGACAGATTGACTGCCCTGGAACCTCCCTTTCCGCGCCTCTAGATATATGGGGTGATTCTTTTTCTTTTTCCTGTCCTTCCCTAACGATTGGGACTTTAGATAAATGGTACCCCCCCCCCGTTTCCTCCCCCTGTCTGGGATCCTCCTGCTTCAATGCAGTGGACTTGCACCCCTCCCACACCAGTTAATGCTTGCCGTATAAAAAAGGGGGACAAAACATTTTTTAGATACATAAACGAGAAAATAAAAGTAAAACAAGGATTAGTTAGATTAAAAACAAAGGAAGGAAGGTATGTAGAAGAGGATAAAAGTCTCGCTGACTGCCTCAATGAATATTTTTGTTCAGTCTTTGCAGAAGAAAAGGAAGGAAAGGGACCTCAGTTAGGAGGAAACACTAACGAGACAATTACATATCAGTTTACAGAGGAGGAGGTTCTACAGCAGCTGTCTAAAGTAAAGACAAATAAGTCAATGGGGCCTGATGGGATCCACCCTAAATTATTAAAAGAGCTCAGTGATGTAATAGCAAAACCGTTAACAGATTTTTTTAACCAATCCTTGCTAACGGGAGTCGTCCCAGAAGACTGGAAATTAGCAAATGTTGTGCCCATTCACAAGAAGGGTAGTAGGGAGGAATCTGGGAACTATAGGCCAGTTAGTCTTACGTCAGTAGTGGGGAAATTAATGGAAACCATGTTAAAGGAAAGGATTGTTGACCATCTAAAAACACATAGATTACAGGATCAGAAACAACATGGGTTTACCTCAGGGAGATCATGCCAAACTAATCTTATTAATTTTTTTGATTGGGTAACAAAAATAATAGACACAGGTGGTGCAGTAGACATTGCTTATTTAGATTTCAGTAAGGCTTTTGATACTGTTCCGCATAGAAGGCTTATCAATAAATTGCAATCTTTGAGCTTGGATTCCAATATTGTTGAATGGATTAGGCAGTGGCTGAGTGACAGGCAACAGAGGGTTGTGGTAAATGGAGTTTATTCGGCGCAAGGTCTTGTTACCAGTGGGGTACCTCAGGGGTCAGTACTTGGACCCATTCTATTTAATATTTTTATTAGTGATATTGCAGAAGGTATTAATGGAAAAGTATGTCTTTTTGCTGATGACACAAAGATTTGCAACAGGGTTGACGTTCCTGGAGGGATCAGCCAAATGACAAATGATTTAGGTAAACTAAAAAATGGTCGGAACTGTGGCAATTGAGTTTTAACGTGGATAAGTGCAAGATAATGCACCTGGGACGTAAAAACCCAAGGGCTGAATATAGAATATTTGATACAGTCCTAACCTCAACATCTGAGGAAAGGGATTTAGGGGTTGGTATTGCAGAGGATCTAAAGGTAAGTAGTCAATGTAATAGAGCAGCAGGAAATGCTAGCAGAATGCTTGGTTGTGTAGGGAGAGGTATTAGCAGTAGGAAAAGGGAAGTGCTCGTGCCACTGTACAGAGCACTGGTGAGACCTCACTTGGAGTACTGTGTGCAGTACTGGAGACCGTATCTCCAGAAGGATATAGACATCTTAGAGAGAGTTCAGAGAAGGGCTACTAAAATGGTGTACGGCTTGAAGGAGAAAAGTTACCAGGAAAGGCTTAATGATCTTAACATGTACAGCTTGGAAAAAAGACGAGACAGAGGAGATATGATAGAAACATTTAAATACGTAAAGGAAATCCACAAGGTAGAGGAAGGGAGTATATTTAAAAGGAAACAAAGTAGCAAAACAAGAGGACATAGTCTTAGATTAGAGGGGCAAAGGTTTAAAAGTAACATCAGGAAGCATTATTTTACTGAGAGGGTGGTGGATACATGGAACAGTCTTCCAGTTGAAGTGGTAGAGGCCAAAACAGTAATTGAATTTAAGCAAGCATGGATAGGCATAAGGCTATCCTAAACAAAAGATAAATCCAGGTAAAGTATCCATGTAATTGGGCAGACTAGATGGGCCGAAAGGTTCTTATCTGCCGACATTTTTCTATGTTTCTATGTTTCTATTGATTTGTTTGTCAATACTTGGGTTACCGGCCCTGCGTTGCCGTATTTCGTTTGAGTACATGAGACTCCTTTTATAATTCTATAAATAAATAATTAAAAAAAATAAAAATACTGGCCGGTACCATGTCAGGATTCCATACTTAGCGATCTATTGCCATCGAAACCAAGGATTATTTGTAGAGGAGTAGAAAATGTGAAGACAAGTGTAGCGCTCACTCCCGGAGGAGCCGCTGAATAAATCTCGGGTTAGTCTCTCCGCACTAGGGAATAAATATACACCAGCACTGTTGTGGATCTTATAAATTATATACTTTACTGATCCCAATAAAGTAACACATATAATACAATTACGGTATAGGAACGACAGGATTTTCTTAATGCGGGAAACACGCGGCGGCAAAAAGGAAAGATTACCCCTTTGTTTCTGGAGTGTAAGTCCCATAAGAGTAGTGTCCCAAAAAGGTGTGTGTGTTCTCAGGTACCTGGGTACTATATTCAACTGGCCAGTGAATGGATTTAGCAAATCTTCAACTAGTTCACGTTGGGGCCCTGTAGATTTAAACAATACTGCAGCGTGCTTGGTTTAAACTTTGACTGTGGCCTGGAAGGCCTCTCACCCATCCGACAGACAATCTGTTCCGCTGTCCGATCAAGGATCTCTCTCCGCTTGGTTATACTGGAAATCTGTGCCACCGGATCCGCTTCTCCTGCTTGTCCGATTTCGGTAACGAGAATTACGGCCTACTGCCTGCACTCCCAGTGGATCATCACGGACTCCTAACTCGGGGTCCAAACTGGAACGTTGTGTCTGCGCAAAAACCTCTCAGCGATGTGTGGATAGATCTCCGCCAGCACTGTCTCTGATTATCAGCACCCGCAAGGCAGCTCCTGCTCTCCGGCCTGGTCTTAATCTCTGGCAGTCTCACGTGCGTCTTCCACCTTCCGTTGCTCGGCTCACACTGGCTCTCCTTCGAACGAGGCTGCAGATGTCCTTCGCTCTCTTCCACCCACTTCCTGTCCCTGCCGCAAAGCATGATGGAAAACGTAGTCCTGTTGTGTCCAGTATACTCTACATTGCGCTTGTCTCCCCCTGGTGGCCAAACCCGAGCAATACATCAACAGAGTTTTAAACAGCGCTACACTCTCCCCCTCCTAGAACTCTTGGGTCTCTCCAAGGAGGTGTAACATTTACATAACATTCCAACATTACATTAGGCAATATATACAGGCTCAGCAGCAAACATACAATGGGTCAGATATACGTCTTCAAGTTGACTCATGCTCCTGACTACCTCGGCTAACATAGCAGACACTTCGGGCAACCTTCACACTGTGGTGACAGCCTCTTCAGTACTATGTCCTGGTGAGTCGTAGGTAAGTCTCTGAGGGGGTCGGATAGAACGTTTTGACTCTGGCTCAATCATCTCCTCTTCAGGTGGAAGTACTACAGGTACGGGTTCAGTTCTTTCGTCCACAACTGGAACAGACATCTCTTCGGAATATGATCCTTCCAGTGAAGGCATAGAACTATAGTCTATAGACACATTTTCAGGAACTACAGGAATTTCCAAAGTTTCAGGAACTTCCAATTGGAATTCAGGAGCCTCAGGCCTCAGGTTACTTTCCCACCGTTCGGGAACTGGGAGGACCTCTTCAGGTTCTGGTGAGCACACCCAGTCCATACAAAAGCCTTCTTCCTCACTATCCCCTTCACTCTCTTCAACAACCCGTGTCTGCTGAGACCGAGTAACGGGAGTCAAACATGGAGCAGGCGGGTTCGGCAGAGGAAGTTCGTCTCCAACTGGTATCCTCACAGCTTCCCTCAAAGGCAACAGATGATTTCGGTGCCAGTTTTTAAGAGGCCCAGCCTTTCCATCCGGTCGGATTTGGTAAACTGGCAGACCCGGCAGTTGCTTGCAGACAATGTAGACTTGAGAACTCCATCTATCCGCCAACTTATGCCTTGCAGAAACACCCAAATTCTTCAACAAAACCCTATCACCAGGTTGTAGATCTTGTATCCGAACTTTCAAATCGTAGTTTCGCTTATTTCTCTGTTCCCTGTTTCCTGAGGTCAAACGGGCCTGTTCAAACGCAGAGGCCAAATTCTTCCGAAGTCTATCCACATAATTCTATGAGAGGCCACAGACGTCTGATCCAGAGATAACCCAAACGCCAAATCAACCGTCAGTCGAGCTTCTCTTCCGAACATAAGACAGTACGGTGAGTATCCAGTAGCGTCACTCTCCGTACTGTTGTACGCATGCACCAGCGTAGCTATGTGACGACTCCAGCTCTGCTTTTCTCTGTTCGACAATGTCCCCAACATATTTAGCAGCGTGCGATTAAACCTTTCTGGTTGAGCATCACCTTGAGGGTGATATGGTGTAGTATGGGTCTTCTGAATTCCTAGCAGTTCCAACAATTGTCCAAGCCTGCTCTCAAAGTCTCTGCCCTGATCCGAGTGTATTCTCCTTGGTAGGCCATAGTGAACAAAAAACTTTTCCATCAAAACCTTCGCCACCGTAGGAGCACGTTGGTCTTTCGTAGAAAAAGTTGGGCATAACGCGTGAAATGATCAGTCACCACTAGAATATTTCCCTGCCCACTAGCGTCTGGCTTTAAGCATAGGAAATCAATGCACACCAAATCCATGAGTCCTTGACTTTGTAGGTGGCTCATTGGAGCAGTTCGGGTTGGTAGGGTTTTCCTCTGGATACACCTCAAACACGAATGACAGGACCTTTCTACTTCAGATCTCAAACAGGGCCAATAAAATCTGTCTCGCACTAGCTTGAAAGTTCTCTCTGCACCCAAATGTCCATGTTCATGTAATGACCGCAGCACACCTGCTCTGTGTTTGGTGGGAAGGAACAACTGTTGGGTCTCTTCAGCATTGTTTGAGGGGCCCCTTCGGTAGACCACCCCATCCAACATCTTCAACCGTTCCCACTCTTTGTATACCAATCGGGCTCCTTCTGGGGAATTTGTCAGTAGAATTTCCCATTGGTTCGCGTTTAGGGCCTTCACGGTTAACGCAATCAAAGGGTCTCTAGCCTGATCGGCTCTTAGGTCCTGTTTCGAGAAAGTAGGCAGACTTTCATCCCTCAGCTGTGTAGGATTACAGTAGAACTCTGGAACAGCCGCAGCCATAACTCCTATAGCTTCTGCTTCAACCCCCTGCTTCAACCTCCGCTCCTTGACATAAGGCTTGCACCCCATCTAGAGTTAACTGAGTCCATTCTGTAGTGTAGGGCCTTCTTGACAAAACATCCGCATCTCGATTATTCACTCCAGGGCGGTACTTCAGGCTGAACCGAAACCCTGACAGAGCGGCCAACCAACGATGTCCCGTTGCATCCAGCTTCGCAGTAGTAAAGACGTACGTAAGAGGATTGTTGTCAGTCTTTATCACAAATTTGGCTCCATACAGATAATCTTTCAGCTTGTCTACTACCACCCACTTCAAGGCTAGGAACTCTAATTTGTGGGTAGGATAGTTCCTTTCTGAAGGCGTAAGGCTTCGGCTTACATACGCTACAGGCCTCAACAATCCACCATATTCTTGGTATAGGACTCCTCCTAGACCTTCTCTGCTGGCATCCACATGCAATTCGTACGGCTTATGAGGATCAGCGTAAGCCAGGACAGGAGCTCGAGTTAGACTCTCTTTCAGTTTCATGAAAGCACTTTCGCATTGATTAGTCCACTCTTCTTGGATGGATTCTCGAGCCTTTCTTGGCCCGGAGGCGACGAACTTCGATCAGAGGCCTTCGGGCCTTCTCCTGCGTCTTCCTTCTGTAGGAGCTTGTTCAGGGGTTGAGCTATCTTGGCAAATCCTCCTACGAATCTTCAGTAATATGAGCAGAACCCCAGGAAAGATCTAAGTTCAGTAACGTTTCAGGGTCTAGGCCAGGAAGCTACGGCTTCCAACTTTCGGGATCCGTCAAAACGCCTTCCGCTGAAACAACATGTCCCAGATACGTAACGGAAGGTAAACAAAATTGACACTTCTCCAAAGACAGTTTCAACCCCTCTTAATGAGCCGCTTCAAGACCTTCTCTAACCGTTGCTCATGTTCTTCCAAAGTCTTCCCGAACACAATAATATCATCCAGATACACTAACACTTCGATCAGGTTCATGTCCCCGACTGTCTTCTCCATTAACCGTTGGAACGTGGCGGGAGCCCCCGTAAGGCCTTGAGGCATTCTGTTGAACTCAAAGAACCCCAGTGGGCAGATGAACGCAGTCTTCTCTTTGTCCTCAGGATGCATTGGTATCTGATGATACCCACTTCGCAGGTCTAGTACACTAAACCATTTTGCTCCAGACAAACACTGTAAGGCATCTTCTATCCGATGAATGGCATATTGATCCGGAATGGTTCTCTGATTTAGCGTGCGATAGTCTATACAAAGACGAATATAACCATTCTTCTTCCGAACCATCACTATCGGAGAGGCGTACGGACTCCTGGACTCTTGAATCACCTTAGTCCTTTGTAGTTCATTCAGCTGTTCTCGTAGATCATCCAAGTCTCCCAGCAGAACTCGTCTTGACCTTTCTCGAAACGGCTTATCTTCCTGTAGTCGAATGCGATGCTCAGTACTCTTAGCCAGGCCCATGTCGAACTCATCCTTCGAGAACAAGTCCCTCCATTTTAGGATCTGGGACTGAAGGCGTTTCTTCCATTCAGGTGAGATGGGAGCGTCCTTAGGATAGAACCTTTCAGCTGGAATCTCTTTGTTCACTCCCCCTCCTAAATCAGTAGGGGAGAGAGGCGTAGCAGATGCTACTTGCCCGATAGGCATTCGTGCTTTCAGAATCACTGGAGAATCAGACACATTACATACACTAACTGAGACTCTTCCTCGTGTCCGTTTCAAAGCTCTTGTGGAGATTATTTCAGGAATTACTTCTACTCCGGCTTCACTCCCATGATTGAAATCAGTTTCCAGTACCACATAGGGGCCTGGCTGTGATCCGTTCAACTTGACTGAAGCCCGGAAACTCGCCACTTCTCCCGATTGCAGAACCTTCTCTGTTCCTCCCAATCTCCACAGGCGCCCCACTTCGGCAGGTGCCTTCTGTTCTTCGACCATTCTCTGATAGACCGGACGTAACATCGGGTGCACTCCCCTGGTAGAACCTTCGTCCATTACTATAGGAGTCAGGAGACGTCGCACCAGATCAGTATTCATCCCCACTATCATAGAACTTCGGTTGGCCCCTGAAGGCCGAGGACACACAATGGCCAATGCATCACAACCTCCAGACTGTCCGATGACTTCGGATCCGATTTCTAGCTTCACCTGTAGATATCCGTCATAGGGAAGTTTCTCAGTTCCGATACCCCAGATCTCAAGGTCCTTTAATTTCTGTAGAGGTATGTGTTTCAAGTGCTTCTCATAGAAGTCTCGATAGATCAACATCACTTGAGCCCCTGAGTCTAACAAAGCTTTAGTGTAGACTCCCTCTACTTGGATTGGAACGATGGGAGAAGGACCTATCAGCTGGTCAGGAAACTTTGTCGTAGCAGCAGGGAGTTTAGATCCGGTTCGCTGTACCCTGGCCTTCTTTTTGGACCGTATAGGTTTTGGGTGTGCATTGCTTCCCCATGACATAGGACTGGACACTAAGGGAAATCTTTCAGTCCTGACAGGCTCAGCAGTTGGCAAGACTTTGGGCCTTCTCTGCCGTTCGGTTCTGGTTTTAGTTGCGGTTTTCAACCATTGGGCACCTAGTTTGCTCCTTCACTTGGGCCCCCTGGCGTTTCCCGCCTGTGAGGTAGATAGCAGCCCTTCCAAGGCTTTTAAGAACTCTTCTACCCTATTTCCTTCAGGCCTTTGGCTTTCGCATTGTGCTCGGAAATGACCCATTTCCCCACAGTTGAAACATCTCTTCTTTGAAGACGGAGACGCACTTGTTCGTGGTGACTCGGTTGAAGCACCCTGGCCAGACACCATAGCAACTCCTGTTGTCCGCATATCAGTGAGGAACGTCTGCATATCGGTCTGTGTCTCTGCCACGTTCAAAAGTACTCGGCACAGATCAGTGTGTGCTTGTTTCAGCTCAGCTTGAGCTTCTTGTATCTTCTTAACGGTTTTGTTTAACTCACTATATGCAGGGAAGGTTGGTTCTTTGGCAGTACTCTCTGTGGATATAGGAACTAACAGATGCTCTTGTTCGTCAACTTCAGATCCATAGGCGTCCAACGAATCATCTTCAGTTTGCAGATATTCGTTATGCCTTACTGGTTGTGCGTAAGCTCTTTCTCCTCTCCTAAAAGACTTTTCTTCTAGCAGAGCCTCTTCCTCTCTAACAGCTCGAATCAGCTCCAGGTATTTCAACTCTTGGTTACCTTCTTTGGTTCTCAGCTGTAGCATCACAGGATCTAGAGGTTGAGCGCCCCTCAATATCTGCTGCATTCGGATTTTATCTATTGTGGCTGGTTCGTCCCCTTTCTTAAGAAGTATCTGGTGCAGAATCTTTTCTAGGCGCCTCATATATTTAGTCATTTTCTCACCTTTTCGCTGGTAGGTGTGTTCGTACTGGTACATGAGCTCAGCAGCCTTTTCTGTTCGCCCAAAGACTTCCTGTAATACGTTTAGGTAATCTAAAGCGGTGCAGTCTTGCTTACTCAATTTCAGGTTTCTGACAGCCTCTGACGCAGGTCCCTTTAAGCTCTCAGTGATTCTTTGCTTCTTCTGCGCTTCAGGGACGTCCCACTCATCCAGAGCCTGCATCGCCTGTTTACCCATTCTTCAAAAGTTTCTTCTCCCGCCAGAGTTGGTACGTTTCCTGTAAAATTTCTCAACCGTCGATAACCAAAGTTAGGGTGCGGAGGGCTTGTTCTTTGACATTTAGCCAGCAAATCTCCAATAGCCACTATAAATTCAGGCCCGATCATGGCCAGTGGACTTGGCGCGGGAACACTCGCGGGATCGCCACGTGACGCACTTGGCTGAATCAGTTGGACTTCCACCTCATCGTCAGCTTCACGCTCGCGCCCTGAAAACACACTGGAACACCCTTTCTCCATTCAAAAAGAACATACGTGTGAGAGGTATCTGGGTTCGTTTTAATGTCCAGGATTAGCTCCCGATGATCTGGTGTCAGCGTGGCCACGGCCCGGCGAATCTGATCTTCGGCTCAAGTGTCTGTAGGAATATCCATGACTATGCTTAACTCTGTCTGGCTATTTTGCTCCTCACACCATTTGGCAGCAGTGTCTGGATCCATATTTAACCCTTTAAATGCGGTTTAATCTAGAGACTAAAATCCCAGAAACGAGCTCCCACGTGTAGCGCTCACTCCCGGAGGAGCCGCTGAACAATCCTCGGGTTAGTCTCTCCGCACTAGGGAATAAATATACACCAGCACTGTTGTGGATTTTATAAATTATATACTTTACTGATCCCAATAAAGTAACACATATAATACAATTACGGTATAGGAACGACAGGATTTTCGTAATGTGTGAAACACGCGGCGGCAAAAAGGAAAGATTACCCCTTTGTTTCTGGAGTGTAAGTCCCATAAGAGTAGTGTCCCAAAAAGGTGTGTGTGTTCTCAGGTACCCGGGTACTATATTCAACTGGCCAGTGAATGGATTTAGCAAATCTTCGACTAGTCACGTTGGGGCCCTGTAGATTTAAACAATACTGCAGCGTGCTTGGTTTAAACTTTGACTGTGGCCTGGAAGGCCTCCCGCCCATCCGCCAGACAATCTGTTCCGCTGTCCGATCAAGGATCTCTCTCCGCTTGGTTATACTGGAACTATGTGCCACCGGATCCGCTTCTCCTGCTTGTCCGATTTCGGTAACGAGAATTACGGCCTACTGCCTGCACTCCCAGTGGATCATCGCGGTCTCCTAACTCGGGGTCCAAACTGGAACATTGTGTCTGTGCAAAAACCTCTCAGCGATGTGTGGATAGATCTCCGCCAGCACTGTCTCTGATTATCAGCACCCGCAAGGCAGCTCCTGCTCTCCGGCATGGTCTTAATCTCTGGCAGTCTCACGTGTGTCTTCCACCTTCCGTCGCTCGGCTCACACTGGCTCTCCTTCGACCGAGGCTGCGGATGTCCTTCGCTCTCTCCCACCCACTTCCTGTCCCCGCCGCAAAGCATGATGGAAAACGTAGTTCTGTTGTGTCCAGTATACTCTACATTGCGCTTGTCTCCCCCTGGTGTCCAAACCCGAGCAATACATCAACAGAGTTTTAAACAGCGCTACTCAAGATTAGTCAAAAGCGAACATCGGACAAGTACCAGAAAAAAAGAAAACGTGTTCAACTTAAAAGGCGGTTTTTATGGCTGTGGTAATTGTTTCTGATGCAGATCAACTGGAAATAAGAAAAGAATTATAACTGAAGTTGAACAAAATGAGGAACCTTTCAGAATACGAGAAATGTTGACATGTTTCTCAAACGACGTGATTTACCTTTTGGAATGCTCTTGTGGACTTAAATATATAGGGAGGATGAAAAGAGTACTCTCTAGCACCTGCATTTGGCCCTGGCACTGGAGAGATGTCCCCATGCAGTGCTTCAAAAACATTAACCCCTGTGTGGCTCCTGAAGGAATATAACAAGGGGGTGAGGGCATCTGTGGTTGTGGACTGGACCGCAGGGTCAATGAAAGGAAACAAACCTTCTGGGACTTGGGTGCAGAGTCTGCAGACGAACACACTCACAGATCCATAAAATTACCCATAATTCTGAAAGCGCAATAGTATTTTTACTATATCATATGAGCAAGAAGTATCATATATATCTATATGGCATATAAATGTTTAAAAGTACTTATATTTTTAGATGAATTTCCTGTTCATTCCAGTGTTGGGTCGCCATGTTTGCAATTATTATTATTAATATTTATAAAGCGCCAGCATATTCTGCAGCGCTGTACAATGAGCACAATATAGACAGAGTTCCAATACATTGAACAACATTTGACAAACCAGTACATGATGAAACGAGGCCCTATTCCTGTGGGAACTCACAATCTAGAAGGGTTGGGAGTGGAAACAGGAGGAGAAGACTGCAAGGTGAAAGTGATGGACTGCAAGGTGAGAGCGACAGGCTGCAAGGTGAGAGCGACAGGCTGCAAGGTGAGAGTGATGGACTGCAAGGTGAGAGCGACGGGCTGCAAGGTGAGAGTGATGGACTGCAAGGTGAGAGCGACAGGCTGCAAGGTGAGAGTGATGGACTGCAAGGTGAGAGCGACGGGCTGCAAGGTGAGAATGAGGGGCTGCAAGGTGAGGGTGCTGGACTGCTAGGTGAGAGTTACATAGTTACATAGGCTGAAAAAAGACATGCGTCCATCGGGTTCAGCCTCTCACACATCACCTACTGCTGTTGATCCAAAAGAAGGCAAAAAAAAACAGTCTGAAATGCTCACCAATATGCAACATACTGGGAAAAATTCCTTCTTGCCCCCAGAATGGCAGTCAGATTTCTCCTTGGATCAAGAAGCTTTTACCTACATATTAAATATTATAACCCTTAATATTCTGTGTCTGCAGGAAGTCATCCAGTCGTTTTTTAAAAGTCTGTACAGACTCTGACCCAACCACCTCAACAGGCAGAGAATTCCACAGCTTTATTGTTCTCACCGTAAAATAACCCTTCCTATGCTTTAAGCTAAATTTTCTTTCTTCCAGTCTAAATGGATGACCCCTTGTCCTATGTATAGTCCTGTTAATGAATAGGTTTCCAGACAATGGTTTATAATGGCCCCGTATATATTTATATAAAGTTATCAGATCCCCTCTAAGGCGCCGTATATATTTATATAAAGTTATCAGATCCCTCTGAGGCCCCGTATATATTTATATAAAGTTATCAGATCCCCTCTAAGGCGCCGTATATATTTATATAAAGTTATCAGATCCCTCTGAGGCCCCGTATATATTTCTATAAGGTTATCAGATCCCCTCTAAGGCGCCATTTCTCTAAACTAAACAGGTTTAAGCTTGTTAATCTTGCCTCATAACTTAACCCTTCCATCCCCCTTATTAATTTAGTTGCCCGTCTCTGCACTTTTTCTAGCGATATAATATCTTTTTTTAAGACAGGTGCCCAAAATAACACGGCATATTCAAGGTGCGGCTGACCATTGATTTATACAGAGGCAAAATTATGTTTTCATCCCGAGAGTGATGGACTGCAAGGTGAGAGTGATGGACTGCAAGGTGAGAGTGATGGACTGCAAGGTGGGAGTGATGGACTGTAAGGTGAGAGTGATGGACTGCAAGGTGGGAGTGATGGACTGGTTGTGTCAGTGAGTCGGGTGGTAGGTGATACGATCCCCACCAGGAGGAGGTATGATCCTTGCATGCAGCACCCTATCCTTTCCCTCCGATCCTTAGAAGTGGTCGGTCTATAGTATATATCCCTAGGAATAGATAACTCGCAGCAAGGTAAAATCAAGGTACAGTGCCAATAAGTCAGGACCAGAATCGTCAGAAGCCGTTTGCCAATAAGTCAGAACCAGAAACACCAAAATACAACAGAGCAGCTCTAAGGGATGTTCAACCACGTTAGGGCAATGTGGGAACGCATTGCCTTCGTTTTTAAACCTAGCGGGTCCACGTCATCATGCCGGGCTCCGCCCCCGGCGTCTCACGTGACCGCCCGGATTCCCTTCTTCACTCGGTGCCCGGGCAGCGAGCAGCAAGGACGATGCTGCCTGGGTGCCGAGGGACCACAGCGGGGAACGCAACAGTAGGCTTCAATGTCTCTGAGCCTCAGCCATCCGATTTTCAGACATACTGCAACTGGGAATCGATAGATTTAAGGGAGGTAAACACGGCCAATATATAAGTAAAAACCTAAAATTTATTAGAATGAAATAAAAATGAGCTTAATGTGGTACATAAATCAAAAAAAGTAGAGGATACACGTTTCGCTAGCTGCAATGCCAGCTTCATCAGTCCCAGTCCCAAGAGTCCCAAGAGTCTCGATGCCTGGGGTTGTATGTCCGGTATTTACACAAGTTCAGTAATTGGACCTTAGTCCTCGTAGTTCCGGGTGTATTCGTCCAGCCTCATTTGTCAGTTTCCGGGGTGCCAAGATGGCGTCTGCAGACCTTTTCGGTATGAAAACCTCAGGTATAGCAACTTTCCTTTCAGGCGTGCTTGCGTGAAATCGGCGTTCTGTCCTTACTTTCGTTTTCACACGCCGCCGTGGGGGGAGGGGAAGGGGTTATTGATCCATGCGAGGTAGATTTTAATAAAGTGGCTTAGTTCAATGTCATTATTTAGGCTTTCTGGATGGAGGTTGTTAAAATTGAAGATCATTCTCCTCTCGCCCAAGGATTTTTTTCTATATCGCCACCTCTCTTTGGTAGCCTTATCTATTTAAGTCCCATGAATTCCATTCCTCTGGGATCACAGTCATGTTTCCGTTTAAAGTTTTGGGATACACTATGTTGGTCGTAACCCTTTTGCATATTGCGGATATGTTAAAGCAACTCGTACGATTAGTTACTCACCGAGGCATCCTTGGCATCTCCCTTATGTTGTAGCTGCCACTGGGGAGAATTACCAGCTGCACCATATCCCGGTATCATGATCAGCTGCTGGAGAGAAGGTGGGGGTGGCCGGTGTCTCCATGGAAAAGGGTTGGCATTCAGAGCAGACAGCCGAGTATCCAGGGGGCACACCGATTGAAACCATGGCTGCAATGTAATCATTCCCCTGAGGTTGGTGCCAGAGAACACTGGCGCTCTCCACCGCTGCCGGCTCCTCACCGGGGCTGCACAGAGCAGCGCTGTCAGTGTGGGGCTGGTCTCTCCCCAGAGATCCGGACCACCCAAAAGAGGGCAGGGGCCAGTCATAGCAGGCCCTGACGCCAGCACTTCAGCTGAGGGAACAGTTTTCCACACGGGAATCAGCAACTCCAGCAAGTTGTCCTCCCCACTCACAGGCTCTATGGTTGCCATAACTTGGGGGCAGAGGTCTGTGAAACTCTGCCTCGTGGCCAGCATTTCCTCTTGGATGGTGGCAATCTCCTGGGGTTCCCTCACTAACTTGTAGCTGTCCTCATTTCTACCAAGATCAGGTGCATCAGGTTGGGGACAAAGGTCAGCATGACTGTCCTGATGTCAACTCTTCTGCTGAGGCTGTGGTGGGATGATCCTGAGGCTCCTCCATTAACAAAATGAGGTCCTCGACCTCTGAGATGGCTGACACCACAAGTTAGGGCTCTGGGGCAACGGTCTCACATCCTGAAAGTGCAGTGGGAAGGGTTTCAATCTCCTCCACAACTCCAGAATCTATTGCTGTCCCAGACAAATCCAGTCCTTCAAGCTCCCTCAGCCATCCTTGGCTGGGAGCACATGGCGGGACCCTCTGCCACCCATCGCAGTAAATTTCCAGTGGTCTCGCCCACTATTGCAAGGCAATCCTCCCTCGACAGTGCATAACAGTTGTTGGGTCACAAGCAACACAATTAGTGGAGATCACAGTCCCACCCCCATTGTTGGGCAAAAATCCTCTGCTGCCTGAAGACAGAGGCCAGAGACATTCTGCACCATTGTCAGCTCCTCTGCAGAGACTGCAACATTGTTCAAATCCAGAGGCTCCAGAGCCTGCGGCTGAACGGATTCTAGCAGCTTTTTGTAGGCCACCAAATGGAGTTTATTCGGCGCAAGGTCTTGTTACCAGTGGGGTACCTCAGGGGTCAGTACTTGGACCCATTCTCTTTAATATTTTTATTAGTGATATTGCAGAAGGTATTAATGGAAAAGTATGTCTTTTTGCTGATGACACAAAGATTTGCAACAGGGTTGATGTCCCTGGAGGGATCAGCCAAATGACAAATGATTTAGGTAAGCTAAAAAAATGGTCGGAGTTGTGGTAATTGAGTTTTAATGTGGATAAGTGCAAGATAATGCACCTGGGACGTAAAAACCCAAGGGCTGAATATAGAATATTTGATACAGTCATAACCTCAACATCTGAGGAAAGGGATTTAGGGGTTATTATTTCAGAGGATCTAAGGGTAAGTAGTCAATGTAATAGAGCAGCAGAAATGCTGGCAGAATGCTTGGAAATACTGGCAGAATGCTTGGTTGTGTAGGGAGAGGTATTAGCAGTAGGAAAAGGGAAGTGCTCATGCCACTGTACAGAGCACTGGTGAGACCTCACTTGGAGTACTGTGTGCAGTACTGGAGACCGTATCTCCAGAAGGATATAGACATCTTAGAGAGAGTTCAGAGAAGGGCTGCTAAAATGGTGTACGGCTTGAAGGAGAAAAGTTACCAGGAAAGGCTTAATGATCTTAACATGTACAGCTTGGAAAAAAGACGAGACAGAGGAGATATGATAGAAACATTTAAATACGTAAAGGGAATCCACAAGGTAGAGGAAGGGAGTATATTTAAAAGGAAACAAAATAGCAAAACAAGAGGACATAGTCTTAGATTAGAGGGGCAAAGGTTTAAAAGTAACATCAGGAAGCATTATTTTACTGAGCGGGTGGTGGATACATGGAACAGTCTTCCAGTAGAAGTGGTAGAGGCCAAAACAGTAATTGAATTTAAGCAGGCATGGGATAGGCATAAGGCTATCCTAAAGAAAAGCTAAATCCCGGTAAAGTATCCATGTAATTGGGCAGACTAGATGGGCCGAAAGGTTCTTATCTGCCGACATTTTTCTATGTTTCTATGTTTCTATGTTTCTAAATCAGCGTGCAGCCAGGGCACCTCCATGAGATTCAGCCATCTCTCTCTAAACTCTGCAATCTCCTCCGGCCGCCACTCTGACTTGTTCCCTAAGTCTGGGTCTGATACAGGTATATGTAACCACGCAGATACGGGTATATATAACCAGGAAGATACGGGTATATATAACCAGGAAGATACGGGTATATATAACCAGGCGTATCAGCGTGCAGCCAGGGCACCTCCATGAGATTCAGCCGTCTCTCTCTAAACTCTGCAATCTCCTCCGGCCGCCACTCTGACTTGTTCCCTAAGTCTGGGTCTGATACAGGTATATGTAACCAGGCAGATACGGGTATATATAACCAGGCAGATACGGGTATATATAACCAGGAAGATACGGGTATATATAACCAGGCGTATCAGCGTGCAGCCAGGGCACCTCCATGAGATTCAGCCGTCTCTCTCTAAACTCTGCAATCTCCTCCGGCCGCCACTCTGACTTGTTCCCTAAGTCTGGGTCTGATACAGGTATATGTAACCAGGCAGATACGGGTATATATAACCAGGCAGATACGGGTATATATAACCAGGCGTATCAGCGTGCAGCCAGGGCACCTCCATGAGATTCAGCCGTCTCTCTCTAAACTCTGCAATCTCCTCCGGTCGCCACTCTGACTTGTTCCCTAATTCTGGGTCTGATACGGGTATATGTAACCAGGCAGATACGGGTATATATAACCAGGAAGATACGGGTATATATAACCAGGCGTATCAGCGTGCAGCCAGGGCACCTCCATGAGATTCAGCCGTCTCTCTCTAAACTCTGCAATCTCCTCCGGTCGCCACTCTGGCTTGTTCCCTAAGTCTGGGTCTGATACAGGTATATGTAACCAGGCAGATACGGGTATATATACCAGGCAGATACGGGTATATATAACCAGGAAGATACGGGTATATATAACCAGGCGTATCAGCGTGCAGCCAGGGCACCTCCATGAGATTCAGCCGTCTGTCTCTAACTCTGCAATCTCCTCCGCCGCCACTCTGACTTGTTCCCTAAGTCTGGGTCTGATACAGGTATATGTAACCAGGCAGATACGGGTATATATAACCAGGCAGATACGGGTATATATAACCAGGAAGATACGGGTATATATAACCAGGCGTATCAGCGTGCAGTCAGGGCACCTCCATGAGATTCAGCCGTCTCTCTCTAAACTCTGCAATCTCCTCCGGTCGCCACTCTGACTTGTTCCCTAATTCTGGGTCTGATACGGGTATATGTAACCAGGCAGATACGGGTATATATATAACCAGGAAGAAACGGGTATATATAACCAGGCGTATCAGCGTGCAGCCAGGGCACCTCCATGAGATTCAGCCGTCTCTCTCTAAACTCTGCAATCTCCTCCGGCCGCCACTCTGACTTGTTCGAAGTCTGGGTCTGATACAGGTATATGTAACCAGGCAGATACGGGTATATATACCAGGCAGATACGGGTATATATAACCAGGAACGGGTATATATAACCAGGCGTATCAGCGTGCAGTCAGGGCACCTCCATGAGATTCAGCCGTCTCTCTCTAAACTCTGCAATCTCCTCCGGTCGCCACTCTGACTTGTTCCCTAATTCTGGGTCTGATACGGGTATATGTAACCAGGCAGATACGGGTATATATACCAGGAAGATACGGGTATATATATACACCAGGCGTATCAGCGTGCAGCCAGGGCACCTCCATGAGATTCAGCCGTCTCTCTCTAAACTCTGCAATCTCCTCCGGCCGCCACTCTGACTTGTTCCCTAGTCTGGGTCTGATACAGGTATATGTAACCAGGCAGATACGGGTATATATAACCAGGCAGATACGGGTATATATAACCAGGAAGATACGGGTATATATAACCAGGCGTATCAGCGTGCAGCCAGGGCACCTCCATGAGATTCAGCCGTCTCTCTCTAAACTCTGCAATCTCCTCCGGCCGCCACTCTGACTTGTTCCCTAAGTCTGGGTCTGATACAGGTATATGTAACCAGGCAGATACGGGTATATATAACCAGGCAGATACGGGTATATATAACCAGGCAGATACGGGTATATATAACCAGGCGTATCAGCGTGCAGCCAGGGCACCTCCATGAGATTCAGCCGTCTCTCTCTAAACTCTGCAATCTCCTCCGGTCGCCACTGTGACTTGTTCCCAAGTCTGGGTCTGATACGGGTATATGTAACCAGGCAGATACGGGTATATATAGGCGTATCAGCGTGCAGCCAGGGCACCTCCATGAGATTCAGCCATCTCTCTCTAAACTCTGCAATCTCCTCCGGTCGCCACTCTGACTTGTTCCCTAAGTCTGGGTCTGATACAGGTATATGTAACCAGGCAGATACGGGTATATATAACCAGGCAGATACGGGTATATATAACCAGGCAGATACGGGTATATATAACCAGGAAGATACGGGTATATATATAACCAGGCGTATCAGCGTGCAGCCAGGGCACCTCCATGAGATTCAGCCGTCTCTCTCTAAACCTCTGCAATCTCCTCCGGTCGCCACTCTGACTTGTTCCCTAAGTCTGGGTCTGATACAGGTATATGTAACCAGACAGATACGGGTATATATAACCAGGCAGATACGGGTATATATAACCAGGCGTATCAGCGTGCAGCCAGGGCACCTCCATGAGATTCAGCCGTCTCTCTCTAAACTCTGCAATCTCCTCCGGTCGCCACTCTGACTTGTTCCCTAAGTCTGGGTCTGATACAGGTATATGTAACCAGGCAGATACGGGTATATATAACCAGGCAGATACGGGTATATATAACCAGGAAGATACGGGTATATATAACCAGGCGTATCAGCGTGCAGCCAGGGCACCTCCATGAGATTCAGCCGTCTGTCTCTAAACTCTGCAATCTCCTCGGTCGCCACTCTGACTTGTTCCTAAGTCTGGGTCTGATACAGGTATATGTAACCAGGCAGATACGGGTATATATAACCAGGCAGATACGGGTATATATAACCAGGAAGATACGGGTTATATAACCAGGCGTATCAGCGTGCAGCCAGGGCACCTCCATGAGATTCAGCCGTCTGTCTCTAAATCTGCAATCTCCTCCGGCCGCCACTCTGACTTGTTCCCTAAGTCTGGGTCTGATACAGGTATATATGTAACCAGGCAGATACGGGTATAATAAACCAGGCAGATACGGGTATATATAACCAGGCGTATCAGCGTGCAGCCAGGGCACCTCCATGAGATTCAGCTGTCTCTCTCTAAACTCTGCAATCTCCTCCGGTCGCACTCCTGACTTGTTCCCTAATTCTGGGTCTGATACGGGTATATGTAACCAGGCAGATACGGGTATATATAACCAGGAAGATACGGGTATTATAACCAGGCGTATCAGCGTGCAGCCAGGGCACCTCCATGAGATTCAGCCGTCTCTCTCTAAACTCTGCAATCTCCTCCGGTCGCCACTCTGACTTTTTCCCTAAGACTGGGTCTGATACAGGTATATGTAACCAGGCAGATACGGGTATATATAACCAGGCAGATACGGGTATATGTAACCAGGCAGATACGGGTATATGTAACCAGGAAGATACGGGTATATATAACCAGGTGTATCAGCGTGCAGCCAGGGCACCTCCATGAGATTCAGCCGTCTCTCTCTAAACTCTGCAATCTCCTCCGGTCGCCACTCTGACTTTTTCCCTAAGACTGGGTCTGATACAGGTATATGTAACCAGGCAGATACGGGTATATATATACCAGGCAGATACGGGTAATATAAACCAGGCGTATCAGCGTGCAGCCAGGGCACCTCCATGAGATTCAGCCGTCTCTCTCTAACTCTGCAATCTTCCGGTCGCCACCTGACTTTTTCCCTAAGACTGGGTCTGATACAGGTATATGTAACCAGGCAGATACGGGTATATATAACCAGGCAGTTACGGGTATATGTAACCAGGCAGATACGGGTATATGTAACCAGGAAGATACGGGTATATATAACCAGGTGTATCAGCGTGCAGCCAGGGCACCTCCATGAGATTCAGCCGTCTCTCTCTAAACTCTGCAATCTCCTCCGGTCGCCACTCTGACTTGTTCCCTAAGTCTGGGTCTGATACGGGTATATGTAACCAGGCAGATACGGGTATATATAACCAGGCGTATCAGCGTGCAGCCAGGGCACCTCCATGAGATTCAGCCGTCTCTCTCTAAACTCTGCAATCTCCTCCGGTCGCCACTCTGACTTGTTCCCTAAGTCTGGTCTGATACAGGTATATGTAACCAGGCAGATACGGGTATATATATACCAGGCAGATACGGGTATATGTAACCAGGCAGATACGGGTATATGTAACCAGGAAGATACGGGTAATATATAACCAGGCGTATCAGCGTGCAGCCAGGGCACCTCCATGAGATTCAGCCGTCTCTCTCTAAACTCTGCAATCTCCTCCGGTCGCCACTCTGACTTGTTTCCGAAGTCTGGGTCTGATACAGGTATATGTAACCAGGCAGATACGGGTATATATAACCAGGCAGATACGGGTATATATATACCAGGCGTATCAGCGTGCAGCCAGGGCACCTCCATGAGATTCAGCCGTCTCTCTCTAAACTCTGCAATCTCCTCCGGTCGCCACTCTGACTTGTTCCCTAAGTCTGGGTCTGATACGGGTATATATAACCAGGCAGATACGGGTATATATAACCAGGCGTATCAGCGTGCAGCCAGGGCACCTCCATGAGATTCAGCCGTCTCTCTCTAAACTCTGCAATCTCCTCCGGTCGCCACTCTGACTTGTTCCCTAAGTCTGGGTCTGATACAGGTATATGTAACCAGGCAGATACGGGTATATATAACCAGGCAGATACGGGTATATATAACCAGGCGTATCAGCGTGCAGCCAGGGCACCTCCATGAGATTCAGCCGTCTCTCTCTAAACTCTGCAATCTCCTCCGGTCGCCACTCTGACTTGTTCCCTAAGTCTGGGTCTGATACAGGTATATGTAACCAGGCAGATACGGGTATATATAACCAGGCAGATACGGGTATATGTAACCAGGCAGATACGGGTATATGTAACCAGGAAGATACGGGTATATATAACCAGGCGTATCAGCGGGCAGCCAGGGCACCTCCATGAGATTCAGCCGTCTCTCTCTAAACTCTGCAATCTCCTCCGGTCGCCACTCTGACTTGTTCCCGAAGTCTGGGTCTGATACAGGTATATGTAACCAGGCAGATACGGGTATATATAACCAGGCAGATACGGGTATATATAACCAGGCGTATCAGCGTGCAGCCAGGGCACCTCCATGAGATTCAGCCGTCTCTCTCTAACTCTGCAATCTCCTCCGGTCGCCACTCTGACTTGTTCCCTAAGTCTGGGTCTGATACGGGTATATATAACCAGGCAGATACGGGTATATATAACCAGGCGTATCAGCGTGCAGCCAGGGCACCTCCATGAGATTCAGCCGTCTCTCTCTAAACTCTGCAATCTCCTCCGGTCGCCACTCTGACTTGTTCCCTAAGTCTGGGTCTGATACAGGTATATGTAACCAGGCAGATACGGGTTATTATAACCAGGCAGATACGGGTATATATAACCAGGCGTATCAGCGTGCAGCCAGGGCACCTCCATGAGATTCAGCCGTCTCTCTCTAAACTCTGCAATCTCCTCCGGTCGCCACTCTGACTTGTTCCCGAAGTCTGGGTCTGATACAGGTATATGTAACCAGGCAGATACGGGTATATATAACCAGGCAGATACGGGTATATATAACCAGGCGTATCAGCGTGCAGCCAGGGCACCTCCATGAGATTCAGCCGTCTCTCTCTAAACTCTGCAATCTCCTCCGGTCGCCACTCTGACTTGTTCCCTAAGTCTGGGTCTGATACGGGTATATATAACCAGGCAGATACGGGTATATATAACCAGGCGTATCAGCGTGCAGCCAGGGCACCTCCATGAGATTCAGCCGTCTCTCTCTAAACTCTGCAATCTCCTCCGGTCGCCACTCTGACTTGTTCCCTAAGTCTGGGTCTGATACAGGTATATGTAACCAGGCAGATACGGGTATATATAACCAGGCAGATACGGGTATATATAACCAGGCGTATCAGCATGCAGCCAGGGCACCTCCATGAGATTCAGCCGTCTCTCTCTAAACTCTGCAATCTCCTCCGGTCGCCACTCTGACTTGTTCCCTAAGTCTGGGTCTGATACAGGTATATGTAACCAGGCAGATACGGGTATATTATAACCAGGCAGATACGGGTATAATGTAACCAGGCAGATACGGGTATATGTAACCAGGAAGATACGGGTATATATAACCAGGCGTATCAGCGTGCAGCCAGGGCACCTCATGAGATTCAGCCGTCTCTCTCTAAACTCTGCAATCTCCTCCGGTCGCCACTCTGACTTGTTCCCGAAGTCTGGGTCTGATACAGGTATATGTAACCAGGCAGATACGGGTATATATAACCAGGCAGATACGGGTATATATAACCAGGCGTATCAGCGTGCAGCCAGGGCACCTCCATGAGATTCAGCCGTCTCTCTCTAAACTCTGCAATCTCCTCCGGTCGCCACTCTGACTTGTTCCCTAAGTCTGGGTCTGCAGTGAGTTTGTCAAAATAAAAACCCAGGCCGCCGTAAACAAAGACCTCTGTGTATCTGAATATTGATAATACTTTATTACTCTAAATACAACAAAATAATGAACATACACATAAAATGCAGAATAAAAGGAAATGTGAAAGGCGGGTGCAGAATGTTTGTTATTCTTATGCACGATTGGTGCTAAATGGTGAAAACACTCTTAGTTGAATTTACGTACAGACAATTTTATCCCAATATGGCCTGAAGGGACTTGAAAAAGGTATAACCACGAGAGCAGCACGGATACACACGGATACACACGGACACGCGGATACACGCGGATACAGACGGATACACACGGATACACACGGATACACACGGACACGCGGATACACACGGATACACACGGACACGCGGATACACGCGGATACACACGGATATACACGGATTACACACAAATATGCACAGATACACACGGATACATACGGATATACACGGATACACACGGATACACACGGATACACACAGATATACACAGATATACACAGATATACACAGATATACACAGATACACACAGATACACACAGATACACACGGCTACACACAGATATACACGGATACAGACAGATATACACAGATACACATGGATACACTCGGATACACTCGGATACACACAGATACACACAGATATACACAGATACACACGGATACACACGGATACACACGGATACACACGGATATACACGGATATACACGGGTACACACGGGTACACACGGATATACACATGGATACACATGGGTACACACAGATATACACAGATACACACGGATACACACAGATACACACGGATACACACGGATACACACGGATACACACGGATACACACAGATACACACAGATACACACAGATACACGCGGATACACGCGGATATACGCGGATATACGTGGATATACGTGGATACACACGGGTACACATGGATACACAAAGATATACATGGATACACACGGATACACACAGATACACACGGATACACACGGATACACACGGATACACACAGATACACACAGATACACACAGATACACACGGATATACGCGGATATACGTGGATATACGTGGATATACGTGGATATACGCGGATACACACGGATACACACGGATACACACAGATACACACGGGTACACACGGATACACATGGATACACAAAGATATACATGGATACACACGGGTACACACAGGTACACACGTGTACACACGGATATACACGGATACACATGGATACACAAAGATATACATGGATACACACGGGTACACACAGGTACACACGTGTACACACGGATATACACGGATACACACAGATATACATGGATACACACGGTCGGATATACATGGATACACACGGATATACACAGATACACACAGGTACACATGGATACACACAGATATACACGGGTACACACGGGTACACACAGATATACACGGATACACATGGGTACACACGGGAACACAAGGGTACACACAGATATACACGGATACACACGGTCGGATATACATGGATACACACGGATATACACAGATACACACAGGTACACACGGATACACATGGATACACACAGATATACACGGGTACACACGGGTACACACAGATATACACGGATACACATGGGTACACACGGGAACACACGGGTACACACAGATATACACGGATACACACAGATACACACGGATATACACAGATATACACGGATACACACATTCACTGAGCTCCAGCAAAGGAAATAAATTGATTAGGTGAAATACTAGAAAGGATTCTGAATCTTCCATATCGCAGCGATTATAAATGATAAGAACTGGTGTTTTATTCAGGCCCGGATTAAGATCTCTATGGGGCTGGAGCTGATAATTTTGGTGGCTTTTTTGTAATTTAGTGAAATGAAAACATATTTTTGGTTATTTAATAGTGCGGATACGGCTATATGTAACCAGGCAGATACGGGTATATGTAACCAGGCAGATACAGGTATATGTAACCAGACAGATACGGGTATATGTAACCAGACAGATACGGCTATATGTAACCAGACAGATACGGCTATATGTAACCAGGCAGATACGGGTATATGTAACCAGGCAGATACGGCTATATGTAACCAGGCAGATACGGGTATATCTAACCAGGCAGATACGGGTATATGTAACCAGGCAGATACGGGTATATGTAACCAGGCAGATACGGGTATATGTAACCAGGCAGATACGGGTATATGTAACCAGACAGATACGGCTATATGTAACCAGACAGATACGGCTATATGTAACCAGGCGGATATGGGTATATGTAACCAGGCAGATACGGCTATATGTAACCAGGCAGATACGGCTATATCTAACCAGACAGATACGGCTATATGTAACCAGGCAGATACGGGTATATGTAACCAGGCAGATACGGGTATATGTAACCAGGCTGATACGGGTATATGTAACCAGGCGGATACGGGTATATGTAACCAGGCAGATACGGCTATATGTAACCAGGCAGATACGGGTATATGTAACCAGACAGATACGGGTATATGTAACCAGGCAGATACGGCTATATGTAACCAGGCAGATACGGGTATATCTAACCAGGCAGATACGGGTATATGTAACCAGGCAGATACGGGTATATGTAACCAGGCAGATACGGGTATATGTAACCAGGCAGATACGGCTATATCTAACCAGGCAGATACGGGTATATGTAACCAGACAGATACGGCTATATGTAACCAGACAGATACGGGTATATGTAACCAGGCAGATACGGCTATATGTAACCAGGCAGATACGGCTATATGTAACCAGCAGAAATACGGGTATATCTAACCAGGCAGATACGGGTATATGTAACCAGGCAGATACGGGTATATGTAACCAGGCAGATACGGGTATATGTAACCAGGCAGATACGGCTATATCTAACCAGGCAGATACGGGTATATGTAACCAGACAGATACGGCTATATGTAACCAGGCAGATACGGCTATATGTAACCAGGCAGATACGGCTATATGTAACCAGGCAGATACGGCTATATCTAACCAGACAGATACGGCTATATGTAACCAGGCAGATACGGGTATATGTAACCAGGCAGATACGGGTATATGTAACCAGGCTGATACGGGTATATGTAACCAGGCGGATACGGGTATATGTAACCAGGCAGATACGGCTATATGTAACCAGGCAGATACGGCTATATGTAACCAGACAGATACGGCTATATGTAACCAGGCAGATACGGGTATATGTAACCAGGCAGATACGGCTATATGTAACCAGGCAGATACGGCTATATGTAACCAGGCAGATACGGCTATATGTAACCAGGCAGATACGGGTATATGTAACCAGGTGGATACGGTATATGTAACCAGGTGGATACGGGTATATGTAACCAGGCAGATACGGGTATATGTAACCAGACAGATACAGGTATATGTAACCAGGCAGATACGGCTATATGTAACCAGGCAGATACGGCTATATGTAACCAGGCAGATACGGCTATATCTAACCAGACAGATACGGCTATATGTAACCAGGCTGATACGGGTATATGTAACCAGACAGATACGGCTATATGTAACCAGGCTGATACGGGTATATGTAACCAGGCAGATACGGCTATATGTAACCAGGCGGATACGGGTATATGTAACCAGGCAGATACGGCTATATGTAACCAGGCAGATACGGCTATATGTAACCAGACAGATACGGCTATATGTAACCAGGCAGATACGGGTATATGTAACCAGGTGGATACGGTATATGTAACCAGGTGGATACGGTTATATGTAACCAGGCAGATACGGGTATATGTAACCAGACAGATACGGCTATATGTAACCAGACAGATACAGCTATATGTAACCAGGCAGATACGGGTATATGTAACCAGACAGATACGGGTATATGTAACCAGGCGGATACGGGTATATGTAACCAGGCAGATACGGCTATATGTAACCAGGCAGATACGGCTATATGTAACCAGGCAGATACGGGTATATGTAACCAGGTGGATACGGGTATATGTAACCAGGCAGATACGGGTATATGTAACCAGGTGGATACGGTATATGTAACCAGGCAGATACGGCTATATGTAACCAGGCGGATACGGGTATATGTAACCAGGCAGATATGGCTATATGTAACCAGGCAGATACGGCTATATGTAACCAGGTGGATACGGTATATGTAACCAGGCAGATACGGGTATATGTAACCAGGCGGATACGGGTATATGTAACCAGGCAGATACGGCTATATGTAACCAGGCAGATACGGCTATATGTAACCAGGCAGATATGGCTATATGTAACCAGGCAGATACGGCTATATGTAACCAGGTGGATACGGTATATGTAACCAGGCAGATACGGCTATATGTAACCAGGCAGATACGGCTATATGTAACCAGGGAGATACGGCTATATGTAACCAGGCAGATACGGCTATATGTAACCAGGCAGATACGGGTATATGTAACCAGGTGGATACGGGTATATGTAACCAGACAGATACGGGTATATGTAACCAGGCAGATACGGGTATATGTAACCAGGTGGATACGGGTATATGTAACCAGGCAGATACGGCTATATGTAACCAGGCAGATACGGGTATATGTAACCAGGTGGATACGGTATATGTAACCAGGTGGATACGGCTATATGTAACCAGGCAGATACGGGTATATGTAACCAGGCAGATACGGGTATATGTAACCAGGCAGATACGGGTATATGTAACCAGGCAGATACGGGTATATGTAACCAGGTGGATACGGTATATGTAACCAGGTGGATACGGCTATATGTAACCAGGCGGATACGGGTATATGTAACCAGACAGATACAGGTATATGTAACCAGGCAGATACGGGTAAATGTAATCAGGAGGATGTAGCGGATCCCTGCTACCCTGCCCGGGTAGATCCGCCGTCAGCGCCGAGCTGGTCTGGGGGTGTAGACTCAGGGGTAGCGGGCGGTAGGGATTCGGCGGTGATCCAGCGTTTCTTTCCACGGTCCTTTCAGCGTCGCGGTTCCCCAAGCCCTGTTATCCCCAATTACTAGCCGAGGCAAGAGTAAAGGTTCAAACAGGAATGAGTTTTTATTTTAACATGGAGAATACAGGGTTATTTATGGGGAATGAAACCATTGTTCTCCCCTGGCCCGCCCTCAGTCCTCCTGCGGTGATCTGTGTTTGTACCTCAAGCCATAGCCCAATCTGCCTGGGTTAACCTGGGGGAACCCCTGCGGTGCGCAGCCCTTTTCTCGGGTCTCGGCGCCAGCTCGTCTGTCCCCCCCCTCCCAGAGCCTCTCCCTGTCTGGCCAGCGCCCGGCCCCCCCGTGGTGTGAGCGCTCCTTGTAGCTTCCTGCCCGAGTTTGGGGTTTTACCAGGGATTTCGGGGTGATCCCCTGGGAGCGGCGGCATGCTGGGGGTACAGCCTGGTAGCTCAGGTCCGGGGGCTGGTTCAGTCCAAAAAGTGCCCAGATCGGATCCACGGAGCCCGAGCTGCGAAGGGGGAAAGTTCGACGGCTGTACCCGAGCAAGAGTCACTGGTTGCCGGCGCGCTCCCAGCGAGGGATCCCTGGTCGGCGTTCGGGTTTCTCGGGGTGTTTCGTTCTATAATTCGCACCCCCGTAAGCACCTATTTTTAGGAGCCCACTGGCCAAGAAGCGCTCTTCTGTGTGGTTTCCATGCTGCGGGGCAAGGCGGGCAAGTTTGGGCGGCTTGGCAGAGACAGTCAGCAGCGGCTCGAGGCATTCACAGACCGGGCGTCTTCCCGGGGCTGGGGACAGGCGGGGAACAGGTCAACCATGGGGAGAATTACAGGGGGAACTTATAAAAATACAACCTAACGAATTCTTTAATATACCATACTAAAACAACATTTTTAAACTTTTGTACCGCGCTACGGTATAGTGGCGGCCGTTCCGTCACAGAGGATATGGGTATATATAACCAGGCAGATAAGGGTATATGTAACCAGGCAGATAAGGGTATATGTAACCAGGCAGATAAGGGTATAAGGGTACTGCTAAAAAACACGGCCACTATTCTATTCTCATCCTGCTTGACCTCTCGGCTGCTTTTGACACTGTTGACCACCCCCTCCTTCTGCAGACGCTCAACTCTCTTGGTCTCAGTGACACTGCACTCGCTTGGGTCAAATCCTATTTATCCAACAGGTCCTTCTGTGTGTCCTTTGCTGGTTCCTCCTCTTCATTGCCTCTATCTGTTGGTGTACCTCAAGGCTCTGTCCTTGGTCCTCTGCTCTTTTCCATCTACACCTCCTCCCTGGGCAAAATCATCAACAGCTTTGGCTTTAATTACCACCTCTACGCTGATGACACTCAGATCTACCTCTCTACCCCTGATCTCTCTCCCCCTGTCCTTTCAAAAGTCAGTGACTGTTTATCTGGCATCTCCTCCTGGATGGCCTCCCACCACCTAAAGATCAACATGTCAAAGATTGAGCTCCTACTTATTTCTCCCTCCAATGCCTCCCCACCTCCTGACTTCTCTATCACGGTGGGGGTATCACCATCTCCCCATCAAACCAAGTTCGCTGTCTTGGAGTTACACTTGACTCTGCTCTTTCCTTCATCCCCCACATCAAGTCTCTTTCTTCCTCCTGCCGATACCAACTGCGTAATATTTCCAGAATTCGGCCATTTCTTACCGCTGTCACCACAAAACAACTCATACACGCCCTGGTAATCTCCCGACTCGACTATTGCAATAATCTCTTATCTGGCCTCCCTCTGTCCCGCCTCTCCCCCCTACAATCCATCCTGAACGCCTCCGCCAGGCTAATTCACCTCACCCGCCGCTCTGTCTCTGCCGCTCCCCTCTGCGAGTCCCTTCACTGGCTCCCCATCCACTGCAGAATTAAGTTCAAAATCCTTATCCTTACCTACAAAAGCCTCACTAACTCAGCTCCCACTACCTGTCCTCACTAATCACCAAATACACCCAGCCCGCTCCCTAAGGTCAAACAGTGACCTGCGCCTAGCTTCTCCCCGCATCACCTCTTCCCATGATAGACTGCAGGATTTCTCACGCGCAGCCCACTCTCTGGAACGCTCTCCCTCGTACTGTCAGACTTTCCCCTAACTTCTCTTCCTTCAAACGCTCCCTTAAAACATTCCTATTTAGGGAAGCCGACCACCCAACTCACTGACGCAACCACTGGTATACTTTGGCCTAGGCCAACAAGGCCCAGGCCTAGGGCGGCACTTTCCAGGGGGCGGCGGCCCGCTGGGTGGCCCCACCCCTAAAAAAAAAAAAAAAAAATTTACCAGGAAGGAAACATGGAGATGTCACTAATTTTCAAGTATGTCCTGGGTAGGCAAGGCCTAGGCTTTCACTTTCCAGGAGGCAACAAAAAACCTCACCACTAATTGGGTTACTCACAGAGCACCGAAATGACGCCAACATTTTGGTGTTCTGTAGTTCCCTGCACTTCGGGGAATAAAATTTCCCACCCTGCAGTGAATTCACCATTCACCTAAAGTCCCTAAAGTGCATGGAGTCGGCCGCTGTATGCTGCCACCGCAAAACCCATGGCCTGCTGTTTTCAAAAAGAACTACTGAACGAAAATGTCTGGAATTTACATATAAGATCCTATGATTGATAATAAAAAGTTCTGTTACAGAAAAAGAAGAACCGCTATTAAAAAAAAGGGGGGGAATTTAGCCCAAAAAATTCTGAAAAATCAATAAAAGGTAAAACAAAAAATAAATAAATAAAAAAGACTTTTTACTGCAGATTAAAATAATAAATGGTTTATTAGATATTGCATAAAAACGGGAATATTTTTTAAATTGAAAACCTATGGGGTTCGCCTGAATAAACCTGCTGATTGAAACCACCGAACATCAGGGCATTTCACTGACATTTCTCTGCTGTTTGGTGTTCTCTGAATAGATTAACCATTACTTCACTATGGGGATTTGCACTGCCTTCAAACAGCACCTTACTTGCTGGCAGTTCGCCAAACTTGTGTGTGAGCATATCACCAGAGCAGTGGTGTACTTAGAGGAGTGGCGGAGGGCGGGCCGCCCAGGTACCAGTGATTATTGGGGTGTCATTAGGGGGTACTAGGAGGTGCCACTGTCACTGTGTGTCAGCTTTGAGCTGTGTTCTCAAACAACGAGCAGCGGAGCATGGCGTTTGCATACGGAATAAAATCGAATAGAATAAAAATCCCCCTCTCCTCCCTCCGTAGCTCCTCCCCTGCCCCGCAGCAGCTCTAGGAGAGGGGAGGGGGATGTGATTTGTGTCCAGAGAGAGAAGATGACAGTAAACGGCAGGTAAAGGGGGGGGGGGGGTTATCAGCAGAATATGGAGCCCTGTCTGCTTACTGCTGTTTAAAGTGGACCTTTCCTTAACCAGCACTGCAGTGATAGAAATTTGTCATTGAGCTGCCTGGCTCCTGGTGAGGCTGCTTGCGTGCAGGTCACACTCGGTCCGGCCAGTCAGGTGGTACTGAGTCTCAGTACCACCTGACTGGCTGAACCACGTGACACGCATGCACGCAGCTGCCCGCCCTTTCGTTAACATGGACTGTCACTCTATTCTGGACTGAACACCCACCGGGAAGGGAATCAAAGCCACGGTGCACCCTCTGGCAGTGGCACCCCACTGCTGACAAGATGGCTCCACGCACAGGCACAGCCGTGATCCTAACGTGGCCTGGAGGGACCTCCTGCTGAGTCTGTACACAGTCCCTGCTAACTCTGCACACAGCCCTACCGCGGACAGAGGCCGGTAAATGTAGAATAAATAATTGCTGTGTGCTCATATACACTCGGTTTGCTGGGAGTTTTATTGCAGTGGATTCTGATGCACTCATACACACCACACATTGCATTCCTGGGAGTTTTATTGCTGTGGATTCTGATACGCTGACACACACCACACATTTCATTGCTGGGAGTTTTATTGCAGTGGATTCTGATGCACTCATACACACACACATTGCATTCCTGGGTGTTTTATTGCTGTGGATTCTGATACGCTGACACACACCACCACATTGCATTGCTGGGAGTTTTATTGCAGTGGAATCTGATGCACTCATACACACCGCACATTGCATTGCTGGAATTTTTTGCTGTGGATTCTGATACGCTGACCCGCACATTGCATTACTGGGAGTTTTATTGCTGTGATTCTGATACACTCATACACACTGCACATTGCATTGCTGGAATTTTTATTGCTGTGGATTCTGATACGCTGACACACACCAAACATTGCATTGCTGGGAGTCTTATTGCTGTGGGTTCTGTGATACACACTGCATAGTACTGTGAGTTTTATTGCCCTGGAGCTCTGGGATACGCTCATACACACTGCACATTACTGTGAGTTTTATTGCTGTACAGCTCTGTGATACGTTCATATGCAGTGCACGTTTCTGTGGATTTTATTGTTCAACAATTAGAGAGGCTGTGTTCCAGTATACTTGACATGCGTGGCTGTTCTTTGTAAAAATGCTTGAATTTAAACATTTCATAATTTAATTTTCTCAATAGATACATTTGAAATGGTATACAAAATATACAAGTAGGCACTTGGTATCCACTTTTAATATAAAGAGAGGAAAAGGCGGAGCTCTAAGAGGAAAAGGTGGAGCATAAAGAGGAAGGGTGGGGATTAACCAGGAAGAGGTGTGCCCTTGACAGGAGGGGGTGCCTCAAATTTAAATAAGGGGGTGCACGAGTTTAGTCAGGCCTAGGGTAGCACAAAACCTAAATACACCACTGGACGCAACCATCAATCACTCTCACCTTACAGTCCTCTCCTCCTGTTTCCAACCCCAACCCTCCCAGATTGTGAGTTCCTACGGGAATAGGGCCCTCATCTCCTCCTGTACTGTTTGTCAAATGTTGTTCAATGTATTGTAACTCTGTCTATACTGTGCTTATTGTACAGCGCTGCGGAATATGCTGGCGCTTTATAAATAAAGAATAATAATAATAATATGTAACCAGGCAGATACGGGTATATGTAACCAGGCAGATACGGGTATATATAACCAGGCAGATACGGGTATATCTAACCAGACAGATACGGGTATATCTAACCAGGCGTATACGGTATATGTAACCAGGCAGATATGGGTATATATAACCAGGCGTATACGGGTATATCTAACCTGGCAGATATGGGTATATGTAACCAGGCAAATATGGGTATATATAACCAGGCAGATACGGGTATATGTAACCAGGTGGATACGGGTATATCTAACCAGGCAGATACAGGTATATATAACCAGGCAGATACGGGTATATGTAACCAGGAGGATACAGGTATATGTAACCAGACAGATATGGGTAATGTAACCAGGTGGATACGGGTATATGTAACCAGGCAGATACGGGTATATGTAACCAGGCAGATAAGGGTATATCTAACCAAGCGTATACGGGTAAATGTAACCAGGCGGATACGGGTATATGTAATCAGGCAGATACGGGTATATGTAACCAGGCAGATACGGGTATATGTAACCAGGCAGATACGGGTATATGTAACCAGGCAGATACGGGTATATGTAACCAGGCAGATACGGGTATATGTAACCAGACAGATACGGGTATATGTAACCAGGCAGATACGGGTATATGTAACCAGGCGGATACGGGTATATGTAACCAGGCAGATACGGGTATATGTAACCAGGTGGATACGGGTATATGTAACCAAGCAGATACAGGTATATGTAACCAGGTGGATACGGGTATATGTAACCAGGCAGATATGGGTATTTGTAACCAGGCGGATACGGCTATATGTAACCAGGCGGATACGGGTATATGTAACCAGGCGGATACAGGAATATGTAACCAGACAGATACGGCTATATCTAACCAGGTGGATACGGCTATATGTAACCAGGCAGATATGGGTATATGTAACCAGGCGGATACAGGAATATGTAACCAGGCAGATACGGGTATATGTAACCAGGCGGATACGGGTATATGTAACCAGGTGGATACGGGTATATGTAACCAGGCAGATATGGGTATATGTAACCAAGCAAATACAGGTATATGTAACCAGGTGGATACGGGTATATGTAACCAGGCAGATATGGGTATTTGTAACCAGGTGGATACGGGTATATGTAACCAGGCAGATATGGGTATATGTAACCAAGCAAATACAGGTATATGTAACCAGGTGGATACGGGTATATGTAACCAGGCAGATAAGGGTATATGTAACCAGGCGGATACGCAGGGCCGGCGCGCCCGCTAGGCGAGCTAGGCGGCCGCCTAGAGCGCAGCGCCACCTAGGGGCGCAGCCGGCCCCGAGCCAGGTGTCAGCAAGGTCAGCCCTTGCACTATCCGCCGCCGGTGCTGTTCTGTGCCCGGCGCCTGCAATACCCCGGCCATCCGATGCTCCCTATGACCTAATCAAAGGGAGCCGGCCGGCCAGGGGTCACATGTCACGCCACATGACATGTGCCATCCAATCCCTATGCCCTGGAGGTAGCCTGACCAGGAGGAGGGGGGGCGGTTCCTCTCACTGGCTGCACGCTCGGACTAGCAAAGTACACTGTACACATCCCCATGCCAGGTCCCCCTCCCCTGGAAAACACCCCTGACCACCATCACCCATTCCCCTGGCTGACACACCACCCTCCCTACACCCCCTCTGTAATATACCCCACTCATCCATTACCCCCAGTAATATACCCCACCATCACTCCCCCCCCAGAAAAATACCCCACCACTCTCCCTCCCCCCAGAAAAATACCCCAACATCACTCTCCCTCCCCCCCAAAAAAATACCCCACCACTCTCCCTCCCCCAGAAAAATACCCCACCAGCACTCTCCCTCCCACCCCAGAAAAATACCCCACCACTCTCCCTCCCCCAGAAAAATACCCCACCACTCTCCTCCCCCCAGAAAATACCCCACAAAAATGCCCCACCATCACTCTCCTCCCCCCAAAAAATACCCCACCATCAGTCTCCCCCACCACAGAAAAATACCCCACTCACTCTCCCCCCAGAAAAAATACCCCACCACTCTCCTCCAAGAAAAATGCCCCACCATCACTCTCCCTCCCCCCAAAAAATACCCCACCATCAGTCTCCCCCACCCCAGAAAAATACCCCACCATCACTCTCCCCCCAGAAAAAAAATACCCACCCCACTCTCCTCCAAGAAAAATGCCCCACCATCACTCTCCCCCCCCCCAGGAAAATACCCCACCATCACTCTCCCTCCCACCCCAGAAAAAATACTCCACCAGCACTCTCCCACCCACCCCAGAAAAATACCCACCGTCACTCTCCCTCCATCCTTCCCCAAAAATGAGTGGCCCTATTAACCCTTCCACCAACCGTAAGGGCCCCAAAATCTCTCCCAAGCCTCAACCATGAGGACACTATGCACTGGAGGCAGACGTCACGCGGCGCACCCTGCAGCCAAAATCAGAGGGGGCCAAATCAGCGGGCCACAGTAATGTATGGTGAGTATGTATCACAGAGCTCCCAGTAATGTGCAGTGTTTATGGGTGGGTCACAGAGCTCCACAGTAATGTGCAGTGTTTTTTTTCAGGGGGGGGCGCAAGTAGCTGGTCTTGCCTAGGGCGCAAAATAGTCTAGCACCGGCCCTGCGGATACGGGTATATGTAACCAGGTGGATACGGGTATATGTAACCAGGTGGATACGGGTATATGTAACCAGGTGGATACGGGTATATGTAACCAAGCAGATACAGGTATATGTAACCAGGTGGATACGGGTATATGTAACCAGGCAGATATGGGTATTTGTAACCAGGCGGATACGGGTATATGTAACCAGGCGGATACGGGTATATGTAACCAGGCAGATACGGGTATATGTAACCAGACAGATACGGGTATATATAACCAGGCGGATACGGGTATATGTAGCCAGGCGGATACGGGTATATCTAACCAGACAGATACGGGTATACAGTTGTGTTCAAAATGATTCAAGCCCCACTGAAATTGAGTGTTTTGGCCAGTTTGACATTGATTTTGATCATTCAGTCATCTTGCTTACAATTAAATCAAAGAGGCACGTGTAGGTCAGACAAATATAACATAACATTTATAATGAAATAAGCACAAATGTCTTTTCTGTGCTCACATCATTATCAGTTTTATTCAACCCCCAAGTGACATTCAATCTTAGTACTTAGTACAACATCCTTTTACAGTTATAACAGCTTTTAAACGTGAAGCATAGCTTGACACAAGTGTCTTGCAGACATCTACGGGTATCTTTGCCCATTCGTCATGGGCAAAAGCCTCCAGTTCAGTCACATTCTTAGGCTTGCGCACTAGGCTTGTGCACCGATTTTTTTTTCCGTTCGATTCGATTTTTCGGATGTTTAAACTTTTCGATTCGGCTCGTTTCGACCAATTTCTGTTTTGATTCGGTACGGCTCGACTCGTTTTTCGTGTACATTTTTTTTCGGAATATCAACCATTTTTCGTATTTTCGTGTCACTTAGCTCGTTTTTTGTATCGACTTTTCGTGATTTCGGAAATTTTCGTTTTTTCGGAACGTCTGTTTCCACTCGTTTCAAAGCAATAAATTTCGATTTGACACATTTCAAGTCCATTCGAAAATTCCGAAAATATTTCGTTTCGGCTCGGAAAACTTTTCGGATCTGCCATTTTCGGATCTAAAAATTTTCGGAAAATCGGCCGCATCCGAAAACACGAATCGGGAAATTTCGTGAAAATTCCGAAATTCCGAAACCCGAAACGCACATCCCTATTGCGCACTGCAACTGCTTTCTTTAAGTCCCACCAGAGGTTCTCAATCGGATTTAAGTCAAGTGACTGCGATGGCCACTCCAAAATGTTCCAGCCTTTAATCTGCAACCATGATCTAGTGGACTTGGAGGTATGCTTGGGATCATTGTCCTGTTGAAAGGTCCAACGTCTCCCAAGCCTCAGGTTTGTGACGGACTGCATCACATTGTCATCCAATATCTCCTGGTACTGAAGAGAATTCATGGTACCTTGCACACGCTGAAGCTTCCCTGTACCTGCAGAAGCAAAACAGCCCCAAGCATGATTGACCCCCCGCCATGCTTCACAGTAGGCAAGGTGTTCTTTTCTTCATAGGCCTTGTTCTTCCTCCTCCAAACATAGCGTTGGTCCATGGCCCAAAACAGTTCTAATTTTGTTTCATCAGTCCACAGAACACTATCCAAAACTTCTGTGGTTTGTCCACATGACTTTTGGCATACTGCAGTCGACTCTTCTATTCTTTGGAGACAGCAAGGGTGCGCCTGCCCTGGGAGTTGGCATGGAGGCCTTCATTACGCAGTGTGCGCCGTATAGTCTGAGCTGAAACTTCAGTACCCACATCTGACAAATCTTTTCTCAGTTCCTCAACAGTCACACGGGGACTTTTCTCCACTCTACGCTTCAGGTAGCGCACAGCAGTCGAAATCAGCATCTTCTTTCTTTCTGCCCGACCAGGTAGCGTTTCAACAGTGCCCTTTGCCTTGAATTTGCGAATGATGCTTCCTATGGTCTCTCTTGGTATGTTTAACATCTTTGCAATCTTCTTATAGCCATTGCCCTTCCTGTGAAGAGTAATCACCTCTTCTCTTGTCTTCCTGACCATTCTCTTGACTTCACCATGTTTGTAACCACACACCAGTAAATGTCTAGAAGGAGCTGAGTATCACAGTCATTTTAAAGCTGCCTAATTGGTGCTTATTTGCTTTATTGCTGCTCCGTGACATCCACAGGTGGTTTTCAATACCTGATTGAAAACACTTGAATGAACCTCTGTTCTTCAGAGTGGTAGTCTTTAAGGGGTTGGATAATTGTGTCAATGAAGAATTCACAAAAGAAACATTTCCTACTGTATTACAAAACCAATTGATGTCATTTTAGTTGCATATGGTTCTTTAAAAAGTCCTTGTAGGATTTCATTCTGAATACAATTACAAATGTCACTAAATTCCCTAAAACCCTTTACAGCATTGGGGGTTGAATCATTTTGAACACAACAGTATGTAACCAGGCAGACACGGGTATATGCAGGGGTCAAGTCCTGGGGAAAAAAGTGAGGGAACTCACCCACGAATTCCACAACCCCCATTACCTGAAGAAAATATATATATATCACGAGTAGGGATGTGCGTTTCGGGTTTGGGAATTTCGGAATTTTCACGAAATTTCCCGATTCGTGTTTTCGGATGCGGCCGAATTTCCGAAAAGTTTTAGATCCGAAAATGTCAGATCCGAAACGTTTTCCGAGCCGAAACGAAATATTTTCGGATTTTTCGAATGGACTTGAAATGTGTCAAACGAGGAGAACAGATGCTCCGAAAAACGAAAATTTTCCGAAAAACGAAAATTTTCTAAAAGCAAAAATTTTCGAAAAAACGAAACTTTTCCGAAAAAACGAAAAGTCGATACAAAAAACGAGCAAAATGACACGAAAAATACGAAAAATGGTCGATATTCCGAAAAATATGCAATTCCGAAAAACGAAAATTTCCGAAATCACGAAAAGTCGATACAAAAACCGAGCACAGTGACACGAAAAATGGTCGATATTCCGAAAAAAAATGTACCCGAAAAACGGGCCGAACCGAATCGAATCGAAACCGAAATCGGTCGAAACGAGCCGAATCGAAAAGTTTAAAAATCCGAAAAATCGAACCGAATCGAACCGAAAAAAAAATCGGTGCACAAGCCTAATCACGAGTATAGAGGTACGTGGTGATACCATTTTTATTGGATTAACTTTACATTTAAAAGACAAGCTTGTAGACAAGAGTGTAAACTGGAAACTATGCTGATCAGTGAAAGGTATCACTACCTACAGGTATACTCAGGATTGTGGCAACTGCACTAACGCATTTTATATATAATATATATATATCCAGGCACAGACCCCCCCAGAATAATATACACATCACTGAGCCCCCAGAATAATATACACAGCGCTGAACCCCAGAATAATACACATCACTGAGCCCCCAGAATAATATACACAGCGCTGAACCCCCAGAATAATTACACAGCGCTGATCCCCAGAATAACATACACAGCACTGAGCCCCCAGAATAATATACACAGCACTGAGCCTCCAGAATAATATACCCAGCACTGAGCCCCCGAATAATATACACAGCGCTGAGCCCCAGAATAACATACACAGCACTGAGCCCCAGAATAATATACACATCACTGAGCCCCCAGAATAATATACACATCACTGAACCCCCAGAATAATATACACAGCGCTGAGCCCCCAGAATAATATACAGCACGCTGAGCCCCCAGAATTAATACACAGCGCTGAGCCCCCAGAATAATATACACAGCACTGAGCCCCCAGAATAATTACACAGCGCTGAGCCCCCAGAATAACATACACAGCGCTGAGCCCCAGAATAATATACACAGCGCTGCCCCCAGAATAATATACACATCACTGAGCCCCAGAATAACATACACAGCGCTGAGCCCCAGAATAATATACACAGCGCTGAACCCCCAGAATAATATACACAGCGCTGAGCCCCCAGAATAATATACACAGCACTGTGCCCAGAATAATATACACAACACTGAACCCCCAGAATATAACATACACAGCACTGAGCCCCCAGAATAATATACACAACACTGAACCCCCAGAATAACATACACAGCACTGAGCCCCAGAATAACATACACAGCACTGAACCCCCAGAATAACATACACAGCACTGAGCCCCCAGAATAATATACACAGCACTGAGCCCCATAATATATACAACACTGAACCCCCAGAATAACATACACAGCACTGAGCCCCCAGAATAACATACACAGCACTGAGCCCCCAGAATAACATACACAGCACTGAACCCCCAGAATAACATACACAGCACTGAACCCCCAGAATAACATACACAGCTCTGAACCCCCAGACTAACATACACAACACTGAGCCCCAGGAATAACATAATAACATGCACAACACTGAGCCCCATAATAATATACACAGCACTGAACCCCAAGAATAATATGCACAGCACTGGTTATTATGGATATATTTTCCCCAGTTCACATGGATATAATTGCCCCCCATGTTCAAATGGATATAATTGCCCCAGCTCATATGGGTATATATTGCCCCCAGATCTCATGGATAATGCCCCCCAGCTCTCATGGATAATGCCCCAGATCTCATGGATATGCCCCCAGGTCTCATGGATATGCCCCCGGCTCTCATGGATAATGCCCCCAGCTCTCATGGATATGCCCCAGGTCTCATGGATACTGCCCCAGGTCTCATGGATAATGCCCCCGGCTCTCATGGATAATGCCCCCAGCTCTCATGGATAATGCCCCCAGCTCTCATGGATATGCCCCCAGGTCTCATGGATAATGCCCCCAGCTCTCATGGATATGCCCCCAGGTCTCATGGATAATGCCCCAGGCTCTCATGGATAATGCCCCCGGCTCTCATGGATAATGCCCCCAGCTCTCATGGATAATGCCCCCAGCTCTCATGGATATGCCCCAGGTCTCATGGATACTGCCCCGACTCTCATGGATAATGCCCCCGGCTCTCATGGATAATGCCCCCAGCTCTCATGGATAATGCCCCCAGCTCTCATGGATAAGGCCCCCAGCTCTCATGGATATGCCCCCAGGTCTCATGGATATTGCCTCCAGGTCTCATGGATATGCCCCAGGTGTCATGGATCTTGCCCCCAGGTGTCATGGATATTGCCCCCAGGTCTCATGGATAATGCCCCCCCAGGTCTCATGGATATGCCCCCAGCTCTCATGGATAATGCCCCCAGCTCTCATGGATAATGCCCACCAGGTCTCATGGACAATGCCCCCAGCTCTCATGGATAATGCCCCCGGCTCTCATGAATAATGCCCCAGGGTCCTCGATGGATATTGCCCCCAGGTCTCATGGATATTGCCACAGGTCTCATGGATACTGCCCCCAGGTCTCATGGATACTCCCCCAGGTCTCCATGGATATTGCCCCCAGGTCTCATGGATAATGCCCCCAGGTCTCATGGATATTGCCCCCCAGGTCTCATGGATATGCCCCCAGGTTCTCATGGATATTGCCCACAGGTCTCATGGATATGCCCCCAGGTCTCATGGATATGCCCCAGGTCTCGTGGATAATTGCCCCCCAGGTCTCGTGGATATTGCCCCCCCAGGTCTCATGGATAATGCCCCCAGGTCTCATGGATAATGCCCCCAGGTCTCATGGATATCGCCCCCCCAGGTCTCATGGATATGCCCCCGGGTCTCATGGATTATGCCCCAGGTCTCATGGATATTGCCCCAGGTCTCGTGGATATTGCCCCCAGGTCTCGTGGATATTGCCCCCAGGTCTCATGGATATTGCCCCCCAGGTCTCATGGGATTGCCCCAGGTCTCATGGATAATGCCCCCAGGTCTCATGGATATTGCCCCCCAGTTCTCATGGATTATGCCCCCAGTCTCATGGATATGTCCCAGGTCTCATGGATATTGCCCCCCCAGGTCTCATGGATATGCCCCCAGGTCTCATGATATTGCCCACAGGTCTCATGGATAATGCCCCCAGGTCTCATGGATATTGCCCCCCAAGGTCTCATGTATATGCCCCCAGGTCTCATGGATATGCCCCAGGTCTCGTGGATATTGCCCCCAGTCTCGTGGATATTGCCCCCCAGGTCTCGTGGATATTGCCCCAGGTCTCATGGATAATGCCCCCAGGTCTCATGGATAATGCCCCCAGGTCTCATGGATATTGCCCCCCCAGGTCTCATGGATATTGCCCCCAGGTCTCATGGATAATGCCCCCAGGTCTCATGGATAATGCCCCCAGGTCTCATGGATATTGCCCCCCCAGGTCTCATGCATATGCCCCCAGGTCTCATGGATATGTCCCAGGTCTCATGGATATTGCCCCCAGGTCTCATGGATAATGCCCCCCCAGGTCTCATGGATATGCCCCCAGCTCTCATGGATAATGCCCCCAGCTCTCATGGATAATGCCCACCAGGTCTCATGGACAATGCCCCCAGCTCTCATGGATAATGCCCCCGGCTCTCATGAATAATGCCCCCAGGTCTCATGGATATTGCCCCCAGGTCTCATGGATATTGCCACAGGTCTCATGGATACTGCCCCCAGGTCTCATGGATACTGCCCCCAGGTCTCATGGATATTGCCCCCAGGTCTCATGGATAATGCCCCCAGGTCTCATGGATATTGCCCCCCCAGGTCTCATGGATATGCCCCCAGGTCTCATGGATATTGCCCCCCCAGGTCTCATGGATATGCCCCCAGGTCTCCTGGATATTGCCCACAGGTCTCATGGATAATGCCCCCAGGTCTCATGGATATTGCCCCCAGGTCTCATGGATATGCCCCCAGGTCTCATGGATATGCCCCAGGTCTCGTGGATATTGCCCCCAGGTCTCGTGGATATTGCCCCCCAGGTCTCATGGATAATGCCCCCAGCTCTCATGGATAATGCCCACCAGGTCTCATGGACAATGCCCCCAGCTCTCATGGATAATGCCCCCGGCTCTCATGAATAATGCCCCCAGGTCTCTGGATATTGCCCCCAGGTCTCGTGGATATTGCCCCCCAGGTCTCATGGATAATGCCCCCAGCTCTCATGGATAATGCCCACCAGGTCTCATGGACAATGCCCCCAGCTCTCATGGATAATGCCCCCGGCTCTCATGAATAATCCCCAGGTCTCATGGATATTGCCCCAGGTCTCATGGATATGCCACAGGTCTCATGGATACTGCCCCCAGGTCTCATGGATACTGCCCCCAGGTCTCATGGATACTGCCCCCAGGTCTCATGGATATGCCCCCAGGTCTCATGGATAATGCCCCCAGGTCTCATGGATATTGCCCCCAGGTCTCATGGATATGCCCCAGGTCTCATGGATATTGCCCCCCCAGGTCTCATGGATATGCCCCCAGGTCTCATGGATATTGCCCACAGGTCTCATGGATAATGCCCCCAGGTCTCATGGATATTGCCCCCCCAGGTCTCATGGATATGCCCCCAGGTCTCATGGATATGCCCCAGGTCTCGTGGATATTGCCCCAGGTCTCGTGGATATTGCCCCCCAGGTCTCATGGATAATGCCCCCAGGTCTCATGGATAATGCCCCCAGGTCTCATGGATAATGCCCCCAGGTCTCATGGATATTGCCTCCCCAGGTCTCATGGATATGCCCCCGGGTCTCATGGATATGCCCCAGGTCTCATGGATATTGCCCCAGGTCTCGTGGATATTGCCCCCAGGTCTCGTGGATATTGCCCCCAGGTCTCATGGATATTGCCCCCAGGTCTCATGGATATGCCCCAGGTGTCATGGATATTGCCCCCCAGGTCTCATTGATACTGCTCCCCCAGGTCTCATTGATACTGCCCCCCCAGGTCTCATGGATATGCCCCAGGTGTCATGGATAATGCCCCCAGGTCTCATGGATATTGCCCCCCCAGTTCTCATGGATATGCCCCCAGGTCTCATGGATATGTCCCCAGGTCTCATGGATATTGCCCCCCCAGGTCTCATGGATATGCCCCCAGGTCTCATGGATATTGCCCACAGGTCTCATGGATAATGCCCCCAGGTCTCATGGATATTGCCCCCCCAGGTCTCATGGATAATGCCCCCAGGTCTCATGGATAATGCCCCCAGGTCTCATGGATATTGCCCCCCCAGGTCTCATGGATATGCCCCCAGGTCTCATGGATATGTCCCAGGTCTCATGGATATTGCCCCCAGGTCTCGTGGATATTGCCCCCAGGTCTCGTGGATATTGCCCCCAGGTCTAGTGGATATTGCCCCCAGGTCTCATGGATATGCCCCAGGTGTCATGGATATTGCCCCCCAGGTCTCATTGATACTGCCCCCAGGTCTCATTGATACTGCCCCCCCCAGGTCTCATGGATACTGCCCCCAGCCCAGCTCACCTCTGCTGCCGCACATTGCCGGCGGCCGCGTGCTTCCTGCTTCAGCGGCCGCTGACAGGAAGTGCAGCCGCTCGCCTGGGATCGATGAAACAGCCAGGCGAGCGGCTCCACTTCCAGTCACCGGCCGTTCTAATAGGAAGCACGCGGCCGCCGCCAATGTGCGGCGGCCGCCTGCTAAAGCATTCCCGCTCGACTCGAGCCTTGGGTATATGTAACCAGGTGGATACGGGTATATGTAACCAGGTGGATACAGGTATATGTAACCAGGCAGATACGGGTATATGTAACCAGGTGGATACGGGTATATGTAACCAGGCGGATACGGGTATATGTAACCAGGTGGATACGGGTATATGTAACCAGGCGGATACGGGTATATGTAACTAGGTGGATACGGGTATATGTAACCAGGTGGATACGGGTATATGGTATGTAACCAGGTGGATACGGGTATATGGTATGTAACCAGGTGGATACGGGTATATGGTATGTAACCAGGTGGATACGGGTATATGTAACCAGGCAGACACGGGTATATGTAACCAGGTGGATACGGCTATATGTAACCAGGTGGATAAGGGTATATGTAACCAGGCGGATACGGGTATATGTAACCAGGTGGATACGGGTATATGTAACCAGGCGGATACGTGTATATGTAACCAGACAGATATTGGGTGATTAATTTCTCATTCAGATTTCAATCATTTAAAGAGTGTAATTTTTTTTTTCCATTTGATCATCCAAACCTTTATGGTTATATATTCTATAGGAATTCTTGTGAAATAAATGTGAAATGGGAGCCTGTTACTGCATTTTTCTGAAGAAAAAAAAAATTTAACCAAAAAGAATGGAGAAAAAAAATGAAATATTTCCCTTGTGTTTTGGAACATGTTTTTTGTGAATAATATGACTTTGTATAAAACATTGCTCTTGCTCCCAGCATGGGAAATGAGAAGGGGAGTAATGGCAGTGGTATTGCTCATTTTATACGTGACAAATGGACAATACCATCGCTTTGGAACATTTAAAAAAAATGATTTTCTTTTAGATTTTACATGGTCAGGTTTGGTATTAATGCAAAGGCCAGACTCTGCCCTGTCCAATGACAGCTCACTTGACCTTGTTAGGTGTAAAGACGAGTGACGCAGGGGTCCAAAGTTCCCCGCAGTGCTCTTCGCTGCAGTGCGGCGGTTTAGGTTTTTGAGGTAACAATGGATTGTAACATCACTCATCAGCTCCATCAGCTGAGAAATGTGATGGTTAGTTAGTGCAGCATCATTGTTTACTTTATAATTGAAAAGGGAAAAATATTACTGTTGGAAAGAAAAACAAAATGTAAATATTTATTATTTTATTTGTTTTACTTAAAACCTGGTCATGTTTGGCCATGCTCTGCCCTTTCCAGTGTTACCTCAATGGACTCTGTATCTGCTATGTAGTTGGAGATACATGGATCCAAATGCAGATATACAGGGTAATTCAAAGAGAATTGAAAAGTCACCGCACATTCGGTGACTTTTCGTTCTCCTGAATTCGGTTCGTTTTGCCGATCCCATTTCGGCGACCCTGCGGTGTATTCAGCAAGCAGCACAGGGTCCCCGAATTGCAGGGAAAGATCGCCGAAAACGAACCGCAAAACCCGGCGAATGCACGCCGAAAACCCGCAAAAACATCTGGATTAACCCACCAAAAAGCACGTGCAGGAGCCGATCACACGCAGCACGGCCGCCGGAAAAAGCCGACACCGCAGACGATTGCAGTGAGTAATTTAGAAAAACAGTTTGCTTCAATGTTTGAAAAGTGAAACACTGTTTGCAAAGAAACTACTGAGCGAAAATGTCTGAAATTTACATATAAAATCCAATGAATGAGAATAAAAAGGGCTGTTACAGAAAAAAGACGTTAAAAAAAGAAAAGAAAAGTGCCTAAAATATCAAAAAAATCTATAAATAAAGAGACTCTTTACTGCAGAATATTATAATAAACGGTTTATTAGATATTGAATTAAAACGGGAATATTTTTAACATTGAAGCCTATGGGATTCGCCTGAATAAATCTGCCGAATTAAACCACCGAATGGCAGGGCATTAGGGGAACCTTTCACTGCTGGTTTGTGTTCTCTGAATAGACGAAGCATTGCTTCTCTATGGGGATTTCACTGCCCTCAAACAGGCACCGAACAGGCACCGAATGTGCAGGCAATCCGCCAGGATTTGGTGAACTGCCTGCTCTCTGAATAGCCGAATGGCCAAGAAAGGGATCCGAATCTTGAATTTCAGCGTTCGGTTACCTTTCTCGAGCCATTCGGATCTCTTTGAATTACCCTGATAGTTATCCTTTCTCTGGGCCTATTCTGAGGCAGGGGCCTGGAGCTGCTGCTCCATCTGCCCCAATGTTAATCCGGCCCTGGTCTTATTCTATATAGATCTCAATCCCAGAAACACACGATCATTAATGTTACTTCTGTCACCAGACCATCTGTGTGTGCTTCGACAGGAATTCGCATTGATTGCAAACAAATCGCTTTTTATTCATTGCCAAGATCACAGGGTCATTTTCCATCAACCCACTTCAATAAAAGCGGATCTTTTCACCGTTAACATACAGAATAGAGGTGCGCGCAGAGTTAACAAATGTTGTTTTTGGTGGACACCGTGCCCTATTCACTAGTGGATGCTAACATGGAGACGGTTCGCAGGATAATACCACGCTTACAGGCCGTCCCTTACCGCCTCCAGGTTAACGCCATATTACGGGGAAGGGGCGCGCCTCGGAACGCAGCTCTAACCTCGCTGATACCCACAGTAAACTTCTGCAATACCATGGGTATCAGCTCAGGGAGTGCATACTCCATGGAGGCTTGTGCTTCTGAGTCATGTGATCGTACAGCGCTGGAGACTATTTGCTCCCAGTCTCACTCTGCTCACAGGCGATTACACAGCGAGACGCTACATTAACACCAGCTATGGACCAGAGCCCCCAGTGAATTGATAACGAAAAAACACGGAGCCCTGTTCCAAACCTGCTGCTAAAATATTCACAGCTGTTGCAAACTTAAAAACTCCAGAGAGCAGTGTGTCCCGTGCCTGTCCTCTGGACGAGCTGACTCGCCAGGTTTGCAGGATATGGGAAGTACAGGGGATCTGCTGCTCAGTGATTGCAGGATTCTCTCTGTATTTCCCCAAGGTGATCTGTAAAATCTGGCCTGGATGAGGGTGCCGGGGCCAGGTTTGGGAAACACTGCTCTAGACAATGGGCTCTATTTCCTACTTAACACTAATGGTAGTGTTCAGCTGAGAAAGCTTTAAAGTGAGGAGAAGTGACTTTAACGCATGACCCCATATTACCTTCCTAACACTAATAACGGGAAAAAAATCCCTTAGCGCATCGTGATTGCGCAGCTTGTGCGCGCTTACTGTACTTTGTGCATCCTATACTTAACATGGGGAACGCAATCAGCAATTAGCGTTAGGATAAGGAGGGTAATACAAAGTCCTAATGCTAATTACCGCACGGAAGGGTTGACGAAAAAGTTAACCACGGCTAGACACTGCTGCTAACTGTTGAGCTTCTGCAGGATCATTTAACACCAGCTTAAAACCCCCCAAAAATCAGTTACTCAACTCTCATCCCAGAGGGAGAATGGTGGCCCGATCCACCATTTCCGACCACCAGGAGAAGACTGAGACTGGGGACAAATAGTCCTCAATGTCCCTCCGTAAATCACTCCGCAGCCCTGCATGATCTCATGAGAGTGAAATCATACAGGGCTCGCAGTCCGGCAGCACAACCCTCCCTGGATTCCTATGGACACCAAGAGGTGATAGTCACGGCAGTGCGGACGTGGGAGGGTTGCACGGTGTTCCTGAGCAGGCTGCTGAATTAGCTCCTGACCCGGAATATTGCAGTAAAATGGGGATGCTACGGGTTAGGGTTAGGTGCAGGCGCAGGTTTTCCTCATTAGAGTCCCCATTTTAGCACACACAAAGGAATAGTGTCCAATGATGGGTCTGCTAAGTTTATACCAGCTCTGGTTAAGTTAGCACCAACTTTGGAATATGGCCCATTATTTTTTGGCAGGACTTGCATCTCATCATACATACATGACTCCCAAGGGAATCATTCTCACACCTTCCATTACTGTTACAGAGCTTCAATAGCTGACACACTATCACTTGGCAACTACAATACTCTTACCATCACTCTTCTCCATCACTTCCTTCTGACACATGTTCTGGACGTTGACCGTGCAGTTGACAATAAACTCTGGGGAGGAGCAGTCATCTGGCTGGAATTCCTCACATTGGTAGCACTGGATCTGCAGAGCAAAACCTGCAAGACAAAGGAGCTGTCAAGCAGATGGTACTTATGTCAAGGTTCACACCGTCGCCGACGTGGCAAGAAGGCCAAAGGTGGTACCGCACCCTCCTGACTGGACCAATACAGTATCGTTCTTGCTAAGCCACCTTCTGCTTTCCCTCAGGCTGTGTTTACTTCAGGTGCTGCCAATAATAGGCCTGTGGTTCCCTTTATAAGGCTGGAGAACCCATGAACCAGGGCTGCATTTTCCCATTTGTTTCCTAGTAGCCTTCCTCCTAGACCTGCTCCCATCCTCTGCTGATAGTGATTCCCTGTGTACCAACTTCTTCATATGGACATTAACTACATTTGCCAGCCGCCTGCCACGACCTTTTGCATGGACTATATGACTACGTATACTGCCTACTGCTACCAAGCATCCTGTGCCCGCTGCTGCCAAGCCTCCCGTGCCTGCTGCTACCAAGCCTCCCGTGCCTGCTGCTACCAAGCATCCCGTGCCTGCTGCTACCAAGCATCCCGTGCCTGCTGCTGCCAAGCATCCAGTACCCACTGCTGCCAAGCATCCAGTACCCACTGCTGCCAAGCATCCTGTGCCCTCTGTTTCCTGTCTCGTGTTGTATGTAAGTCTCCTGCTGTGTTTTCCCTCAGTGTCTCTCTGTGTCTGGTTCCTCCCTGCATTGCCTCCCCAGACATCTCCATTCCTGCCCTGTGGGGGGCATTTAGTTGAGATTGTCCACATGCCACCCCCCATGTGCATATTAGACATGTGCACAGCACAAAATTTCATTTTGAACTAATGGATTAGTCCTAAAATGCAATTTATTTAGTTTCTAAAGAAATTCGTTTTCAGTTCTTTAGTATGAAAACTAATTTCATTCATCCGAAAACCAATGGATACAATTACTATTGTAGTGGCTCCTCAGAGGGCTGAGATTGCTGCTTGTTACAGTATCTCTCACTCTCAGCACAATGTGGGCCATATTACATAGTTGTGCTAACATAACCAGAGCTGTTGTAAACTTCCCAGAGCCATTATAGCCTATGGAGGTTTTCAGTTTACAACAGCTCTGGTTAAGTTGGCACCAACATTGTAATACTGCCCCGTGTCAGGCAAAGCTGTTACAGTAACTGACTGCTGCTCATCACAGCGCTCAGAGTTTCAGTAAAACTAGTAAATAATATTTTTATATAAGAGGTTAGAACAATATTATTTCCTTGTTTTACTGAAACTCTGAGCGCTGTTACAGTCAGTTACTGTAACAACTGAGCCTGATACATTGTACTGAGAGATAATGTAACAAGCAGCCGATCTCATCGCTCACAGCCACTGGATTTAAAGGCTGAAAAAAAAGGATCCTCTCTGTATAATGTTTAGAACATCCTCCTGCATTAATTAATACCACTCTCTGTATAATGTATACAACATCCATCTGCATTAATTAATACCCCACTCTGTATAATATATAGAACATCCTCCTGAATTAATGCCCCTCTCTGTATAGAAAATCCTCCTCAATTTATACCTTTCTCTGTATTATTATTATTCTTTATTTATAAAGCGCCAGCATATTCCGCAGATGGAAAGAGTTTGTATAATGTATATAACATCCTCCTGCATTAATACCCCTCTCTGTATAATGTATAGAACATCCTCCTGCATTAATTAATGCCCCTCTCTGTATAGAACATCCTACTGCATTGGCATGTGGAGGGTGCAGAACTTCGGATGTTGCGATGTTGCACTCTTCATTGCTGGTCTCCTTCACTCAATGTAATATCACAAAAAGGACTGAAACTAAAATGTAGTGCATTTTATTTTAGTTTCTTTCGTTTTTTGTACTGAGCAGTTTCGTTTCTCTTGAGTCATACTAAAACTAAATTATCTCAAAATTCTGACTAAATCATTTTAGTACTAAAACGAATGCACATGTCTAGTGCATATGTGTATATATGGGCTGAGGTCTGTGGGTGGGTGAATATATATATCTGCGTGTTGATATATACGTATATATAGGTCTGCGTGTTGATATATACGTATATATAGGTCTGCGTGTTGATATATACGTATATGTCTGTGTGTGTATCAATGCATCCCTACTCTATACACAGCGCTCCTTGTCCCTATAATATATATGATCAGGGGTTACCTTTTTTTTTAAATATTTTTATACTATTCCTATTAAATTAACAGTAATTTTTGATGTATTTTATTCAGTAGAAACTTTTTTTTTTGCCTATATAACATGTGCTTTGTGAAAATAAAACGGTTTTATGTGTACATTTTAATTTAGTTAGTGGATTCCTGTCCAGTGCGGTGAGAAGCAAACATAATGCAGTGTAGACACGCTGCAATGCGGAGCGGAGGGAAGTCAAGCCTGCAAAATATTTGCTTCCCTTCGCTTCGCTACGCTGTGCGTCGCTACACGCTCAGTGTGTCTCAGCCTTTATTCCCGCATTGCTATCTTACCGAATTAGTTTGTATACATGTTACTGACCCTGCTTGTTCTAAGGACACGATCTCTTGCCGACTTTGCCTGCCATTTGACTATTCTCTGTGTATTCCCTGCCTGTTCTGTTTGCTTCCTGTTGCTTCTGGTGTGCGCCAATTCTCACCATATACAGTAGCGCAGTACAAGTGAATAAACATTGCTGACCCGGTTTTGTTATAGCTGCTGATGTAACTGAATAGATTGGGGAGCTCTTCTGCATTACCAAAACCTCCACCACTGCACTCTTCTACAATACCACAGAGGGGTTACTTACGGTGTGAAGGCACTTGCTGCCACCAAAGGCACAATATTTGGGTGCACTGACACTGACGCCTATACCAGATTCATATCATTTTAATATTTGACCGCAGGGTCCAATATTATGCTATCTTTTCTTTACTTATGCCGATAGCAGCAAAGAACAATCTCTCAAATACAAAACAAAGTATTTAGAGAGTGAAAAAAACACGTTTAAACAGTATATATACAGTTGTGTTCAAAATTATTCAACCACTACTGAAATTGAGTGTTTTGGCCAGTTTGACAATGATTTTGATCATTCAGTCATCTTGCTTACAATTAAATCAAAGAGGCACGTGTAGGTCAGACAAATATAACATAACATTTATAATGAAATAAGCACAAATGTCTTTTCTGTGCTCACATCATTATCAGTTTTATTCAACCCCCAAGTGACATTCAATCTTAGTACTTAGTACAACATCCTTTTACAGTTATAACAGCTTTTAAACGTGAAGCATAGCTTGACACAAGTGTCTTGCAGCGATCTACGGGTATCTTCGCCCATTCGTCATGGGCAAAAGCCTCCAGTTCAGTCACATTCTTAGGCTTGTGCACTGCAACTGCTTTCTTTAAGTCCCACCAGAGGTTCTCAATCGGATTTAAGTCAGGTGACTGCGATGGCCACTCCAAAATGTTCCAGCCTTTAATCTGCAACCATGCTCTAGTGGACTTGGAGGTATGCTTGGGATCATTGTCCTGTTGAAAGGTCCAACGTCTCCCAAGCCTCAGGTTTGTGACGGACTGCATCACATTGTCATCCAATATCTCCTGGTACTGAAGAGAATTCATGGTACCTTGCACACGCTGAAGCTTCCCTGTACCTGCAGAAGCAAAACAGCCCCAAAGCATGATTGACCCCCCGCCACGCTTCACAGTAGGCAAGGTGTTCTTTTCTTCATAGGCCTTTTTCTTCCTCCTCCAAACATAGCGTTGATCCATGGGCCCAACAGTTCTAATTTTGTTTCATCAGTCCACAGAACACTATCCCAAAACTTCTGTGGTTTGTCCACATGACTTTTGGCATACTGCAGTCGACTCTTCTTATTCTTTGGAGACAGCCTGGGAGTTCTGGCATGGAGGCCTTCATTACGCAGTGTGCGCCGTATTGTCTGAGCTGAAACTTCAGTACCCACATCTGACAAATCTTTTCTCAGTTCCTCAGCAGTGACACGGGGACTTTTCTCCACTCTACGCTTCAGGTAGCGCACAGCAGTCGAAGTCAGCATCTTCTCTCTGCCACGACCAGGTAGCGTTTCAACAGTGCTCTTTGCCTTGAATTTGCAAATGATGCTTCCTATGGTCTCTCTTGGTATGTTTAACATCTTTGCAATCTTCTTATAGCCATTGCCCTTCCTGTGAAGAGTAATCACCTCTTCTCTTGTCTTCCTGGACCATTCTCTTGACTTCACCATGTTTGTAACCACACCAGTAAATGTCTAGAAGGAGCTGAGTATCACAGTCATTTTAAAGCTGCCTAATTGGTGCTTATTATGCTTTATTGCTGCTCCGTGACATCCACAGGTGTTTTCAATACCTGATTGAAAACACTTGAATGAACCTCTGTTCTTCAGAGTGGTAGTCTTTAAGGGGTTGAATAATTGTGTCAATGAAGAATTCACAAAATAAACATTTACTACTGTATTACAAAACCAATTGATGTCATTTTAGTTGCATATGGTTCTTTAAAAAGTCCTTGTAGGATTTCATTCTGAATACAATTACAAATGTCACTAAATTCCTGAAAACCCTTTACAGCATTGGGGGTTGAATAATTTTGAACACAACTGTACATAACAGATAACAATGGTACAGTCCAGTATAACAATGGTACAGTCCAACTCTTCAAATCCTCTGACCACCGTTGGCTCTTCTCTTTTCTTTGCTGCTCGCCGAGATGAGATGAGTATCAGCAGCAATAATTATTTATTTATGAATTATCTGACAGTTAACTGTATTTTGCTGTAGCATTATATATAGATATATGTACATGTATTTTATTAATTGCTATATATATTTCATGTATATACACTTGTATTTATGTTGGTTGTATTTATTACAGGAGCTAAGTTTCACAGCGTTTTTCTCTCTTTTGTGTTTGGGGATGGTATAGTTTATTGCCCAGCTATAAAGGTGTTTTTTTCCCCGTTTTCAGAGCGTGGCGTCTATGCGGCGGCTGTTTGTTTTGTTTTGGTGTCGCCCCTGCATCTCCGTTACTCGGAGAGGCGCGGCTTCGCGCCACTGCCTGAGGTAAATTCTCGCGACGGTCCGCGCATGCGCGGGTGTCGCGGCGAGTTACCTCAGGAGACCGGCGGTTGAATAAACAGCTGTGAAACGGCAAGTTTTTTTCCAATAAATTGGGTTAGTGATTATGGCCAATAATAAGGTACCAGTTACCCCAGGCACTCTGGCTCCTATTCCCTTTAATTCTAACCCGGCAGATGCCTTTGTGGCTGCGCTGTCGACGTTTTCTAATAACTTAGAAAATACAATGGTTAGGGTACTGGCAAGTCATTCGGCCAGAAGGTCCTCAGTTATTTCCCCGGCGTCAGAAAAATTCTTATCCATTGATTCGCACCGGGATGAAGAGGTCCCTGGGACCTCAAATGAGGGAAGTGAGCAACTCCCTAAAAAATGCTCACATAAGAAACGTACTTATTCAAGTACATGTTGTACTCTTTAGAATAAGAGACGGAGCTTGTTCTGGTACAACACATTTATTTTATGAGTTCACCTGAAACAGATAAAAGATTCTGCTTTTACTCTGGATGCACTGTGCACACTCTCTCTTAACTGCATCCAGTGGTAACTTCAGGATTACTGAATCTATATAACATAAAATCCTAATCTATTATACAGTCTATTTTAAATAACAATTGGTACAAACATATCTAGAATTAAACAAATCTACCTAGCACACAAAATATAATCTGGTTTCACTTTCAATCTCTGTTGGAGATTGCACAGAACAAAGATCATACACAAGTAATAAATATTCTGCACATCTTCTCAGAAATAAAACCTACTTAAAACTGATTCTGGGAACTGGAGTTCCTCGTACATAAGGCTTCTGTTACTATACTAGCATGCTTTCCTAATTCAGCCATGTTGATTACAACACGTGGCTGCAGTAAATCCATTTAGCAATCTGTGTAACCAGACCGATTTAACAGCATAAAACACTGATGCTTCCTTCATTCTGTTAAATGACATTCTCCATGTTAAAGGAGAGAACAACTATACAGACATTAATACAGCTACTGCAGTTTCCAATGCATATTACACCAGGCCTGTCACAGTAATCAGTCTGCAGGGGTCTGTCTGACCAAACTCCTATTTACATAAAATCTCTAATAACCTTTCTCATTAACTGTTAGACTTTAGATACTTTTCTGCCTACCTGAAACAGATAAAAGATTCTGTTTTTACTCTGGATGCACTGTGCACACTCTCTCTTAACTGCATCCAGTGGTAACTTCAGGATTACTGAATCACTGAGACAACCACATGGTATTAAGTACAGTTTCTGTGGCTGAGGACACAGCAGTGACACCTGCTGGTAGGAGGTCAGAACAGCAGCAACAGAACTATGTTCTGGTAAATTTCAATAATAACAAAACAAAATGCTTTCTACTTAGTCCTATTTACAGTACTCTTTTGGGGTGCAATGAGTTTAACACCGATTTAATACACAGAGTGCCACACTCTCCCCCACAAAATTTAATGTCAATAGACATTTCCTCGTTTAGATCAGTATACTCTGATGTCTATAACAGTAATATTTACAACGTCACATCTCTAAGTATCACTTTAATAAGCGATCTGTAAGTTCATTGTATTCCACGGCCTCCAAAAACTGGAACTGCAATATTTAGTGTGAATGTCCTTCACCGGTACTTCTTTTGTATCACGGAAGGTTGCCCTAAAGTTTCATAAGTCAACATCCTTGGTTGGCGTCTCTCCCTTTGTGGGTGTGACCTAGGTGATTGTTCAGGAGTCTCTTGTTCTTCATCGAAGGACGGTTCTGCTTCAAATGATGGCTGGGGAACTTGATCCTCGCATCCATGGTATCGGTTCTCCTCTAAACCTTCATCAACCGGTAGGTAGTCATTTGCCTGTTGGGTGACTTGGGGTTGGAAAACTCTAGCTCTCGGGTTTAGCATGGGTTCTCCATTTCTTGAATTCTTCTCTACGAGGGGCCTGAGTCTGTATACTAGTTGGTAGTCCTCACCTGAGTCACTATCTGAGTCATCTTGAGGTTGTCTCTTTCGAGTTGCTTGTCTTTTCTTCTCCAAAGAATCACGTTTCTTTGGTATTGTCTGTTCTGCAGCCTTCTCAGGTTTTTCTAGTGGTAAGTGGTCACATGGCATCAACAAATTCCTGTGAATTACTCTATTTCTACCTTCTCCATTTTCAGGTTTGATCTCGTAGACGGGACTTTCTTTGCTTTTCCTTTGTACCACTACGTGAACTTTATCTTCCCAGTAAGAACGAATTTTTCCCGGTCCTCCTCTTTCAGTTAAGTTCCGAACCAGCACTCGACCACCAGGTTGTAAATCATTTCCCTGGATTCTCCTATCATAGTATACTTTTCCTCTTGTTGCTTCTTTCTTTGCAGTTCTAGATGCAACAACATAAGCTTCACTCATTCTCTTTTGCCACTCTGTTACGTAGTCTTCATACGTTTTTGTTTTTTCTTCAACCGCGCGATTGAACAGAAGGTCGATAGAAAGTCTTGGGGATCTCCCAAACAGTAGGTAATACGGTGAGTATCCGGTAGCCTCGCTGCGCGTGCAATTATAGGCGTGAACAACTTTTCCCAATGAGTTCTTCCAGTCTGTCTTCTCTTTTTCCATCAGGGTTCTCAACATGGATAACAGTGTTCTGTTGAACCTTTCAACTTGGCCATTTCCTTGAGGGTGATAGGGTGTCGTATGAGAGCCACGAACTCCAGAGAGTTCTTTCAACCTTGTAAACATCTGATTCTCAAACTCTTTTCCCATATCATGGTGGATCTTGCTCGGGAACCCGAACTTGAGCGCAAAATCATTAAAGATCTTCTCAGCTACTGTCTTGGCGGATTTGTTCCTTGTGGCATAGGCCTGTGCAAACCGGGTGTAATGATCCATGACTACTAGGATGTATTCATACGATTGTTTACATTTCTCCAAGTGCAGGAAGTCAACGGATACCATTTCAAACGGATACGTTGTGGTAATGGTAGACAACGGTGCTCTCGTAGGCTTATTGGGCTTCTTCTTCTTAAGACATTCACAGACTCTGGTCACAAAGTGTTCAACATCCTTCTGCATATGTTGCCAGTAAAATCTGTCTCTAATTAAAGTAAGTGTCCTTTCAACACCGAGGTGTCCCATTTCTTGATGTAACTCTTTGAAGACGAGTGGGTGGTACTCTTTGGGCAGGATCAGTTGATCTCGTTCCGACGTTTTCCTGTATAACACCCCATCTTTGTTCACAAACAGTTTTGTCCATTGTTTCAGCAATAACTGGACATCCAGATGCTCTGTCTTTAAGACTTCATTTCCTGGACGCTGATTCTTTGTCTTGTATCTCAGAACTCTTCCAACAATTGGGTCTTCTTCCTGGGACTTTCGAATCTGCCCCATAGTCAGGGGGCTAGTAACTGTACTATGTGGTGCATCTTGTACCAGTTCCAGTGCCCTTGTGAAAACGGTTCCTATTCCCTGAGACGGTTCTTCCAACTCTACCGATATTCCCAGTATTGAAGAGCTGATGATATCCCGTTTGAGTTCTTCAGTACATTGGTTCATGTAGTTGTTGATCTCTAACGGCATCCGAGATAAACCATCTGCATCTGCATTTGACTTGCCTGGACGGTATCGAATCGTGAAGTTAAAATCTGCAAGCTGTGCTACCCACCGGTGGCCTGTGGCATTCAATTTGGCTGTGGTGAGGATATAGGTGAGAGGGTTGTTGTCTGTATACACAACAAATGAGCATGCGTGGTACAGATAATCCCTGAACCTTTCACAAATGGCCCATTTCAACGCTAGGAATTCTAACTTCCCAGAATGCATATGATAATTCTTCTCCGGTGGTGTCAGTGTTCGGGAGCCATATGCAATCACTACCATTTTGCCTCCTTGCCTTTGGTATAACACCGCTCCGAGACCTTCCTGTGATGCGTCACAGTGTAACACAAACGGCTGTGTGAAATCTACATATCCCAGGACAGGTGGTTTCAACAAATAGTCAATGAGCTGGTTTAGAATTTCCTGGTGGCAGTTTGTCCAGCTAATAGATCTGCGGGACGGTAGATGTCCTTGCTGCTTGTTGTTCGCCCCTTCTTCTTTACTTGGGGGGCTCTCTCTTGTACAGACACTGTGTCTTTCCCATTTCGCTCAGATTCGGTAAGAGATAGCAACTCATATAAGGGCTTGTCAGTTCTGGAAAAGTTTGGAATGTAGGACCGGTAGTACGAAAGAAATCCCAACATCTTTCTCAAATCTCCTATTGTTTCAGGTTTCTTTTCTTTTAATTTCTGTACTGGTGCAATCTCGGCTGGATCCATCGTGTAACCCTCCCCCGAGGCATCTTTCCCAGAAATCTCACTTTTCTCTTGAATAGTTCGCACTTCCGAGGAGTTAGCTTGATACCATGTTGCTGGTACCTTTGTAAGACAGTCTGAACATGCTTCAGGTGATCTTCAAATGTACTGCTATGAACAAGATTGTCATCCAAGTAAGGTTGGCAGATATCATCTCTCAGACCTGACAGACACTCTTCCATACTCCGTTGGAACTCAGCAGGAGCTGCACTGAGCCCAAATGGGATACGGACCCACTGATACAGTCCCCATGGAGTAATGAATGCGGTTAACGGGCGACTTTCGGTGTCTAGAAATCCCTGATGATAGGCCTTCCCTTGGTCAAGAACAGAGAACCATGAGCTGCCACTCAAGGAGTCTAACATGTCCTGTATTCTCGGGATTGGATGGCGATCGGGCACTGACTTTCGGTTCAATTCTCTATAGTCACAGCAGAGCCTCAGACTTCCATCCTTCTTCCGGACACAGACTACAGGTGAAGAGTATGATGATCTTGACTGAGTTATCCATCCCCTGTTTAGCAAATCCTGGACGTACTCCTTCACTTCTTGATGGAGGGGTTTCGGAACCGACATGTAGGTCTTCTGGACAGGTGTGGTATCCTTAAGAGTGATGTGCATGTTAAGAGAGGGGATGCAACCAATATCGTCATCATCGAAGGCAAAAGCATGACATTCTTCTCTCAACACATGTCTTACTGCTTGCTGCTGAGCCTCACTTAAATGGTCCACATTTACCGGAGGATCCCACCTCTGATTACTTCTACCACCGCTGTTAGCCCGCTTCTTTACTTCAACCTCTGGTGGCTTCAGCACATTGTTCGAGTGGTGACTTATTTGTTCACGTTGTAACTCCCTATCCCTGACTGGTTGTACTGCTGCTGGATACACTGCTTTTACAGTTTGGAGGTGACCCAGAAGACAACGTTGGTCTAATGTGATATCATGCTTGGTGGTGTTTCCAATAGGGATGGGTACATAGATTGGACTTCCCTTACAAACATCTACTACCACTTCACTGATGATCACACCTTCTGGTAAGGGACACAGTTCGGATGGAACAAAAATCATCTCTTGGTCTTTGGTTTGGATTCCCACATGAGCCCGGGCATGTATAAAGGTAGTCTGGTTTGCGGGTAGGACTATCTTCTTCCGTCCTGTTCTCACAATGCCTTCATCATAACTTGTAGCTGAGGTATGCATGAGTCCCAGCATGGTTTCAGCTGTCTTTGCTGTTACTGAAAATGCCCTGCTCATCATCTGTATAACACTGGCTGATGTTTCTGCTACCCTCTCCTCTTGACTTATTAATTCTTCAATTACATTGAACCCAATAATTGGATTTTCAGCTACTTGCGGGTCTTCTGAGACTAAAATTGGGACTGTCAGTGTCTCTACTGATGCTGAGTCTAACAGTTCAGGCCCAATACATTCCAGGCCTCCACAATGTAGTGGCGGATTGGAATTCTCGAAACCTGATAGATTCCAGCGATTGGAGATTGGATACCGAGGTATTTGCCAAATTGTCATTTATCTGGGGTCCTTTTTCTATAGATCTATTTGCATCGCGCCTCAATACACTACTACCTCAGTTTTACAGCTGGAGACCAGATCCCATGGCTCTAGCCACGGATGCTCTGGTTCAGGTATGGCCGCTAGGGACGCTTTATGCATTTCCACCATTCGTCCTCATTCTAGCGGTAATAAGACTCGTACAATCGCAATTGGCTACGATAGTTCTCATAACACCACTGTGGAGGTCCCAACCTTGGTTCCCACTACTTCTGGAACGGTCTGTGGACGTTCCCAGGTTAATCCAGGTTTGGCCTTACACTCTGGGGGATCCAGAGGGGACACTTCACAATATCTTGAATCCTCACTCGTTGCGATTGATAGCATGGAAAATATCAGGGGTCATTGGCCTTCCATCAACATTTCGGAGGCAACTGCCTCGTTGTTGTCAAGTTCCTGGGTCCCATCTACCAGAAGGAGATATAGATCCGCATGGGGGCGTGGGCCTCTTGGAGTTTGGAACAACGTATTAATCCCGTTTCAGCTTGTTTGAGTAGCTTGTTAAGTTATTTCACTTGTTTATTTGAGGATGGGAAAGCATATCGCAAGATCAATAATTCCAGATCGGCAATATCTGCTTCGCATCAAGGGTTTGACGGGATTCCTGCAGGGAAACATCCTATGGTATGTAGATTATTGAAGGGTATACGTTGCAAGAGACCACCTCGTTCTCGTTACTCTAACACCTGGGATGTCAATGTTGTTTTCAGTCTCTTGGAGAGTTGGCCTGATAACGAAGTTTTGTCCATCAAACAAATTTCGGCAAAATTGGCCATTTTATTTTGCTTAGTTTCCTGCAAAAGGGTCTCAGACGTTCGAGCCCTAGATCTAACGGGAAGATGTTTTTCTCCAACAGGAGTGAGATTTTTGGTTTCTAACAGGACAAAAACTTCTTTGTCAGAGGTCTTCTATCCAGCTTTTCCTCAACGTCCTCAACTTTGTCCAGTCCGTTGTTTGAAGGAATATGAAAGGGTTACGTTCTCTAATAGAGCTGGTGTATCACAACGATTGTTCATGTCTTTATGCAAACCATACAAATCAGTTTCTTCCACCACACTCACTAGGTGGGTTAAATGGATCATGTCTGAAGCTGGTGTAGACGTCTCTGTGTTCGGAGCTCATTCCTCCCGGAGCGCTTCTGCTTCGGGAGCTTTTTCCCGGGGATGTCGTCTCGAGGACATCTTAAAGACAGCGGACTGGTCCAGAGAATCCACCTTTAGAGAATTTTATTTTAAACCAGTGTGTCACATGTCGCATTCATTAGTTACTTAAGCTTTGAACTAGCATAATAAGCACATAGCACATATCCGTGTCTTGTGGGATAATTCCCAGATTCCCCTATTATCATGACGGGTAATCATAATTATAGTAAAGACACGGAGGCGAGTATTATCCTGCCCAAATGTGGAGAATTTTTTCCCACCCTAATATCTGACGTGAAGGTTAAGAGTTCGATAAGTTTTTAGATCATTTGATCATTCGTTAACAAGCTCTAGTGATCTCTAATGTATTGTTTTCTCTGACAGCTTAATCCTTGGATTGGAATTTATCATACAAGGTTTCCTCTACATGTTCAAGGTTTCCATAAAGGAAGGAGGTTCTTCCGTTGTTTGATTGGTTGAAGAAGAATCGGGACGGTCTCGCATCAGAAAAGAGAAGAGCCAACGGTTGTCAGAGGATTTGAAGAGTTGGACTGTACCATTGTTATACTGGACTGTACCATTGTTATCTGTTATGTATATATACTGTTTAAACGTGTTTTTTTCACTCTCTAAATACTTTGTTTTGTATTTGAGAGATTGTTCTTTGCGGCTATCGGCGTAAGTAAAGAAAAGATAGCATAATACTCGCCTCCTTGTCTTTACTATAATTATGATTCCCCGTCATGATAATAGGGGAATCTGGGAACTCAATGACACACTGTCAGAGTTCATAAAGACAAGGGATCAGTGTTTGGAGAGGACATTCTAGCTGAAAAAAGACTATTGGTGAGAGGATGGTGGTTTGTTATGAAAAGAGATGACCGCAAAGGAAAGGTTGACAAGATTGCAGAGGTTGTCATGATGGCTCAAATCTAAAAAAATATATTAATTTAATTATCAAGAAGAAAAACTAACAAGATCACCTACAGGACGGACAAAAAAGTTATTTCCCCTATGCTGGCTCATGTGTCATGCTGAGGGTTGGGAAGATACATGATGGTAGATGAGGATGATGGGTTCACCTTATGAAAGCCACATTACACACTCATAAAAGTGGGAGTGAAATACATTGCTTCAAGTCATCAACATTTCTAGAATATAGACAGACCTCACTATCAGGGTTATTCAAAGAGAATCGAAAATTATCCCAGAAGACACGGAGACGAGTATTATGCTATCTTTCCTTTACTTAAGCCGATAGCAGCAAAGAAAATCTCTCAAATCCAACAACAAAAGTATTTAGAGAGAAAAATACAGTTTAACAATACATATAACAATAGCAGATAATGGTACAGTCCAACTCCTTAAATCCTCCGACCGCCGCTAGCTCCTCCTCTTTTCTTTGCTGCCGCCGATGAGATGAGTATCTAGCAGCATATTGCCATTATATTTGAACAGTTTAAATACTTTGTGTTTTCAATATATAGTTATATATATATATATATATATATATATTTTTATACTTTCTGTGTTTAAACGTATGTGCATGTTTTACTGTGGTTATAGTATTTTCATGGGCAAGTAATTTTTTTCCAAAGTTATTCTTTTTATTCACAACTGTTGGTGAATAGGGATGAGCCGAACACCCCTGAGTTCGGGTCGCATTCGAACTCGAACTTTCCAAATGTTCGAACTCGAACACGATCTCAATACAAGTAAATGGGACTCAAAATTCAATTTTTAGAGTGCCCTCCAAGACGGCATATATGCTAGATATTTGCCATAAAAGGTGTATGGGGGTCCAGGTAGTGCCCTGGGGGACAGGAAACAAGGACAAAAAGTAAAAAAAAAAAGTTTTTAAAGGGACAGTGAGTTTTCCATGAAATAAGGGTTAAAAATAAAAATGAAAAATTCCTTCAAATATCGTGCCTAGGAGGTCCCCATAACCTGCCCGTGAAGTGGCGGATTTCTAGGATGTATAGAAACATTTAAAAACAACAAAAATTACGTTTCAAATGACGGTAAATGCTTTTCTTTTAATCTATTCATAAACAACTGCTTGGGGTGGCAGCCTGTATGAAGAGACATACTTGCTGGCAGTGACAAGACACAGATCACCTCAATTCCCAGATATTTTGTAGAAATTACTGACGCCCAAAATACTGCGTGGCACTGGCTGTGACAAGACACAGATCACCTCAATTCCCAGATATTTTGTAGAAATGAGACCCCCCCCCCAGTAGCTGGTGGCAGACTGGCAGTGAGAACACACACTAACACAACAACAATCTCCTCTCAAATCTCCTCTCAAATGCGTGCTGAAGCGCGGTGTGAAACCTTATATAGTGTGATGCGGGACTTAGCTCTGTGAGCCGATGATTGGGCAAAATTTGTAATCTTTACAACATCCCAACACAAGATAGTTATCTGCCACCTCCACTCCCACAGGTCCCATCTGCCACCCTCTGCCGCTTCCTCCCAACCACTGAGGAGGAAGTCAATTCCTTATTGTCCTCCTCACATCTCACCACGTGCCCGCTCGACCCCATTCCCTCACATCTAATTCCTCCCCTCTCCTCCTCCCTCACCCCTGCTCTCACACACATCTTCAACCTATCTCTCTCCACTGGCTCCTTTCCATCCGCCTTCAAACACGCGCTAGTTACCCCTTTACTAAAGAAACCATCCCTAGATCCCAACTCTCCATCCAACTACCGTCCTGTATCCCTGCTTCCCTTTACCTCTAAGCTCTTAGAAAAACTAGTCTTCAACCGCCTCTCCCTCTTCCTGTCCTCCAATTCCCTACTTGACCCCCTGCAATCTGGCTTCCGTCCCCTACACTCAACTGAAACTGCCCTCACCAAAGTCACCAACGACCTCCTAACTGCTAAAAAACACGGCCACTATTCTATTCTCATCCTGCTTGACCTCTCGGCTGCTTTTGACACTGTTGACCACCCCCTCCTTCTACAGACCCTCAACTCTCTGGGTCTCGGTGACACTGCACTTGCTTGGATGACTCCTATTTATCCAACAGGTCCTTCTGTGTGTCCTTTGCTGGTAACTCCTCCTCCTCATTGCCTCTATCTGTTGGTGTACCTCAAGGCTCTGTCCTTGGTCCTCTGCTCTTTTCCATCTACACCTCCTCCCTGGGCAAAATCATCAACAGCTTTGGCTTTAATTACCACCTCTACGCTGATGACACTCAGATCTACCTCTCTACCCCTGATCTCTCTCCCCCTGTCCTTTCCAAAGTCAGTGACTGTTTATCTGGCATCTCCTCCTGGAGGCCTCCCACCACCTAAAGATCAACATGTCAAAGACTGAGCTCCTACTTATTCCTCCCTCTAATGCCGCCCCACCTCCTGACTTCTCGATCACGGTGGAGGGTATCACCATCTCCCCATCAAACCAAGTTCGCTGTCTTGGAGTTACACTTGACTCTGCTCTTTCCTTCATCCCCCACATCAAGTCTCTTTCCTCCTCCTGCCGATACCAACTGCGTAATATTTACAGAATTCGGCCATTTCTTACCGCTGTCGCCACAAAACAACTCATACACGCCCTGGTAATCTCCCGACTCGACTATTGCAATAATCTCTTATCTGGCCTCCCTCTGTCCCACCTCTCCCCCCTACAATCCATCCTGAACGCCTCCGCCAGGCTAATTCACCTCACCCGCCGCTCTGTCTCTGCCGCTCCCCTCTGCGAGTCCCTTCACTGGCTCCCCATCCACTGCAGAATTAAGTTCAAAATCCTTATCCTTACCTACAAAAGCCTCACTAACTCAGCTCCCCACTACCTGTCCTCACTAATCACCAAATACACCCCAGCCCGCTCCCTAAGGTCAAACAGTGACCTGCGCCTAGCTTCTCCCCGCATCACCTCTTCCATGATAGACTGCAGGATTTCTCACGCGCAGCCCCCACTCTCTGGAACGCTCTCCCTCGTGCTGTCAGACTTTCCCCTAACTTCTCTTCCTTCAAACGCTCCCTGAAAACATTCCTATTTAGGGAGGCCTACCACCCAACTCACTGACGCAACCATCAATCACTCTCACCTTACAGTCCTCTCCTCCTGTTTCCAACCCCAACCCTCCCAGATTGTGAGTTCCTACGGGAATAGGGCCCTCATCTCCTCCTGTACTGTTTGTCAAATGTTGTTCAATGTATTGTAACCCTGTCTATACTGTGCTTATTGTACAGCGCTGCGGAATATGCTGGCGCTTTATAAATAAAGAATAATAATAATAATAATAATTTACACCTCACAAGGTCAAGTGAGCTGTCATTGGACAGAGTCTGGCCTTTGCATTAATACCAAACATGACCATGTAAAATCTAGAAGAAAACATTTTTTTAAATTTATTTATTTTTAGTTCCAAAGCGATGGTATTGTCCATTTGTCACGTGTAAAATGAGCAATACCACTGCCATTACTCACCTTCTCATTTCCCACGCAGGGAGCAAGGTCAGTGTTTTATACATAGTCATATTATTCATATTTTCTCAGAAAAATGCAGTAACAGGTTCCCATTTCACGTTTTTTTTTTTTTAAACAAGAATGCCCTATAGAATATATAACCACAAAGGTTTGGATGATAAAATGGGAAAAAAAAATTACACTCTTTAAATGATTGAAATCTGAATGAAAAATTAATCACACAGTATCTGTCTGGTTAGATATACCCGTATCCGCACTATTAAATAACCTAAAATATGTTTTCATCATTTCACTAAATTACAAAAAAAAGCCCACCAAAATATTCAGCTCCAGGCCCATAGAGATCTTAATCCGGGCCTGACCCCAGGCACCTTAATATTGGCACCTCACCCTAATAACCCGGCAGACACCTTTGTGGCGGCTATGTCTGCGTTCTCCTCAAAAATTGAAAATACTTTAGGGCATTGGAGAGTCGCTCTTCTAGGAGATCCTCAATAATTTCTCCAGCATCGGATAGATTCCTCTCTATTGACTCCCATCGGGAGGACGAGGTCCCTGGGACTTCGAATGAGGGAGGTGAGCAACTCCCTAAAAATGCTCTCCTAAAAGGCGTATATACGCTGATACACAAGAGGAATCCCCACCGCACTCCACTGTGGTCCGAAAAAGAGGTCATTTAACATCAGCCACCACTAAGAGAAAGTGGAAACGTGCTAAGTGCGCTAAGGAGTCTGACAGCTCCTCTGATTGTGCTAGTGACACAGCATCAGATTCGGAGGAGAGCTCTGACCCTGACTACGACCCGGAGGTTTCTCCGATCGAGTCAGACACGGTATCATCCGCTGATTCCAACAAGGCTAAACAACCGGTTATAGACCCGGTAGACGTGCTAGGAAACTCTATGTTTGTCCCTGAACAGCTCAAACACCCGCGATCTGCCGAGTGGACACCAATATCTGCCACCTCCACTCCCAGAGGTCCCCTCTGCCACCCTCTGCCGCTTCCTCCCAGCCACTGAGGAGGAAGTCAATTCCTTATTGTCCTATTCACATCTCACCACGTGCCCGCTCGATCCCATTCCCTCACATCTAATTCCTCCCCTCTCCTCCTCCCTCACCCCTGCTCTCACACACATCTTCAACCTATCTCTCCACTGGCTCCTTTCCATCCGCCTTCAACACGCGCTAGTTACCCCTTACTAAAGAAACCATCCCTAGATCCCAACTCTCCATCCAACTACCGCCCTGTATCCCTGCTTCCCTTCACATCAAAGCTCTTAGAAAAACTAGTCTTCAACCGCCTCTCCTCTTCCTGTCCTCCAATTCCCTACTTGACCCCCTGCAATCTGGCTTCCGTCCCCTACACTCAACTGAAACTGCCCTCACCAAAGTCACCAACGACCTCCTAACTGCTAAAAAACACGGCCACTATTCTATTCTCATCCTGCTTGACCTCTCGGCTGCTTTTGACACTGTTGACCACCCCCTCCTTCTACAGACCCTCAACTCTCTGGGTCTCGGTGACACTGCACTTGCTTGGGTTGACTCCTATTTATCCAACAGGTCCTTCTGTGTGTCCTTTGCTGGTAACTCCTCCTCCTCATTGCCTCTATCTGTTGGTGTACCTCAAGGCTCTGTCCTTGGTCCTCTGCTCTTTTTCCATCTACACCTCCTCCCTGGGCAAAATCATCAACAGCTTTGGCTTTAATTACCACCTCTACGCTGATGACACTCAGATCTACCTCTCTACCCTGATCGCTCTCCCCCTGTCCTTTCAAAAGTCAGTGACTGTTTATCTGGCATCTCCTCCTGGATGGCTCCCACCACCTAAAGATCAACATGTCAAAGACTGAACTCCTACTTATTCCTCCCTCCAATGCCTCCCAACCTCCTGATTCTCTATCACGGTGGAGGGTATCACCATCTCCCATCAAACCAAGTTCGCTGTCTTGGAGTTACACTTGACTCTGCTCTTTCCTTCATCCCCCACATCAAGTCTCTTTCCTCCCTGCCGATACCAACTGCGTAATATTTCCAGAATTCGGCCATTTCTTACCGCTGTCACCACAAAACAACTCATACACGCCCTGGTAATCTCCCGACTCGACTATTGCAATAATCTCTTATCTGGCCTCCCTCTGTCCCGCCTCTCCCCCCTACAATCCATCTGAACGCCTCCGCCAGGCTAATTCACCTCACCCGCCGCTCTGTCTCTGCCGCTCCCCTCTGCGAGTCCTTCACTGGCTCCCATCCACTGCAGAATTAAGTTCAAAATCCTTATCCTTACCTACAAAACCCTCACTAACTCAGCTCCCCACTACCTGTCCTCACTAATCACCAAATACACCAGCCCGCTCCCTAAGGTCAAACAGTGACCTGCGACTAGCTTCTCCCCGCATCACCTCTTCCCATGATAGACTGCAGGATTTCTCACGCGCAGCCCCACTCTCTGGAACGCTCTCCTCTCGTACTGTCAGACTTTCCCCTAACTTCTCTTCCTTCAAACGCTCCTTAAAACGTTCCTATTTAGGGAAGCCGACCAACCAACTCACTGACGTAACCATCAATCACTCTCACCTTACAGTCCTCTCCTCCTGTTTCCAACCCCAACCCTCCTAGATTGTGAGTTCCTACGGAATAGGGCCCCTCATCTCCTCCTGTACTGTTTGTCAAATGTTGTTCAATGTATTGTAACCCTGTCTATACTGTGCTTATTGTACAGCGCTGCGGAATATGCTGGCGCTTTATAAATAAAGAATAATAATAATAATAATAATAATAATAATAAATAATAATAGACCGCGTAGCAAAATATATTGAGCAGCGCATTCGCATGCCGATGGACAAAAAAACTAGAAATAATCTGAGGGCTGATTGCCCAGCCCCAACTCTGGCACATAATTTACATCTAACACCAGAATTAAATCCTAAAATAATTGATATTTTACAAGGATCAAATTGGACTCCTAAAAAGGGGGTAGAGGCCACCTTAAAGGTGTGCCAGGAAAAAATATTTGATTTATTGGGTCCATTGACTAAATTAATGGTCTCAGTCGAACGAGCTCTTCTCACAAATGAAAAACCAGACCTGCTCGAGTACAGGGGCTGGATTCAACGACTAGTTTGCGTTTTTGGAAACGTTAATACCTCGTTATCTAGCGAGAGGAGGAGGTCTATCCTTCTTAAAATTGACCCTAAAGTCACCACTTTGGCGACTAATGAACCAGGTCCTAGTGCTGAGGGCATGTTATTTGGGGACAGCATCTTTAAGGAGATGACAGAATATACGGGGTCCTTGTCAACGGTTGGCAAAGTAAAGGCCAACATTCGAAAGGCTTTCCCAAATAGGGTTTTCGACAGGGCCGGGAAAAACAGGGGTCGTTTTCCCGGCCGTTACGCTTATTCCACCTCAAGAGGTTCTTTTAAGTCCTCTTATCCAGAGGTCCCAAAAAAACACACCTTTTTTCCACAAAGGTCCAGACCTCAGCGACATCGAGGTTACAGGGTCCTAGGAGATCAGGATCCTTTGGTGAGTATGTGTTCACACCTACATTCTTCCACACAAGAGGTGGGGGGCAGGACATCAAGTTTTTTCAAACAGTGGCAGATAGTCACGTCAGACCAGTGGGTTCTTCAGACCATACAAGGTTTCAAGATAGATTTCACCTCACATCCCATACAATATGTTCCTCCAGGGATAATGATAATGTCCGAAAAGGACCGAGCGGTTACTTCACTAGAAGTAAAAGACTTATTCAGAAAGAATGCGATAGAAAAGGTGATTCCTCACAAAGAGGTTTTCCTCAGCAATATATTCCTGGTAAAGAAAAAAGATGGAAGTTTCTGTCCGGTAATAAATTTAAAACGTCTCAACAAGTATGTAATATACAATCACTTCAAAATGGAGGGCATCCCATCATTAAAAGGGGTCTTGACTCCTCAGGATAGGTTGGTCAAAATAGACCTAAAGGATGCGTTCTTGACTATTCCGATAGAGACTTCGTGCAGGGATTTTCTCCAGTTCACCTGGGAAGGCACTCTTTGGAGATTCAAGTCCCTTCCTTTCGGTCTGTCATCCACCTCTTGGTGTTTCACCAAGTTAATGAGACCAGTGGTGGTGTTCCTCCGCAGCAGGGGAGTGCGTCAGATATTTTACCTGAACGATATTCTCCTCCTGGCGGAGGATCCAGAATTATTAATGGTCCACAGGGATTGGACGGTGAATCTGTTGTCCAATTTGGGTTTTTTAATAAATATAAAGAAGTCGATTCTCACACCAACACAATCCATCAAATTTCTGGGTTTCACCAAAGATTCGGTAGAGATGTCTCTCTCTTTGCCTTCAACCAAGGTTCGGCTGATTCACAAGGAGATCAGACGTCTTCTATCCACACAGGAGTTTCCTCTGAGATGGTTGGCTCGCCTGCTAGGGCTTCTCTCCGCGGCAATACAAGCGGTCTTTCCGGGACCGCTGTATTATCAGGCCCTTCAACGTCTGAAGGCACAATACCTGAGGAAGGGGTGGCTTTATCCAGCTTGCCTTCTCTTTGGACGACAAGTCGAAGGAAGAGATGCAATGGTGGCTAAACCATTTGGTATCATGGAATGGAAGAGCCATCATCCATCCATCTCCACAGTTAACTATAGAGTCAGACGCCAGCAGATCTGGGTGGGGCACGCGATGCGGTTCGCTATCCACAGGCGGCAGATGGGATTCGGCAGAGATGGAGTTACACATAAACTGTCTGGAACTACTCGCTGGTTTGTTTGCTATTCAAAGCTTTACCAAACACTTCCAGGCGAGTTCCATATTAACCATCTGGGATGTCTCAGGTCCAGACAGTTGGCGGAGACAGCGAAATCCTTTTGGGGTTTTTGTCTGTCTCACAGCCTATCAGTTCAGGCCCAATATATTCCAGGCCTCAGCAATGATGTGGCGGACTGGGATTCAAGATATCTGATTGGACTCCAGGGTGTTTGCCGCATTGTCATTCCTCTGGGGTCCATTCTCTATAAATTTATTTGCGTTACGCCTCAATACCCTTCTTCCGGAGTATTACAGTTGGAGACCAGACCCCATGGCTCTGGCTACGGATGCCCTGGTTCAGACTTGACCTCTAGGGACTCTCTACGCGTTTCCTCCATTTTCCCTCATTCTAACAGTAATACTGTTAATACTGTCACAGTTAGCTAAAGTTGTGCTCATCATAACACCACTCTGGAGGTCTCAACCATGGTTCCCACGACTTCTGGAACTGGTTGTAGACGTTCCCAGATTGATTTGAATCTCTGCCTCCACCCTGAGGGACCCAGAGGGAACACTTCAGAATCTCATGACTTCCCACTCAATGTGGTTAGTAGCGTGGAAAGTGTCAGGGGTCACTGGTCTTCCTTCGAGGTTTCGGAGGCAACTGCCTCCTTATTGTCAAGTTCATGGGCACCATCTACTAGAAGGAGATATAGATCAGCATGGAACACATGGTTTTCTTGGTGTGTAGAACGACAGGTTGATCCCGCATCGGCTCCTTTGAGCAATTTGTTAAATTTTTTCACTTGTCTATTTGAAGATGGGAAAGCGTATCGCACAATTAATAACTTCAGGTCAGCGATATCTGCTTCGCATCAGGGGTTTAACGGGGTTCCTGCAGGGAAACATCCTACTGTTTGTAGATTGTTAAAGGGTATACGATGTAAGAGACCTCCTCGTCCTCGTTATTCTAACACTTGGGATGTTAATGTTGTGTTTAGTCTGTTGGATGGGTGGCCTGATAATGAAGTTTTGTCCATTAAACAAATTTCAGTTAAATTAGTCATTTTACTTTGCTTGATCTCCTGCAAGAGAGTCTCGGACGTTCGGGCCCTGGATTTAGGGGATGGATGTTTTTCCCCCACAGGAGTGAAATTTTCAATTTCTAATAGGACAAAAACTTCATTGTTAGAGGTTTTCTATCCAATTTTTCCGCAACGTCCTAGTTTGTGCCCAGTGCCTTGTTTAAAGGAATACGAAAGAGTTTCTGCCCCTAACAGGTCACTCCAATCCCAATGGTTATTCATATCCTTACGCAAACCATAAAATTCTGTAACTTCCACCACACTCGCTGGGTGGGTTAAATGGATCACGTCGGGGCTGGTGTGGACGTCTCCACGTTTGGAGCTCATTCTTGCCGGAGTGCTACTGCTTCCGGAGCGTTTTTCCATGTCTCGAGGACATCTTAAAAACAGCAGACTGGTCCAGAGAATCCACCTTTAGGGAGTTTTATTTTAAACCGGTGTCTCACATGTCACATTCACTAGTTAATTAAGCTTTGAACTCGCATAATATGAGCCTCCGTGTCTTGTGGGATAATTCCCAGATTCCCCTATTATCATGACGGGGAATCATAATTATAATAAAAAGACACGGAGGCGAGTATTATCCCGCCCAAACGTTAAGTGTTCTTTCCCCCCTGATATTTGAGGATGTCACGCGAATGACCCAAGAGGCTAGGGCAGCGAGCCCAGCCCAGGACGCAAACCCAAGACATTTTTTAAAAGGACCTATGTCATGGAGCAGGCAACGCTCCATGCTTCAAACCTCAAAAGACTTTATGGTCGGTTTTATCGTGTGATTTTAAATATTTTACCTCGTTTGGTTTTAGTTTAATTTAGTTTAGTGAAAGGACATAGCTTTGGTTTAAAATATACTTATATTCCTGTAGATAAATGTGTGTTTCTGTAGCTAGTAAATAAAATTTTGCTGTTGTGTAATTTATGCGTCAGGGATTTTCCCCATTATCTAGCTACATGTTTAATTTAAGGGATCTCTGATAGTGTGTGTTTTAATCTGATGTGCTGGAACAATGGCTGTACAAACGTTGTGTGCGCTGAAGGCTAAGAGAATGTGAAGAATGTTGATTGTAAATAACTGACCTAACTCATTAGTATGGGTATGCAAATTATGACTGTTGTACTTCAGCATAAATAGTGGCGTGTGATTAAAAGAGTTCAGTTCATCTGAGTGTTTGAAACATACAGCTGCCTGGTGTTGTCATTTCACGTCGGCTACATATCACCACCACCCAGGAACGGGTCACTCTAACTCCGCAGCAGAACATCGATTCGCCGCGCCGTTGCGCCACCTTGAATCGGTATCTTGGGATACCGCAACCACCCCGAATCGGGACCTCGCTGAGCGCCGTGCCTGCATCTGCAAGGAGACTCTACCGAAGCGCGGTTCGCCACGCAGACCGTCTCCAGCCCTTCAATGGTCAGTAGATCCGCTGCTCGAGACGCCGAGTGCCGTGCCACTCGGTAGTCGGGCGGATTTCCGCCGTGGGTGCCCCATCTACTCTCCAGATCTCCACCGCCACGTAGTCTTCTACCCAAGCCGCTCGAGACGCTGGGTGCCGTGCCACTCGGTAGTCGGGCTTGGCAACACCAAAGAAGGGGGTCAGATAGAGCAGGACCGCAGGCGGATACTCCCATTCCGCCACAGAGGATAATGTTAAATGTTCAATAGGTTACACATCGGTCAATCATTATCTTTATATTTTTTAAGTAAGCTCTATTGACCTTTAACATGTTGCTTTCTCTTACAGCTTGAGTGTTACGTTGGAATTTTCTCGGAAGCTTTGAACTTCGTTGGAGTTTTTTTCATGAAAAAAATGAAGCTCTTCTGATGTTCATTTTGTTAAAGAAGTTTATTACGTCTCGCATCACAAAAGAG